>JARHVA010000171.1:6567500-7085000 GCA_037957365.1 Torreya grandis | reverse complement strand
ATGGGTTTACCCATGAGAAAGATTTGAATTTGAAAATAAAATTTTCTAGGTATGGGGATAGTTATGTTAGAGTTGGACACATTAAAAATTATGAAAGTGTCTAGGTCTATTTTTTTCCTTCTAAAATGCAAGAATATTTATCTAATGATTTAGAAATAGTACAATTATGATAATGAATAGGTTAGGTATAAATTATGGAATTCTTGTAGATGATTCATATAAAATATGGAAGTTCAGATTCATAGAAAGCATGTGGATAGAGGATAAGGGTGTTCAAGATCCTTAAATTTACACATAACTCATGCTTAATAAGGGTAATTAAAACAAACATTTTTTAAGTGTATAATTTAGCAAGTTTTAGTGTCTATCGATACTCACCTCACTCTTACAGACTTAGTTATATTTATTTCCTAGGCCTTATTTCACCTTGAGAAAAATATGATCATTTTGATAGAGGTATGATGACTATCATGTCCTATGATTCTATAAATGTTGGTTACATGTATTTTGTTTCATATTACCATTTTTGTATGCCTTGATTTTTAGATTTTATGATTTTACACAGTCTTATTGTGAACAAATGTATCTTAATTTAAATTTGAAAAAACATAAAATACATAAATGTAACATAATTCATTTAGAAAATCACAAAAAATCATAATTGATCAAGAAAAAAGCATTTTACATTGATCATAATCTACCCTTAGTCCACTATCTATCTTTTAAATGCTTGTGGTTGTATACTAGTAATAAATTAAGGACATTACATTAGTGAAATAGAACATATTTTTATTTCAAAAACCTACATCTCATATAGATAAGTGTGGGAACTAGACATACGCATGGTTTTATTATTGGCATGCATAATCATTGAGTAATAATGTGCACATCTTTTATAAAGGAAAGATAAAGCCTAATTGAGGTAGGTACCTCAACAAAAAAAGCTATTAATATATGTCTTCTTAGTGTGGAATTGAGCCAAAATAAATGAGATAGGATTTTCAAATGTATGCACATCTATTCACATATCAGAGGATTATGAAATGTATGTGAATCTATTCACATATTAGAGATACATTTATAGTCATCATATGCTCATGAAGGATTTTAATTATTGAAAAAGTTTGATTTCTTTTGGGAGGATTTTTGGATTTGAAGAATTATGAATCTATTTATGTTTTTTTCATCCCATAAGATTCTAGTTAATATTTCATATCATTTCCCACTTTATCAATGCTCTTCTCACCACATGATATTATTATTTTATGTACTTTTAGTATCTTTCATATCTTAGGTAAATCATAAATCTAGTCTTTTTTAGTCTCTTTCAATAGAGTCAATTAGGGTTTCTACGCCTTCCCTAGTGTGAAATGTCTCTCGAACAACTAGATGAATTGGTGGTGCAGTGGACTTATATGGAAATAAGTATTTTCCATGATTTGGGAGGCATGTGGCTCTCACCATGGTCTACACATTGATCTAGATGGTGATATCTTTGGATAAATGATTAGCCCCTGGTTGTATCTAATTAACAAGGTAAGTATGATCTCATCTAGTTCTTGAATGTAGGTAACTTGATTAGCCTCTATACATCAGAACCCTAAAGTAGATGTTAAAGTGCAAGAGATCCTACTTGTGCACTTGGTTGTGCTACTATGGTAAAGAGAGTAGATTCGATAATTTCCACAAAGTTGAGGGGATATAGGTAATATTATTTGGTTTGTCAAAGACCTAACCCAATCCCCATTTCTTCCTTTTATGCATCTGTGAGCAGGATCAACAAATAGATCTTATCCAAGACTATATCTATAAAATGCATTATTTAATTTAATTATTCTACTAAAATTTGGGTCTCAATTTATACACATACAAGAATATATCGAGAGTAGATAGTATAATAATATTGTTGTCTGAAGTCTATAATTTTTTGGCATTGTTCATCCCCTTCATTTTATATCTTTTGACACCCAATTTTCTCTTACCAACCTTTTTAAATTCACTAATTGCCTACACATTAGTGATCTTACTCATCCTTAATATTTTGGCTTTGATAGTGACCTTTTGTGTGTCAAATATTAAATTTACCCCATAGCATGTGTTTTATGTGACCCCATGCTGCTTCGTCAAGCACTCTCTTTAATGAATCCTTCTGTTGCATCCCCACTTGATCTACCTCAAACAAGATGCAATAATTTGAAACACCACATCATTAATGGTATTAAATTAACATTAGTTATCCTTATATTTTACCTATCTTGTCACTACCACCTTCCCAAACTTAATTAAACTTGATTTAGTTACAACTAGTTATCCTTAATGATCTATCACCAAAATGTGATCACGCCCTGTGATCATAACCTCTTCTCAGATGTTGTGATGTGAGACTGCAGACACATTATACAAGCATTCTGACCTAACGAAAAATAATACTTAAAAAACACAAAATATTAAACAAAACCTTATCTACCTAGTGCCACTCAAAACCCACTCATAATGTTAGCAGATTGATATATATTAAAAGTGGTAAGGATTCATCCTATAACCATTTATACATCCTAGAAATATGTTTCCTTTCAAATATTTTAGCACAATATCACCCTATTGTAAGACTTATTTAATAATGTAAGGTCCTTTCCATCTAATGTGTATCTTCCCTAGAAAAGATTTGAACATGCTATCATATAATAACATTGCCTTTTAGATAAAACTCTTTATATTGCAAGTTGTGATCATGCCATGCCTTTTGACTTAGCTTGTTAATTATTTGAATCCACTGAGCCCTTTGTTGATTCTCTTCCATATTAGTTAAATACATCAATATTTATTTTACTAACTCATGGTCACCAAGTTGCATAACCATTTCAATGCATAAACTTGGTAAAATATAATCCATAAGCATAACTTCCTCAATAATATATACTAGTTGAAATGGAGTGAATCTTGCTCTTATAGTGCATCCTATATGCCCATAAGATCATATGAATGCAATCTTCCCAATTATCCCATTCCACATTAAATATATTTATTAATATCTTTCCCAACACTTTATTTGATGCCTTATCTTATCCATTGGAAAGTAGTCACATTGTGTAACTTTCATGTCGATCAATGCATGAAGATGCACATTGATAAGGATACAATGGGGTAGATAGGGCATGAAATAAATACATGTGGATGGGTCAAATCCAAGTCATGGTGTACCAAAGGTGAAAATGGTGGTATTCAACGCAATTTCCTTGCATAGGGGATCAAATTTGATAGGCATTTAAACATCAAAAGAACCATGATTCGATAGACATCAAATTTGTGACCCAATGAGATGTTTATGTGATAAATATCAATAAATTATGCATTTATGATTTGTAGAGACTTAGTGGTGAAAATAGTTTGTAGAGATGAGCTCAAACCCTAAATAAAATGGAAAATCAGTATTTGAACAAGTCCTAAAATAATAAATTCACCGTTAATGAATAGAAATTGCATTTTCACATAAGGTGTTTTGTTTATTATTTTTGAATATCTCTACACATTCACTCATATAGTCATAACTCGACTAACCCTCACATGCCATGGCTATATTAAATCCCTTAAAATAACATTTACAATCAACATTGAGGGTATTACAAGGTCCTTTAAGGTATTTCCTAGGAGATACCTTGAAATAAAATTCTAATCATGTGCATGTTTAAGTTATCTACTAAGATAACCCTTGAAGGTACTATAAGGCCCTTAAAGGTATATCCTAGAAAATATATTGAAGGGCATTGTAGTACCAGCAAGAGTACCTTAAAGGTGTCTCCTAGGAGATACCTTTAAAATATGCATAAGGGCACACTTTAAGGTATTACAAGGCCCTTCAAGGTATCTCTTAGGAGATACCTTGAAAGAAAATTCCAATCATGTGCATGTTCAAGGTATCTACTAGGAAACCTCTTGAAGGTACTATAAGAACATTCAAGGTATCTCCTAGGAGATATATTGAAGGGCCTTATAGTACCTTTAAGGTTACTTTAATACATATTTTAAAGGTATCTCCTTTATTGAAGGACCTTGTAGTACCTTCAATGGTACCCTAATACATGTTTGAAAGGTATTTCCTTGGAGACACCTTTCAAACATGCATTAGCATACCATTGAAGGTACTATAAGGCCCTTGAATATATCTCCTAGGAGATAACTTTAAATAAAATTCCAGTCATCTACATGTCCAAGGTATCTATTGAGAGAACCCTTTAATTTCCTACAAGACCTTTCAAGGTATTTCCTAGAAGATACCTTGAAAGTAATTTTAGTACCTTCAAGAATACCTTGAAGGTGTATCCTAGGAGATACCTTTCAAACATGCATAAGGGTACCCTTGAAGGTATTACAATTCCTTTCAAGGTTTCTCCTAGGATATACCTTTTAAACATGCATAAGGGTACCCTTGAAGGTATTACAATGCCCTTTAAGGTTTCTCCTAGGAGATACCCTGAATAAAATTCCAATCATGTGCATGTTTAAGGTATCTACTATGAGACCTCTTGAAGGTACTACAAGACCCTTTAGGGTATATCCTTACCTTGAAGGGACTTTTAGTACCTTCAAGGGTACCCTAATGCATGTTTGAAAGGTATCTCCTAAGAAATTATGTCAAGGTAGTACTTCCTCCCAAATTCTAAATTATCTTAATAAGATCCTATTGCATAAATAGTAACTAAGATCTATCAATTAGAATTGATATGACATATTATTCATTAAGAAAACTTAAGTAAATCACAACATAATGTTTAAAACTATTATTGCATATATCAAATAGCTAAGATACTAGATCAATGACAATAAATGGAAGAGACTAACATAGAGCATAAACTTTTAGAATAACCTAAAGGTTTTTTAATCTATAATTGATGTCAAAATTTCTCTTCTCTAATTAAAGATGGTGATACACTATTTATAGGCTTGGGATGGGTATATCCTCCTCTCCTAAGTAAAGTCGTATGTTTACACTGCCTTAAAATAGAGTTAGACACCAAAATAAAGCTTAACCACCTATTTCAAGTTAAACTCAATAGCTTGCTAAAGGAACAAAAATTACAATAGAAAATTTTCCCAAACAAGGTTTAGAATTATCAGAGGGGTTGCCTATGAGGGGGTACCTATAAAAGGAGGCACTTATGCACTGACAACTGAAGTAGTTTTTATAGTTACAAATGAAATCATTGCCATTATATCTAAAGTTATTGTCATAGTATGGGTTGTCATTAATTGGACCCTTATAACACTAATATTAGTCATAGTTGGATCCATGGTTGTAACTACAATTACTAGTGGGGTGACCATGGATGACATGGCCTATTTAGTCACCTGAATTTGGAGGTAGACAGTATGGCTAGCCAAAAAGTCAATTTACATTGCCTCAAAGTCCAATAGGGGTCTTTTGAAAAGTGGAAGAAGCTTATCCATCAAATTTATATGTATATTTAGTGATGCCTTAATCTATACATAAAATGTTTATACACTATAACCCTAATTATAGAAAAACTCACTAGTTGTTGAACTTCATCGACTATTATATAGATATGGCCCTTAACCTTTGCTCTGAAACTATTGGTATCTACGCAAAAAAGGTCTTTAAAAATGGATCTGTTTACCAAATCTCTTTACGGAGTGATGACATTATTGATCCTTATTTTTCCTAAAATAGTCATAGCTTGCCTCTCTTGACTAATCAACTATAGGACTAAAGAATTCATGCCTTGGTGCCATTCAAGTAAGGTGTCTCTACTGGTAGCTATGTAGTTTTGTGCCCAATCAACATTAGGGGCTGATATCAATTTAAAATACACATAAGATTTATTCTTAGCTTCTCCACTCAAAAAATGCAATTTAGACTCCATTGTCTTTTTCTTCACTACTTTTGGAATTACATCTCCCCATTGAGGATGTGACTCCCCTTTTATAGCTCTAATTAATTGGATGATACTGTATAGATTCCTAACCACCCCTATAAGTTTTTAATGATGTCTATAGAGGGTTGTATGTTGGTTATTACTTATAATTCATCAATGGCATGATCATATCATTTGAATATTTCTTTGATCCCATATAGAAACCATAAAGCTATAGTCATCCTCTTGGGATAGAGAGATCACATCAAAGGAATGTACTTTTCTCCTTTTTGTCAGAGAGAAGATATCTTCCCTTTGTTCCAATTCCACCTCTTGCCCTTCTTATATGAGGGTCTTCCCTTTGACCCTACTCATGGTCTTAGTCTCCTTGTCAAAATGTAACTTAACCACAAATTTCTCAATGACTAACAGGTTTCCCTTACCCTATTCTACCTATTGGAACTTTTGGATCCTTTTTGGTATGTTCAAAGTTATTTCTTACTCAGTGGGATTTGTAGGATCTACTAGAGTAGAGGATTGAGGCTGCCCTAAAAGGATCATGAGATTAGTGTAAGAGGGTACTATTTATGGGAAAATTGGGATTGCCCACCTCTAAATAATGACCTTTTTAAGGATTACAATATCCAAAACCAGCTTGCCCTTTTCAAGAGCCTCTTGGGTGGTCACCACAATATTATAGGTCTGAGTATGATGGGTTATTGACATCACCATTTTGGTGGATGGTTGAGATGGTGATGTAGGAGCATCTTCATGCTAGGAATGTGTTTTTCATTTTCTTGGTTGAGTTTTAGTGTGACTAGGTGTGCTAAGTTAGTTTCCCTCCATTTCTTAGTTTTTCAAAATTTCAAATTTGTCTAAGTATCCTTTAAGCATGAAATAAGACCTATATGTGAGCAAAAGGCCAAATATATGTAAATATTGGTCAAATAAAACCCAATATATTATCCTTAGATGATTTCAAGTCTGTTGGGTGAGATATTAAGTTGTTTGAGTTTTCTTATGTTAGAAAAGTTGTTTTACCCCATTTTGGGAGGTTGTTGTGTGAAGCCTAGTATAAGATTTGAGTATCTAAGTTGAGAAAATATGATTGGTATGGGGGATTTTCATGTGGAACAGGTGAATATGTATATATCATTGGTGAATTAATGAATTGGGATTTTTTGTTTTGGAGTCATTTTTTTTTTTGGGTTCAATCTTTCCTCAAGACTATGTATGTAGACCAGACAGGGCAGCAAGGAAGAAGTTTGCAGTCAGTACTCAAGAGGGTATTATCTTCTCTATGATTACTCAATATTATAGAGGAAGTTAATATAAGACCAATAAAATTTATTTGGGATATTAACTCCCCAAGATGCTCCTTGCAGCTCAAATTTGGTGTAAACTAGACCCTAACTAGAGCCTTGCTGATCTCATAAACCGTATAGTAGAAAATTCCCAAAATTTGTATTTTTTTTGGGTTTATCATTTTTAGCTTTTGTATAAATTTTCATGGCTGTACTATATGGGAAAGTGAGGTTTCTTGTATACTTGTGTTTTAACCTTGTTTTCCTACAATTCTGAGTATAACGGCAAGATTTTGAGATGGTTTTGTGTTAAATAAAAGGTGTTTTGTGATTGGATTAGTTTTATGATGTCATATGGCACATATCTTAAAATTTTCATGATATAACTCCCCCAAAATCCAAAATAGGGTTGTTAAGAGGCCTAATTAGGTCTGTTATAGGGGTCAAAAGTACCATTCCATACAAAACAACTATACCTAGTCTTGACATATGCTATGTAACTTCCAAATGGGTATCTGGAAAAATTTATATGTTTTGGATAATATGTTTTTTGTGAAAGATATGGCCAAAAATCAGGCCCAATAGGGCTACAAGCCTATGAACCCATCAACACAACAAGTAGAGTCTTGCAGCTTAATCCAACCTTTTTGATGACTTCAAAGATTAGAATTTAAGTGTAAATGGATAAGAAAAGGTGTCTAAAGTGTTGTAGTTGTGTATTCTATGGATTTTTTTGTAATAGATGTTGTTGTTACCATCAAACAAGTAATTCTTAGATAGGACTATCATATTGGTTTGTTAGTTTCATTTTGATGAATTAAGTCCCTTCACCATTTGGTATCAGAGCTCAAGGGATTGTGCACAATCTAAAGATCCAAGTCAAAGAGAATAAGAACATGATTTGTGAAGAAGAGGAAAGATGGCCACGAGAGTTAGGAATAGAGGTGGAGCTGGAAGGAGACCTAGAGGATAGTGTGCAATGGCAGAAGAGATTAGGAACCTGACAGCTAGGCTACAAGACCTAGAGATGGATCAGAGAAGAGGCACTAACATGGGTGAAGTCAGTGATAGAGAAGAGGAGCCACTAGAGGATGAATTGGTGGTGGAAGAAGAAACAAATGAAGATAGGCTGATTAAAGCCATTATGAAGGTGAACATAAAGCCAAAAATGGAGGTTCTAATGTATGAAGGTAATTTGAATGTGGAAGAATTAATTGATTGGATTAGTGCATTAGACAAATGCTTTGAGTATGAAGGAATTGAAGAAGATGACAAGAAAGTCAAGTATGCCATGACAAGGCTAAAGAGCCATGCATCCCTGTGGTGGGATGGAGTGCAAGAAGAAAGGAGGAAAGGGAAGCCAAAGATCAGAAGTTGGGATAGAATGGTAGAAAAAATGAAAGGTAAGTTTATGCCTAAAGATTATCAAACCAATATTTTCAAGCAATTAAAAAATTTGAAGCAAAAAAGAGATGTCTGTAAAAGAATACACTGAAGAGTTTTACAGGTTTACTATAAGATCAGGTCATATTGAGGATGACATAGAGAAGGTAGCTAGATACACTAATGGTTTGAAATTTTCCATTCAAGATGAGATTAGTCTTCTCATTCCCAAGATAGTTGAAGAGGCATATCAATTTGCCTTGAAAGCTGAGGATAAGATTGAAAGAAAACAAACATCCTTCTCAAGAGGAAGGGGCAGATCCATTAGAGGTAGAGGATTTCAAGGAGATAAAAAACAGCTGCAAACATCTCAAGAAGAGGCCAGCAACTCACAAAGCTTAAGAGGCAGCTATACACCAAGAGGAAGAAGGCCATACCAAGGATATTAAAGAGGAAGAGGGAGATTCATGGGTGAATTCTTTAGGTGCAACAAGTATACAGAACACAGGGCATATGAGCATCTAGAGAACCCTTCCACCAGCCATGAGAGGGGTGTACATGTGACCCAAGGTGAAGAAAAAAGTGAAGAATTTGTAGCAACTTATGAAGATACCCCAGAAGAAGGTGAGTCTCTTTTGATGAAAAGAATCTTGTTGAAGCCAAACAAAGAAGTTGTAGAACCACCTCAAAGGAAAAATCTATTTAGAACCACATGTAAAATTAAGGGGAAATGCTACAAGGTCATCATAGACAGTGGGAGTACTGACAATCTTGTGTCAACTGAGATGGTGGAGAAACTAGGCTTGAAGAAGGAGGTACATCCTACACCTTATCAAGTCTCTTGGCTACAAAAAGGACACAAACTCTTGGTAAGTGAACAATGTAAAGTAGATATTTAGATAGGAACATATAAGGATCATATTTTATGTGATGTCATGCCCATGGATGTATGTCATATCTTGTTTGGAAGGCCTTGGCAGTTTGACAAGAAGGTCATGCATGATGGAAGGAAGAATACATACATGTTTGAAAAGGATGGGATCAAGCATACACTCACACCATTGAAAGAAGAGGTTGTTGCTGTTGTATGACATAATTATAAAGTATTGATAATGAGTGGTAAAGAGTTTCTACATTAAATGAAGAAATAAAAGGTAAACTTTGTTGTGATTGGTAAACCAAGGAGTGTAGTCACTAGTACTAAGTTGATTAATTTGCCTCTAGAGATTCAAGATATGTTGAATGAGTACATTGATATTGTGGTAGATGATTTACCTAATGAGTTACCACCATTGAGAAGCATTATCCATCACATAGACTTCATTCCAGGAGCAAATCTTCCAAACAAGGCTGCCTACAAGTTGACACCAAAGGAAAATGAAGAGATCAAGCACCAAGTTCAAGAATTGTTAGACAAAGGATTGGTAAGAGAGAGTTTAAGTCCTTGTGTTATCCCCATAGTGTTGAGTCCTAAAAAGGATGGGAGTTGGAGAATGTGTACAAATTCTAGAGAAATCAACAAGATTACTATCAGGCATAGATTTCCATTGCCTAGAATTGATGACTTACTTGATTCTTTGAGTGGAGCTACATATTTCTCTAAGATAGACTTGAAAAGTGGCTACCATCAGATTAGGATAAGAGAAGGGGATGAATGGAAAATAGCCTTCAAGACTAATGACGGACTCTATGAGTGGTTAGTCATGCCATTTGGACTAACCATTGCACCAAGCACCTTCATGAGGCTGATGAATGAAGTGCTTAAGGAGTTCACTAGTAAGTTTGTGATAGTGTATTTGGATGATATTTTGGTGTTTATTCAAACTAAGGAAGATCATTTTAAACATTTGAGGATGGTATTGAGTAAGCTACATGAAGAGAAATTGCTAATCAATGTAAAAAAGTGTAGTTTCCTAAAGACAGAGTTGATATATTTGGGGTTTGTGATTTCAAAAGAGGGATTGAAGATGGATAAGGAGAATATTAAAGCTATACTTGAGTGGCCTACACCCAGGAACACATATGAGGAATCTCAAGTAAGCATTTTGGGATTTGAAGATTTGAAGGAACTATATAAGGAAGATCCAGACTTCAAGGAACCATATGAAGATTGCATGAATCTAGTAGGGGTTGATAGAAGTCCTTGGATAGATTTCATGGTCAAAGAGGGTTTGTTATTCAGAGGTAGCCATCTTTGCATACCCAAGAGTTCCATGAGAGAGAATGTGTTGAAGGAAAAGCATAGTGGTAGCTTATCAAGACATTTTGGGCAGAATAAGACATTAGCACAATTGAGTGCTCATTAATATTGGCCAAGTATGGGTACTGATGTCAATAAATTTTTTGAAAGGTGTAAAACATGCCAATATGCCAAGGGAAGTAGTCAAAATGCAGGTTTGTACTAGCCACTACCCATTCCCAATAGGCCTTGGGATTTAATAAGCATGGATTTTGTACTTGGTTTGCCAAGAACTCAAAAAGGTCATGACTCCATATTTGTAGTGGTAGATAGGTTCTCAAATATGGCTCATTTTATTCCATGCTCAAAAACAAGTGATGCTACTAACATAGATAATCTATTCTTTCAAGATGTTGCTAGATTACATGGATTGCCTAGAAGCATTATTTCTGATAGGGATACCAAATTTGTTGGACACTTTTGGAGAACCTTATGGAAGAAATTGGGTACACAATTGAGTTTAAATTTAACCTATCACCCCTAAATTGATGGCCAAATAGAGGTTGTCAATAGGAGCTTAGGCAACATCTTGAGAAGCTTGGTAAGTATGCATCCAAAACAGTGGGATCTTGCACTTGCACAAGCTAAATTTGCCTATAACGATTCTCCTAATAGAAGTATAGGGTTGAGTCCATTTAAAATTACATATGGAATGCATCCAAGAGGCGTGTATGAGTTGAGAAATCTAAGTAGCATGGAGACAAGGAATGCTGATGCAGAAGAATTTGCCAATGCCATGCAAAATTTACATGAACAGGTAAAGAAGAAACTTGAAGAAAACACCATCAAGTACAAGCTAAGAGTAGATCAAAAGAAAAGAGAGGTTAGTTTCAGTGTTGGATACCTTGTTCTTGCTCACCTTAGAAGAGAGAGGTTCCCAAAAAGGGAATACAACAAGCTAAAGGTAAATAAAATAGGACCATGCAAGGTAATAATGGAGTTTTCAAATAATGCATATGAAATAGAATTGCCAAAAGGGATTGGAATATCTCCAATATTTAATGTTGTAGATCTATATCCATACAAAGATGAAGGACAACTAGCTAAAGAGATTGAAAAGGGGTAGATGAAGTTATCCAATGGGAGCAACAACTACCAAAGGAAGCGCCAAAGGAGATTAAGAGCATTTTGGACAAGAAAGTGGTTAAAAAGACAAGGGGAAAAGAATATTTCTGGTATCTAACTAAGTGGAATAATCTACCAACTGAAGATGCAACATGGTTGACTGCAAATGACATCCTCAAGCTGAACACAAGTGTGGAAGAGTTGACGAAGAAAAACTACAAGTGAAGAATACTTCTTTTGCTCCTTGGAAGAATGATGTAGGAGCATCTTCATGCTAGGAATGTGTTTTTCATTTTCTTGGTTTAGTTTTAGCCTGTCTAGGTCTGCTAAGTTAGTTTCCCTCCATTTCTTAGTTTTTCAAATTTTCAAATTTGTCTAAGTATCCTTTAAGCATGAAATAAGACCTATATGTGAGCAAAAGGCCAAATATATGTAAATATTGGTCAAATAAAACCCAATATCTTATCCTTAGATGATTTCAAGTCTGTTGGGTGAGATAGTAAGTTGTTTGAGTTTTCTTATGTTAGAAAAGTTGTTTTACCCCATTTTGGGAGGTTGTGTGAAGCCTAGTATAGGATCTGAGTATCTAAGTTGAGAAAATATGATTGGTATGGGGGATTTTCATGTGGAACAGGTGTATATGTATATATTATTGGTGAATTAATGAATTGGGAGTTTTTTTTTTGGAGTCATTTTTTTGTTTTTATTCAATCTTTCCTCAAGACTATGTATGTAGACCAGACAGGGCAGCAAGGAAGAAGTTTGCAGTCAGTACTCAAGAGGGTATTATCTTCTATATGACTACTCAAGATTATAGAGTAGGTTAATACAAGACCAATAAAATTTATTTGGGCTATTAACTCCCCAGGATGCTCCATGTAGCTCAAATTTGGTGTAAACTAGACCCTAACTAGAGCCTTGTTGATCTCATAAACCGTACAATAGAAAATTCCCAAAATTTGTATTTTTTGTGGGTTTATCATTTTTAGCTGTTTTATAAATTTTCATGGCCGTACTATATGGGAAAGGGAGGTTTCTTGTATACTTGTGTTTTAACCCTATTTTCCTACAATTCTGAGTATAAAAACAAGATTTTGAGATGGTTTTGTGTTAAATAAAAGGTGTTTTGTGATTGTATTAGTTTTATGATGTCATATGGCACATATCCTAAAATTTTCATGATCTAACTTAACCCCAAACTCTCCCAAACACCAAAATAGGGTTGTTGAGAGGCATAATTAGGTTTGTTATAGGGGTCAAAAGTACCATTCCATACAAAACAACTATACCTAGTCTTGACATATGTTATGTAACTTCCAAATGGGTATCTAGAACAATTTATATGTTTTGGATAGTATGTGTTTTGTGAAAGATATGGCCAAAAATTAAGCCCAGCAAGGCTACAAGCCTATGAACCCATCAACACAGCATGTAGAGTCTTGCAGCTTAATCCAACCTTTCCGATCACTTCAAAGATTAAAATTAAGTGTAAATGGATAACCAAAGGTATCTAAAGTGTTATAGTTGTGTCTTCTATGGAATTTTTTTATAATATATTTTGTTGTTACCATCAAACAAGTATTGCTTAGATAGGACTATCATATTGGTTTGTTAGTTTCATTTTGATGAATTAAGTCCCTTCACCAAATGGGGATAGGTGAATTGAAAATGGAGGCAAAGACAATGCTCTCAAATTGGACTTGTTTCCGTGGTTAGGGAGGGTTGATTGTGCTAAAGCTCAAGTATGTGGAGGGGGTCTTAAGGAGGTTTTATAAGTACTTATTAGATGAGGTAAATGTGAAACCAATGGTAGTGGTATTAAGTTAATTAGGGAGTGGACTAACCTGAATTTCATTCAAAGAATTTAAATAATTTAAATAATGGGAGGGAGATACAATATTAGTTGCCACCAAAATAGATTATAGAAGCTAAGGATAAAGAATAGTGGGTTGAGGTATTTACATGTTGTATAGAATAAATTGGGGGATTTGTCTCAATAATTATCATTATTATCTTTGAGGATGAAGGACCTAAAGACACTCTCACTGATTGTCCACTTATTAAAGCCATGGGTCTTGATTTTGATTCATCCTTAGTATCTCCCTCCTTTGAAAGCATCTCACTGGAAATTGAACTAGTACCTAAAATCTCTATATCCCTTGATTGGGCCTCTTCTTCTTCAAGCCACTAACCCTTATGATCACTCTAAATAGTCTCACTAATACTTACTAAGATCGATGTCTCAGATTCACCTTCCCATTCTTCTTCATCTGAGTGAAATTTCTTCATTTCCTCATCACTATCAAATACCTCTAGGGGTTTTATTATTCTAAGAAGCCTTCCTTCCTTTCAAACATCCCCTTGATCCCTTATTTTGTGCCTCTTTAATAGGTGCACCCTATGGTGAGGTCAGAGGATTATTGGGTTTATTTTTGTATAAAATAGGCTCCACGATAGGGGTGGAAGTTTGTGTGGAGGGAATTGGAGCAACAACTAATGAAATAAATGTGACATTAGGTGGATATGAGGGGAGAGTGGGATAAGTGATAGTTGGTGAATTGGGAGGAATGGATGGATGTGAACCAACAACTGAGGAGAGGAAGGAAGGAAGAGGAACTGCTTATATTATGGTGAGTGGTGGAAATAGAAACATAGAGAAGTCTCTACCTATCCCCACAAGGTGGGTTCTACATGAATTGGAGGTGAAGGTGGGAGAGTAAAATTGACTAATGAGAGGAAGGAAAGAAGAGGATCTTCCTAAACTATAGTGAATGAAGAAAAAAATAATAGAGCAAAAACTCCACTAGTACCCATGGAAATTATGGTGCCTTGTGTTGTAGAGGGTGGATAAAAGATCATTGCCACTATGGTGGCAACTATAGTAGTTAATATGATGACAATGGAGGGTGGCGAGACCCAAGGATATGCTTGAGGAGGTGCATACTATTATGTTCCAATTTGTAAAAAGGGGTCCCTTGGGATGCTCTAAAACCTAATTCTCCTTTTCAATCTTCCTAACCTAATCTTTGGTGGTTTTAATAATATAATATATGTGCCTAGCCACCACCATTGACATGTTGACCTTCTTCATCCTGGTGTGGACCTCTATGTTCTCTAGGGAATTCATAAACAACTCTTCATGTGTGTAAGATACATTCCCATATTCAATATTCACCCTTCCATTGAGTTTGTTTAGGTGTTTACTCACCTTCTCCCTAGGGTCCCATTCTCTGTAGGGTATTGATGAGTGTCATTTAACTCTCATTTAATCAATATTTAATTGACATCTTATCAACCAGGGATGGTGTCCAAAGCTATCTATAGTAAGGTATGGGATGGTAGATATATAAGGCTACTTATGGGGGTGCTTGTTTATCCTATTCTAATTTTGACTAAAGAAATAAATGTGCCCTAAACTATGTGATTCACTCTTTTGTTGAAAATAAAGAAATCAAATCAATCCACTCTTTTGATAGAAGTAAAATATCACACTCCTATTTACACTTGCATGAAAAGTAAAATCACACTTCTTCACTAATAAAAGGAAATTAGTTTCACCCATTTGTTGTAAAGGAAAACACACATTGCTTAGAAGGAAATAACTTTGAAACAAGAAAAAAAATTAACTGTGGATTTATTTTGATATTTTTATCAGTAACAGGATTCTAATTAATTATAACAATGAATTAGTAAAACATAACATAAATACCGTACACAGTTCCTGGTTCCAAGGAGAGTGAGCCCTTGCTCCTCTAGGACTCAGGAACAAAGATTAATCAGTGCTAGAAAATGAAGTATTAATTCATAAAATTGAAATGATTACAATCTGTTTAAAACCTATAATATGCTTGTACAAATCTTTTCCTCTATTATCTTATTTCTCAACTGATATCTATATTATTCCCCTTCCTAATATATGAAAATCTTACATTTTTATACTAGTATAATCATCTCAAAATAGGATGCAAAGGAATATGATTCCTTAGTCAATCCATTCATCCAAAAATAGGAGATTGGATTTCCAAGAGATCTAAGTATTTCAATAAAATAGATATCCTATCCTATAATAATCCTAAGATCCAAATATATATATATATATATATATATATATATATATATATATTTATCAAAAGCAAATCCTATAAAACAACAGGCGGTTATTTTCCTTATTTGATTCTAGATGAAATGATTCTCTCTTATCTTATCTAGCTACAAGCTTCCTAATTGTAGCTTCATCCTTACAAAATTCTCAAAATTGACCCTACAGAGTTGGGAAGAATGAACCTACAGATTTTGTAGAAATAAGCCTGTAGAATCCATAGAAATGGGCCTATAGAGTCTGTAGAAACAAGCCTATAGAGTATATAGAAACAAGCCTATAGAGTCCATAGTTCTGTTGGATGAAGATCAAAATTGCATGTTCACTATACATTACTGGTGTCTTTTTCCTGAGCATTCTTCACAACAAAAAATCATTAAAACATGCTATGTCTTAGACATTTATGATAAAGTAAAGGTTTAGTCTTTGGTTCAATATAAACAAGATAAATATCTATTTTCCATGTAATAGCTATCTAAAAATCTAGGATTTGCATAAGATAATATCCTTCAAGAGATGAATTGAGGGAAATTACATGTCAATAATGAGCCATATTTTGAGCTCGTCATCTCCCCCAAGATTTACCTTTTACAAGTCCCATTGTAAACATTTATTGGCATTCATAGCTCTAGATTCTTCTTTCCACACTCTGAATTAGATCATATTCATCAAATTCATCTTTTACATGTTTGTCTGAATTACTTGTAAATCCTTGATGTGCTTGAATCATTTACTTCCATATATTGAATTGTTCCTCTAATTGTGGAGCCCAACTCTACCATCCTGGGATAGGTATGATCAACAAAGGGGTTCTATATCTCATGCTAATCCATTTCTGCTCTCCCCCAGATTTTATTACCTCTATTAAGATTTCCAAAATTGAGGAAACTCTCCTCATACTCCATCCTAAGTTATTTAGGGATATGACCTCTCGTCTTTTAAGAGGCACTAAAAGTTGGTCCCATCTATTTACACTTGTAGCCACCACTGAATCAAAACTTTGTCTTGAAAATAAATCAAAAGAAATAGCACAATCATATAGAGCCTGTAAATAATGCATTTCAACCTCATCATGTAACAAATCATGGTTAAAATTCTATTTGATTAATCTAGGAATATGAAAGGTTGGTTGGAAACACAAGCCTGTAGTCTTAGCATGATTTATATAGTCCTCAAATCTATTTTTCCATGCTATTTGATTTTTGAATGTAGAATGTAATGCCCTCATTTGAACTTCTCCTACATGAAGGTTTATCAAAAATTTATTGTGCTCATGGTCTCCTATAATCAAATCATATAAATTTCCAAAAATGTTGTTGGCTACAAAATTTTCTAAGAAAGATGACAAGAAATCTGTAGAAGCTGCCATCTATAAAATTGTTAAAATAAAAACAAATTGTATGTAGGAGAAGGATTCCTACATGCCAAAAGAGTTTCCCCTAATTTGCATGCATCCTACAAATTTTCTTCTAAATCTTAGACTTTAGCTTCTAATTATTTATTTTCATTTTCCAAGAGTTTGTTTGAATAAGTTGCATCTTTGTTTTTCTATCTAAGTACAAAATATTCTTCTTCAATTTGATGTAATATTTGCAAGGGAGGAATACCTAGATCACTTTTTTGACAATCATGATCAACGAATACCTTAGGAGGAGAAGGTGCAATATCAGGTGCTTTGGAAGAGTTTACTAAGCTCTTCAATCTTCTATTTTCCTTCTTCAAATTTTCTATATATATCCAAAATTCTATTTTTTCTCTTTCATGTTCCTTTATTGTTTCTCTAATCTATGGAATTTTACTGCATGATCAACAAATGATGTATCTAATTTTTGCACCAAAAATGAGTTGAGATGATCCTTATTTTACAATTGACTGATCAAGTCAGCAATGTTAGCTATTTGTTGTTATTCAAGAGCTTGAGCTTGAGAAATCTATAAATTTAGCTACAAAATAGGATCATTTAAATTATATGATTCACCTTTCTCATTAGTACATTTAATTTTCCCTTTATCTATTGTAGTTTTAACTAGAACAGGTGGTTGTCCCACCATACTTGATTCTTCTACTGTGTGTGGCTCTTCCTCTGGAATTGGTTCCTCCATTATGATTGGAGAGTTCCTTTTGGAAGGAATTTCTACAATATCTATAGGTATAGGGATATTTTTATGTATGGGGGAATGAGATACCATTTTAAGACTTTCCAGAATGTCTGTAGCTTCTTGTTCATCTTCATCTGTCAGAATGAGCCTCCTCCTTCTTTTAATCACTCTTTGAGCTACACTTGATTGGCTTTCCTTCTCAACCATCAATCTGTTGATCTTCTCAGGTTTTGTAGCAACCTTTCATCTCAATTTTCTTCTTCTTGACAAGGGAATTGGTTGTACTACAAATTCATGAGGTTCTTGTGGAAACCTTAAACTTTTAGGGATTTGAGACCTTGTGATTCTTCTTAAAGAAGAAGGAATTTTTGTTGGGACTATAGTCTGTGATTTTTTTCTTGGTGTTATTTTCTCAACTGATGAAGCAGGTGGAGATGAGATTTCTTGTGGTGAATTTGGGGTTTCTTGTGTAGTCAATCTAGAATTTGTTGTGCTATACTATTCTAAAAATCTTTCCAGACCTCTTGTCCTTGCTAAATGAAGTGATGTTGGATAATGAGATGAATAAGACCGTGATGCCAAAGAGCAACATTAGGGGTTATAGACATAACTTACAGAGCACCATATAAGAAGGATGTGAGGTTAACTTTATACTAAGGATTTTGGCTCCCATGCTTAAGATGTATTAACATTTTCATGGTGTCTCCCCCTAAAAGACTGTGTTGCCCTTCACAAATAATATACTTGAGTACCCACTTAGCTACAAATTTCTACGGTTTAGGAAGTGAATTTATACTAATTCTTGTTGATTTTCCTTTGGAATCTACTAGACATGAAGTCTCAGTCTACTCATTACCATTAAACTGGCTAATTAAATCACTAAATGAAATTTTACCTGTAGCTC
Source organism: Torreya grandis (assembly GCA_037957365.1). NCBI lineage: Eukaryota > Viridiplantae > Streptophyta > Pinopsida > Cupressales > Taxaceae > Torreya > Torreya grandis. The sequence goes on along the minus strand of JARHVA010000171.1, from coordinate 7,066,037 downwards.
TCATTCCCTCTTCTGTAACTTGTATAATTTGGCTTATAACTTGAGTTGTAATAGGAATAACAATGGCTTTTACAATTGAAAATTTAGGGGTGATATTAGTGATAAATTCACTTACCATTGTTAGTTAAAACCCTATAACTTTTCAATGAAAGGTACCCAGCCATTGGCTCTAAACACTATCATAGAAGCTTTGTCTTTATGAAACTTTACTAGATCCGTCAGCTCTGATCTTGTATTCTATCCCATTTTTATGTAGATTTATAGTCAACTCTATTCCTTGAACTCTGATTGAAGTGTAAACCAGTCTTTTTTTGAACTTAGTAGGCAACAGTCACTAAGGATTTGTAGGTGACAATCATGGAGGATCTATAGACCAACTTATGTTGAAGTCCATAGAAATGAAATGGTTCACACACAATGCTACAACTGCATGAATTCATAGTTTGCTATGATGATTTGGTATAGTTAGGCATCACACATTTTTATGGAGTGTGCCATCCATTTTGTCTCACTAATATAAATTGTGGGAAATAATGACGTGTCATATTGATGGTGACAGTGAGTCATTACTTCATTTAAAACCCCTTTTTATGACATCCTATCATTATGATACTTGATGACTCAATTGATTATATCAAAGCTACACACTTATCTATACACTTTTGGTGGCTCGATTACATGCATTGTCATTATGGCATGTGGCATGTCATTATATTTTGGAAGATTCAAATTTTGGTCATCTCCGTAGAATAATTCTTAATTAAATCAAAGATAATTAGTTAACTAAACATAGATAAATAGAATATGTCTTACTTAATTTAACCTTATATGTTATCCTTTGCTTGCCATGTGTCCTACACAAATACGTTTGCATGGATTAGTTTATTGCATGGAGATGACCAATCATAGTGACATAATGAGATTTTATTATAAATTTTTGTGTTTTTGCCCTTTGGCTAGCCATTGCTGGTTTTCTAGCCAAAGCCCTTTTTTTAATGTATAGCTAGCCAGCAAGCTGGTTTTTTGGGCATGCATTGTCAATAGCATCTTTCGAAGGATTTTCACTATTGATTTTTTTTATTTTTTTTAATTTTTATTTTTATTTTTACTGGAGGATTATCAAGGAGCATGTTCACTGGAAGAAGTAGAGCTCTCCAGAATAGCTACCTAATCATTTACCTTTTAAACAAATTATTCTTTATTGAGAGGTTCTGATAGAGATTCAACCTATGTTTATTGACTAACAGAGCTCTTCTACTATCATCAATAGCTATTAACTTAATATAACCATTGTCATAGACCTCTTCAATATGATAAGGTCCCAACCACCTTGTTTGTAGTTTTTCTTTGAACTGTTGGAATTTGGAATCAAACAACAGTGCCCAATCTCCTTGTTGAAACTTCTGTTTCTTGATTTGTGAATCATGCCAAACCTTTCTTTGATGTTGTACCATTTCAGTTCTTTGTAGTTCTTCCATCCTCATTTCATCAAGTTGATTAAGCTATAGGAGTCTTTTTTTCTATATTTCTTCTAATTCAATTCCTACTTTTACAACTATTTTCAAAGTTTCTTATTCAAATTTAATGGAGAATAAAGGTTTCTTACAATAAACCAATTCATAGGGTGAAAATCCTATTGTTGTTTTCCAAGTATTATAGGCATAAATAGCTTCTGGTACCTTATCTACCTAATCCTTTCTACTGGAATTAAAAACCTTGGTTAAAATGGCTTCTAGTTCTCTATTAGCGACTTCAACTTGCCCATTAGCCTATGGATGGTATGGAGATGTTTTTCTATGCTGAGTTTGATATACTTACATGAAGTGATTTATCATGTTTGACATGAACTATGGTCCTTGATCTGAGACTATCTCCTTTGGAGCACCAAATCTTTGCATGATTTTGAAATATAAGAAAACAGCTACCATTTCTTCTCTTGCATGAGTTAATGCTTCCACTTCTGCCCACTTGGTCACATAGTCTATACATATTAGGAGATATTTTCTTCATTTGGAAGGAGGATCCACTGGACCTAAAAAATCAATTCCCCATTTCTAAAATGGTTCTAAAACCAATTGAGGATGAGGGTGCATAGTCATCTCTATTGAAAGAGTAGGCTATCCAATTCTTTGACAAGCATCATAGTGTCTGACATATCTTTTTACTTGCTGATGAAGGTGAGGCCAATAGTATCATACTCCCATAATTCTATATATGGTTCTTTTAGTTGAGTAATGACCATCTCTTGGTTCATCATGACAAGCTCTGATGATATCATAAGCTTCACCATTTGTCACACACTTATGAAACACTTGGTCAGATTCAAATTTAAATAGCATTCTATTAATCCATTTGAAAGAAAATATTTATTTTATTAAATGTTTCTTTGCTTTTTGTGAAAATTGTAGAGGAAACTTCCCTGTGGTGAAATAATTGGCTATATTAGCAAACCACAAACATTTTGATGAAATTAAAAATAGTTGTTCATCTAGAAAGTCATCTTCCACTGGTTCTTCTTCACCTGTAGTGTTTATTCTTGACAAGAAATCAGCCACCACATTAGACTTCCCTAGTTTATCTATAATAGTAACATCAAATTCTTGTAAGAGCAATAGACATCAAATAATCCTACCTCCCACAATTGGTTTGTTGGTAAGATATCTAATAGATGAATGGTATGTATAGACAAATACTTTGTAGCCTATTATGTAGTGTCTGAATTTATTAATTGCATAGATTATAGCTAAGAATTCCCTCTCCGTTGTGATATATTTTTTCTTAGCAAGTGTCATGTTTTTAATAATATAATATATAGCATACATGTTTCCCTCTTCATCTTTTTGTCCAAGGAATACTCCTAGTGTTGTATTGGAAGAATTTGTATATATATGAAATGGCTTAGTCCAATCTGGAACTCTCAATATTGGAGCAGTAACAAGTTTAGCTTTGATGGTTTCAAAGGCCTACTAACAACTATCACTCCATTTGAATGTACTATATTTTATAAGCAAAACAAATAAAGGGGCAGCGATTTGGCTAAACTTATCTATGAAGCATCTATAATAACCATTATGTCCCAAAAAACTCTTAATTTTAGTTTGTGTTTGTGGAATGGGTAAATTGGAGATTATTTCTACCTTTTTTGGATCTACTTGAATGCCTTTTGCAGAAATATGGTGTCCTAGGACTATTCCTTCATCTATCATTAATAAACATTTCTCATGGCTCAAAGATAATTGGTGTTTCTCACATCTGATTGGTACTCTTTCCAAGTTGGTAAGATCCACTTCATAAGTTTCACCATAAATGGTGAAATCATCCATATATACTTCAACACAATCATTCATAAGGTTAGAGAATATTGCCAAAACTGCTCTTTGAAAGGTTGTTAGAGCATTATAGAGTCTAAATGGAAGTACTCAATAAGAAAAAGTTCCCCAAGGGTAGGTAAATATGGTTTTATCTTGATCTTTAGCTGCTACCATTATCTAGTTATACCCACTAAACCCATCTAGGAAAGAAAAATATCTCTTTCCTGCCAAGTTGTCAAGAACTTGATCAATGAAAGTTAAAGGAAAGTAATCTCTGAGTGTTGCTTTGTTCAATTCTCTATAATATACACATACCTTTAATTTTCCATTTTTTTGGGTATAATTACTAGAGGTGAAACCCATTAGCTTTTTGAGATGGAGTAAATAAACCTAGCTTCCAGCAACTTTTGGATTTCTATTTTGACTCTTTCCTTTAATGTTGAATTTATTCATCTTTGTGGTTGTCTAACCGGTTTGATAGATTGTGTGTAAATGTGATGAGTGCATATATTGGGGGTATTCCCTTCATGTCAGTATAATCCCAAGCAAAAGCCTTGGTATGTCTTTCCAGTACTTCAAAGAGTTGATCTTCTTCTTCATTTATTAACCAACTATTGATGTTCAAAATCTTTCCAAGTAATACCATGATTGGTTTGTACCTGGGTAGTTGGATTCTATTTTCTTAAACTCACTAATCAATGAGTTTAGAGGACATGGATGAGGAAGTAGCTTATGAAATAGAGTTATATTATCAACAAACTCTTTTACAAGAGGAATCAATCTTGCTAAAGAATAATGGAATGCATCTAAGAAATGAGTTTGCTATTATTCTGCTAATTTCCACACACTTTCCTAAATCAATCCATGATCATATGGTGAAGAAACAATAGAAAAAGTAGAAGTGGAGGTTTCAAAATATTCTCTTTGACCCAAGAATATTAAACTAAGGCAGTCCATCATCTCTGAACTGGCTGAATTTGTAGCTTTCAGACTGATAGAGTCTGTAGATTCTGGGTATATGTCTCCATTCAGTTCTTCCAAGTGTTTTTTAACCATGATCATAGCTAATGAGGAAATGTTATTTAATGTGTTGTCTAATTTGTCCACCCAAAGTTCTTGTATGCGATTTGTTGATGGTTTTGCAGGAGGATATAAATAGATGCATTTGGACTTTATCCCATTAGAAATGGTCATGTATCCTGACTTTCAATCAATCAATGTTGCTACAGTAGCCAACCATGGTCTACCTAGGATTATGGGATATCTTAGATTCTTTGTTTTGAGTTGTAAAACTATGAAATCTACTGGATAATCCCAAGATTCTATTAGTACTTCAACGTTTTCTATAGTCACTTCTGGTTTCGTTATAGACTAGTCCACCATTTGAAGAATGGTAGTTGTGGGTTGCATTCTCATAAGAGATAATGCATGGAGAGTATTAGTTGTCATAACATTGATTGTTGCTCCCAAATCTACCAAGATGTTAGGAATTTATTTACCTCTAATTGTAACTGTGATCACTGGGCTTCCCAGATCTACATATTTTGGAGCCAATAGTTTTCTTGCTAATAAATCAATAACTTTTCTGTAACTTGAATGGTTCCAGGATATTTTAATTTCCTCCCAAGTGTCTTGATACAAAGGTTTTTTATGATCTTGTTTAATTTAGGTATATCCCTAATAGCTTGTAGAAGGGGTACCTCAATATTGATTTTTTGCAACTCATGGACCAAGTTTGATTCTAGTTTAATACCCATTTCTTTTAATATTTTAGGAAAAGGAACTAATGGGGTAGTAGTTTTTTTAGGGATTATTTTGATTTCAACCTCTTCAAGGTTTAATTGAGATGATTCAGTCTTTTTGTTTTCATCAGGTATCTCAGAAATAAGAACTAGAGGTTTTTGTATAGTTTTCCCTGATCTCAAATATATGTCTGAACACTCAATAGCTCCAACATTGATTGTTTATTCTTGTTCATTAACATAAATAGGTGATGTTTGTTTATTTTTTAGATTTGTTATTGGTTGTGTAGGTATTGAGGCTTGATTGATTTGTCCTTATTAATGAATAATTGGGGGTGGCATAATAGTTTGCTATTGAAGTGGTCTTCTTGGTTGGGTATATTGTGACTGTGGGTTCCACTGTTGATTCCATTGTTGATATGGCTATGGCATCCATTGTTGCTGTGGTACCCATTTTTGTTGTGGCTGTGGCACCATCCATGGGGGTGTTGGCAACCAATCTTGTCCTATCCATAGATTTTGCATTGATGAAATTTGCGGTTGATTCCAAAATGGTGAAGGAACAGAAACATTCCATGGTACCATCCATGGATTAATTATATTTCTTGCATTAAACTATCCTTGAGCCTAGGTTTGTGGGGCAAAGTTTTGTCTCTGAATAAAATTTACTTCTTCAATGGACTAGACTTGTATTTTCATTTGGTTCTTTAAAATTGGCAAAAGGGTACAATGTTTGGTATCATGATTTGTTGCATCATAGATCCCACATGATGAAACATTGGTTCTATCTAGGGGACAATATCTAAGAGCATGTTTCTGTCTGCACTTAGGAAAGTAGATTTCTAAGGGTTTTTTTTTATTTGCCTTAGCTTGTAGGCCATCTAAGGTACTATTTAGTGTAAGCAAGATATCTATCTTTAAATTAGCAAATTCTTCCATTAACTTACCCACTTTATTAGATTTCTTAAATCTTCTTTTCCTAATTCCAAGTTTTGTTTGAGAGCAGTTGGTACAAAGCTTAAAAATATGATCAAAAGCCAACTTATTTATATCTCCTCCTCCCATCAGATTTAAGGCATCTCTAGTGTCTTCATCCAACCATTTCAAGAAAACCAATTTTTGATCATCTTTAGTGAGTGGATAATTGCTTCTTTTATGAGTGAACATGAATCTGTCTAAATAATCCTCTAAAGATTCATCCTCATTCTGTTTTATTTTGAAGAAATCTTCTTTTCTTTCTTGCACTTAGCAATAATCTTGGTATTTGTTCAAGAATTTTATTTCCATGTCATCCCATGTTCTGATAGAATTGCCAGGTAAACCCATGAACCATCACATAGCTTCATCTTTAAGTGTAGATGGAAATAGTTTTAATTTTTGGCAATCTATTGTGTAATCATGGGTTTGACATAGCACCTTAAACTCAAACAAGAATTAATCAGGATCTTTCATAGATCTTCCCCAAAAATTTGGTAGATTAGCTGGTGAAATATTTTTCATGGGGGTTTGATCATTAGAGTCTGCAACAATAGGATAGGAGAAAGTCCTTCCTGGTTGTGCAAGTTGTTGATTTTGTTGGAGAGCCATTCTTCTTCTGATGATATTTCAAAATTGGGATGATCTTCTCACTGAATATTTGTGGTATTAGTTATGGGTTGTTCAAGATTCTCAAATTTTTCTTCAACTATAGATTTTTGAAATGCTTCTTCTAAATCCTTGGCAACTTCTAAATAGTGTCTTCTTGCAAGAGATTGATCCTAAGGAATTTGTCCTATGGGGCTTGCTTGTGGCAATAGTCTGGTTATTATCCAAGTTTTAGAAGATTCTTGTAAATAGGTTTCACTTGTAACTTCTAGTTCACTACTTAGAGATGTTGAAGGAGTGTCCACTTGTGTTCTTGGTGGAAACTTTGGGATGAATAATCCTTTAGAATCTCTAAGACGGTACATCAATTTATTAAATTTTTATAAGATTTTATGGGTTTTTACAATGTTTTCTATTTTTTTACTCTATATCAATAATTATTACATAACTAAAACTTTATGTCCCCATAAATGGTGCCAAAAATGATGAGTGTCATTTAATTCCTCATTTAATCAATATTCAATTGATGTCTTATCAACCAGGGTTGGTGTCCAAATCTGCCTGCAATAAGGTATGGGATGGTATATCTAGAAGGCTACTTATGGGGGTGCTTGTTTGTCCTATTCTAATTTTGACTAAAGAAAGAAATGTGTCCTAAACTATGTGATTCAATCTTTTACTGAAAAGGAAGAAATCAAATCAATCCACTCTTTTACTGGAAGTAAAAGATCACACTCCTATTTATGCTTGCATGAAAAGTAAAATCACACTTCTTCACTAATAAAAGGAAACTTGTTTCACTCGTTTATTGTAAAGGAAAACACACATTGCTTAGAAAGAAATAACTTTGAAATAAGAAAATGTTTTTTGAACTGTGGATTTATTTTGATGTTTTTATGAGTAACATGATTCTAATTAATTATAACAATGAATTAGTAAAACATAAAATAAATACCATACATAGTTCCTAGTTCCAAGGAGAGTGGGCCCTTGCTCCTCTCAGACTCAGGAACAAAGATTAATCAGTGATGGAAACTGAAGTATTAATTCATAAAATTAAAATGATTACAATCTGTTTGAAACCTGTAATATTCTTGTACAAATCTTTTCCTCTATTATCTTCTTTCTCAACTGATATCTATATTATTCTCCTTTCTAATATATGAAAATCTTACATTTTTATACTAGTATAATCATCTCAAAATAGGATGCAAAGGAATAGGATTCCTTGATTAATCCATTCATCCAAAGATAGGAGATTGAATTTCCAAGAGATCCAAGTATTTTGATAAAATAGATATCCTATCCTATAATAATCCTAAGATCCAAATATATATACATTTTTATCAAAAGCAAATCCTAAAAAACAACAGCCAATTATTTTCTTTATTTGATTCTAGCTGGAATGATTCTCTCTTATCCTATCTAGCCACTAGCTTCCCATTTGTAGTTTCATCCTTGTAGAATTCTCAGAATTGACCCTGCAAAGTCAGGAGGAACAAACTTACGGAGTCCATAGAAACAAGCCTATAGAATCCATAGAAATGGGCCTATAGAGTCTATAGAAACAAGCCTACAGAGTCTATAGAAACAAGCCTGTAGAGTCCATAGAAACAAGCCTATGGAGTCCATAGTTCTATTGGATGAAGATCAAAATTACACATTCACTATACTGTGTCTTTTTCCTGAGCATTCTTCAAAACAAAATATCACTAAAACATGCTATGTATTAGATATTAATGAAAAAGTAAATGTTTAATCTTTGGTTCAATATAAACAAGATAAATATCTATTTTCCATGTAATAGCTATCTAACAATATAGGATTTGCACAAGATAATATTCTTCAAGAGATGAATTGAGTGAAATAATATGTAAATAATGAGCCATATTTTGAGCTCATTAAGTACCCAATTGAAATCATAATAGGTCCATGATTTTACCACTACTTGGAATTATTTTATTTTGTGTATTTAATCCTTATAATACTAAGGGGAATAAGGTGCACAACTCTTTACCTCTTATTTATTAGATGAACATCCATGAAGTTAGCAAATTAGGCAATAATTTCTTATTCTACATTTTTATTGGGATCAACCTAAATAGATATATAGGGTAGGATTTTGTTCCATCTACCCTAATTATGGTGAAGTCCAGATAGATTCAATAATCCCATATATTTCATATACTCTTCTTGATTTGATTTGAGATCCATAGCATATCTTTTCCATAGATGACCTAGTATACATTGGGTAGAAGGTCTCAATAATCTTGGTCATGTTCCTTTTGAACCTATGAATGTGGAGGATGTTAAACCTTTCACATATCCTAATCTTAGGGTACTCTTTCAAATGCTCTTAAATCTTGTCAAAACATGCATGCATGATTCTAGTTTTAGTGTCCACCAAGTAGGACATCATATAGAAGTTGTCTAGGAATTGGTCATATTAGTTATTTTACCGATGATGTTAGAACTAAAGATTTCCCCTATGGAAATTATCCATTTGGAGGTGAGAATAATGTAAAGTAGGGGAGTCCACACCTCATTGATGTAAGTCATTCTTGGTAAATTGGAGATTCTATTTAAAATGGCCATGGCAATTTTGAATCCATATTAGCAAGTGGCTATGTGGATAGAAGAAATGAGGCCTTTGATTTCAAAAGTACTAGGGTCATGGGCCCATTCTTGTAGCTTGGTGGATACATTATTATCATACATCCAGGTATTCACTAGGGTTTAGTTTATGTAATTTTAGGATTAGGTATCTTATATTACCTTTTTAATGCTCTGTCACTAAGGTCGACCACTAGTGTGCTATTTTGGTGAAAGTACTAGTTTTTGCCAAAAATTTGACCATTTATAAATAAATCAAATAATAATTAGATGCATGATATTACCTAAAGTTTAGTTGTGGTATTTTTTAGACCCATATCTTGATTGCCAATAGGTCATCCAGGTGCCTCCATGATAATGTAGAGGGTTGGTCCTCTAGATTGCAAGGTTTAGCCACATCGACTTATTCCCAAATAAAACAGAAGTGCTTGAATTTGTGTTTGAGGTTAGTTTCATCAAATACAATATCATTCTATTCTTTTGGTGCTATAATTAAATATGAAAATGGAGGAGGTGAACTTTGAGATGAGGAGGTTGTGGTTATGTGACTATGAAACTTCTAGGTCACAAGGCTTCAAACTCACACTTGAAATTTGTTAGTTTGATGGTAATATGATTTTAATTGGCTCTATAAATTGCATATATTACCTTTGAATTCACTAGATTTATTGAATTGAATTCAAAGTTGTTCAATTCATGTGAATTAATGGTATTAATGGTTTTATCTCCTCAATTTTAAATTTTATATTTGAATTTTAGCTGACTCAGTGTCATCTTGAGTGGTTATCGTTAGCAAGTGAACCTTTTCCTTTTTTTCTAGGTGATACATCACTTTGATTCTGATACTTGGTGATGTTCTTCTCCCTTTTGAAAGCACTTCCTTGGCATCCCTTAGTTGACTTGTCACTTCCAAAAATATGTGATAAAAATTTGCTACTCCATAGTTTCCATAAGCTCCCTATTTGCTAAACTTTTGCTTGATTTGGTTTTTAGTTAGAAAGATGGAGGCACTTGGAAAAATATCACTAATCCATTATTTTTGGGGATACTGTACCATATACTTTGACTACACAGGCTCAGGGGGAGCAAGATGGTGACACTTGGTGAAATCTTGCCTCCCTATTTGGTTAATTAATGGTCTGGGATATGTGGCAATTGATCAGTCTCATGGATGTAGTTTAAATCATTTTATTTCATTTCATTATAAAAATTTTGATCACATTGGAATTGAGAGATGTTGACAGTTGGAAGGATCATGTTGAGTCACTTACTTGGGAAATTTTGATTAATGCCTTTTGATGAGTCAATCTTCAGCTAAATCAGATGATAACATTTGAAATGATATCACTTTCCCACTTTCCTATGGATTTTTTTATATTAAGTTTAATCTTTCAGTATCCGGGTAAATGGGATGGAGGCACTTGGAATAATCTTAGAGAGTCGCTCATCCAAGGAACTTAGAATATTTTTTGAGTGTTGAAATTTTAAAGGTTTGCATGTGCACGCCACTTTCCTTCTATTTTGAAAAAATAGTCTTAATCTTAGTTTGTTTTCTTTTTGGGGCTTAGATTGAGAGGGTGGATGTTGTGTGGCTTATCTTGATGAATTGTTAAGTTCCCAGGAAAAGAATGGAAAAATTTCTAAGTGTCAAACCTCCTGTGTAAAACAAAAGGCAAACCAAACAATAGTTGGGAACTTCCTATTATTACTAGGTCCATCGAGCTATCACTCATTAGTGCCTTCAAGGAGATACCTTGAAGGACATTATAGTAACTTGAAGTGTACCTTGAAGATATCTCTTAGGAGATATCTTTCAAACATGCATAAGGGCACCCTTGATGATATTGCAAGGCCCTTCAAGGTATCACCTAATTATGACTTCAAACATAACCTTGAAAGACCTCATAATGCCTTGAAGGATACCATTATGCATGTTTGAAATGTATCTCCTAAGAGGTAGCTTCAAACTTTTGGGTTCACCACAAAGGTTCAAATCACATAGAGGATCCCAAAATGTAAGTACCTAATCATTTTCCATGATTTTGCTCAAAACCCACATTGCTCAATACCATTTTGTATATTAGTAAAATACATGGTTCAATGTTTATTTAATTAGCTATTTTTCTCTACTTGACTATTCTACTCTTATGCATGTTTGAAAGGTATCTCCTAGGAGATACCTTCAATGTAGGATGAAATGAGGATTGGAGTATGTAGTAGATTATATTAAAAGCTATTATTTTTTAATCAACACAAACAATGTCGTTAAAAAAATGTGTTATACATTAAATTTTTGACATTTTTTAGGTTTTAACATATCTCCATGCTTATGTTATGGTATAAATAGAGCTTTATCTCCTACATATAGGTATAAATTGGACTAATTTTATAAATAAACTCATTAACAAATCTTCTCATATATTTTGCAAATGTCTAGGCTAAAAAATCATACATCAATGGATTTCCAATGTGGAGAGTATGTTTATCTCATAAATAATGGTAAGGTCATTAGTGAAGGAAGAATACATAAATTTCTAGGTCCAAATACTGACTCTTTGGAATCCATAAATCTCACTTTCACATGCCACAATGAGGAAATACATATTGAATGTGTAAGTTTTAATGTGACAAAAGCCTTTGATCTAACTCTACCACTTCCATTTACTGAAGCTTTTATGGATAATTTAGGGGATGTAGTTGATAGTTTTACTATATGGATCACAAGAATGATGCAACACATCACAACCAAGTTTTCTATAGAGGATGAAATGGAAAAAGGACAAAATAATTTTAGTTCAGTTCTACATATACAACCATTATAACAAGAAAACCCTAGCTTGGATTCATTGATTTGATATATCGATGATCCTATCATATTACATAGCCTAAGAAATAATTTTATTGGGAAAAGGGTACATTTTTTGGACAAATGTACAACTCTTGTAAATGATGAAAAATTACTTTTGGTTATGTTGAATTTGCACAACTAGGAGAGATTTTTGGTTTCATTCCTATCCCAATGTTAGAAAATGAATTGGGAATTTACATAAGGAACATTCTACAACATTGTAAGACTTGAATTACAAAGGTAACTGAAGCATCTATCATTATATGGCCTTCCAAGAAGATAATGGACATTGAATGTAGAGGAATCAATTTACCATACATGACACCAAAGGAAAAATAAATTAGAAATGTTTGGTAAGTATTGGCTAATGATGTCATTCCTTGCATGACATTCCTAGAGTAAAGGCATCCAAAATAATTAACTTGTGCCTACAAATACTCATGCCAAAAAATTAATCAGACAAACACTTCACTCAACCAAGTAGAGTTTGATGCAAGCATAGATAGTGAGATTACAAAAGTGTATACAGATAAATGTTGTACCAAAAAAAAATTCAATCAAGATTGTCATTTAAGATGCTAAAATATGCAAGGATAAAGTTTCTTGATTCCACCACAAAATATATAAGGCAACATATTTTGGATGTCCTTTCTATCGGTTTGTTCAAGAAACATAAAAATAAAACTACCATTGATTTTAAGGGTACTAAGATCTGTTTGGAATCTTGGCGTAAAATATATGCATTAAAGGGACGTAACTTTTTTGATATTCAAAATTGTCACAAAAATGGAAAACAAAATTAATTACATGTAGGGAGGTTTTGACAAAATCCAAAATAGAAAATAATGGTAGATAAAGATTTGTTAGACCAATTGGTGGATTATTTTGCATATGTCTCTCCAATACTTACATGCCAAGTAGATATAGACCTCTCATGAGAAAATTTTTGACATATTATATCATATTTCACTCAAGATTTTATGAGGTGCCACATCAATGCACAACTAGCAGATATGGAATATGAGCCAATATCCCATCCAAAATTCATTAACACATGGAAAACTAATTTTCATGATGTGACCATTGCCAAGTCTAATGACTTCAATAGGTGAAAAACATGTATATATTGTTGAGTCAACAAAAATGCTCTAGGTCCCTCTCTAGAGATCAAGAATATCGTATGTATAAATAATTCATGATGCACTTAAATCAAATATTGTTTATAAGATAAATGTATTACACACATAAACAAATGATAGAGAAATACCTTGAATAATGCCTTAGTGTTATGCATGACAAGGTGAAGCATAAAAAAAAATTATGCTAAGGACAGTGACAAAAATCAAAGCAATTATTGATAGAATAATAGAGTTGTCAATGGAAAGGATTATAATACATGGTCATGGTTCAGGTGGATATGGTCATTTTATTACCATATGTTCCTGGAGGGTCTAAATTTACTATCACCTCATTTAATATGTGCTTTAAGGATATGTAAATAATAATGATAGATACTTATGGATCTTTATTAAATAAACCTGAATCTTCAAAATATCCATTGTATGATGCACTTTTTTCTAATAATTACTACCCTGAATGTAAGAAATACATAGAAGGATAATTAATTGGTGCCTTCAAGAAACTTCTATCTAAGCTATACATTCAACTAGACAACTATTGTAGGGATAATAATAACATGTACTTTTTTCCATCCATAATTATATTTAAAAAATATATAACCTTATATAGAACTAAATGTAATTCTATTACATTTAAAAATTAAAAAAGTCATGTTTTTTGTGCAAGTTTGTGTTGCGATATTCATCTCTCCTTATCTGCAAAGGTATTTTTGTTAATGTCAAGGTTGTATTTATCCCTATAGTACATACCCATGAGGACATCAGTGACACATTTGGATACCTATCTAAATGTATAAAGAGTAAAGAAGTATAGAGTGGGGCAGAGATTATGGATAGTTGTAATTAATGTGAAAACACAAGAAACTTCATGCCCTATTTGATTGAAGAAGTCGTATATTTCAAATATTATGTTAATAATTACCAGCTAAAGGGAAGAAACAAAATAGTAAGCTCAATAAAAGGTTGATATTTTATTCTATGCTTGGATCAAGCTCAACCATTTATGTATTGTAAAAACTCTATAAGAGATATAAATTTCTCCCCCTCCCATTACATTATGGGGAACAAAATAAAATGGTGAGCCAAATGTTACAAAAGGCAATCCAACAAAAATATTTTACAAAGACTTAAAAAATAGAGAAATGTCATAATATTCCATTGTTGTAAAAGTCTCAGATAAAAGTATAAAAAATGGTGAAAAAGAAAATAAATATAACTTGATTAAATTTGTATAGCAATTCAATGAATTTGGTTTGACTAAAAATAGTAAGTGGAAGGATCTAGCATATTACTTCTAAAATATCCATGCCACAATTAAAGAAGACATGTTCCCTTCTAAAGTTGAATGTACATGAGATTTTTGGCCTAGAACTCACCATGGCATATCCATGCATAAAGATTTGTGTAAAATATCTCATGATAAGACCCTTGATTTTGGAGTGGTATCTACAGATACATACGTTAGTCTAAGAAGCAAAAGAACAAAAAAATCATTTGATCCAACTAAAGATGTGCCAAATGGAGGCATGTTATTTTTCAGACCTAACAATTCTATAAGAGTGAACTACACAATATGGGGTTGTTAGAGCTACAAGAAATATTGAGATACTAAAAACAAATGGAGATACATAATGAAGAGTCAAAAAAACTTGGTTCATCCCAGTTCATGTAGGGAAAATTATGCAGAAGAAGTAGAAATTTATTCATGTTGTTTGGACAATAAATGAAATCCAACCCAACTGACACCTCTTTACCATCCATTCTTATAGATAGTATCATCTACGCTTTGAAAGCATATAAAAATTGTAGAGGTCATACACTTGTTCTCACTATTTTTTTAAATACATTGTAATAGACTATTTGAATCCATCGTAACATTAGGCACTTTCAAAAATAGTGATAAAGGATTAAGATCTATAATTTGTTTTCTTTAATGACATTGAAAAATTTGGAATGGTGTTTCCTTAATTTTGGAATGAGAAATATGAGTGGTTTTTTTAAAAATTGAATGCACATTTTTGGAATGTAAATTTTTTTATTTGATTCACTTAGGAGATGTCTTATTATTTTATTGTTTTATTTATTTTTTGAGAGTTTTTCTAGTGGCTCTTCACATTTTAGGTCTTGGAAAATACACTTCAGCATTTGCATTTTATATTTTCTACTATAGTAATTCAGTATTCAACAACTTTGCATATGTAAAAGGTCTTCAACATTTGACTTTTGGAATGTGCACTTTGAATTTTGAGAATTTAAAAATGGTCTTCAGATTTTGTGTATTCCAAATAGCAAGTTCACATTTCGTGAATCATGAAACAATCTTTAGCTCTTTGGTTTTCCAAATTACACTTCACATTTTGTATCCTTCAAAATGGTCTTCAATAAATGGTCTTCTCAATTTTCACATTAGAATTTACTCTTAGGTGTTTGTGCATTAAAAAATACACCTTAGCATTCCCATGCTTGTGAAATGGTCTTTGGGATTTATGCCTCAGAATGTCCCACTTCAGCATTTATTTCCCAAGTTTTTCCCACTTCATTGTTGAGGTTTTATGGAAAGGTCTTTAGATTTTCCACATTGTCATTCTATGCATCAACAATCAAAATTAGGCATTTAACATTTACGTATTAATATTTTTTATTCAAAATTTATGTATCCAAATAGTCTTTGGATTTTCAACTTTTCAAATTATACTTTATAGTTCAAGTCTCACAAAATGGTCTTCCATAACTCAGCACTCACAAAGCCAGTCTAATTTAAACTCAAAGTGTGAACACCTGAGCACTCAAGATTATGCCACATGGCATAATCTTGTCAACTTAGCTATGTGCAAGGATGAATAATCAAAATAAATATCTCAAATAATGTGATCACTTTGGATTGCGACATGCATCACATTATTGGTAAATTGTTGTGAGGGAGACTATATAAACATCTAGAAGGTGCCTAATGACCTGAGTACCCATGATCATGCCACTTAGCACAATCTTAGGGACTCTCTCACAAAGATCAAAGTCAACATGGGTGAACTAATTTACGAGTGATTGACACATGGCTTATGCATAATATGATATAAACTTTAATGATCTCAGGGACATCACCTAAAGATTAAATAAATAGTTCATGATCTAATCAACTATTGATAGATGGAATCCCAGTCATCCCAGGTGACCTAATCACATATCACCTGAGTGTCAGATTGATGTATGAATTATGTTTCCTTATGAAATAAACCTCCCAAGATTATTATATGTAAAGTCATGGTCCGTGAACTATTTTGAATGGTTGTTTAAATTTAATTAAAGATAAAATTACCAGGAGCCTTATAATAGCATAATCTGTCTATTTTTCACACTTAGATAGATGTGATTTATTTGTAATAAGTACAACTAATTATTGATAAGTCCAATTAATTCTTGACAAATCCTAATTTATTTTTGATAGTTTTAAAATTTGGATTACTAATTATTTTTAAATAATTTGGACTTGTTACAAATACATTAGATAGATGTGATTTATTTGTAATATGTCCAACCAAATTTTGATATAATCCAATTTATTTCTAATAGTTTTTAAAAATTTGATTATTAATTATTTTTTATTATTTTAAACAATTTAGACTTATTAAAAATACATTAGATACATGTGATTTATTTATAATACGTCTAACTAATTCTTTAAAAGTCCAACTAATTCTTGATAAAGTCCAATTTATTTCTTATAATTTTGAAAAATTGGACTACTAATTATTTCTAATTAATTCAAATAATTTGGACTTATTACAAATACATTAGATAGATGTGATTTATTTGTAATACGTCCAACTAAATCTTTGATACACTCCACTTTATTTCTGATAGTTTTCAAAAATTTGGCTGTTGATAAGGCCATATTATCTAAAATAGTCCTTGTAATGCATCTCCCATCAAAACTTAGTTTATAACACATACACATTCTATATTATAAACTAGATTATAGTCTCTCAATAACAATACCTTCCTTATGAGAATATTTGTTTTACACATATCAAGGCTTATATCTATTGATAGATCCATCAAAAGTGAATTCAGGTCTGGTTAATCCACTAACACTTTACAATAATCTATTTTCTAAAAATAATGTGCAAAATTAATGATTCTTCACAAAGTATTTGTAATTTTTCATCATCACTTTACCCCATTCTTCTATTTCTCAATTCTTATTGTAACATTGTTTATCAAAAAATTCTATTGTTAAGTTTTGAGAATTAATTCAACCCATTGATTTTTGTTATAGATCCTTAAAGATATGTTCTTATCCACCTCACCCCTTCTATCCATATTATAAACCTTGAAATACATTTTCTTATCCCCCTCACCCCCTTTATCCATAAAAATAATAGTATTCCCCATGGAACAAATCATATCTAGTTAGAAGAAGGATTCTCATGTGTGGAAGTTTCCTCATGGCCATCACTATTTAAAATGATGATATTATTACTTAAATATCATCACCATTTGAATTTTCCTCATAAGTTTTAATATGATAAACCTCTAATTTATAAGAAGGTGTTTCATCCTGGTCAAACATCAATAGACATTTGTAAGAAATTTGAGAAAAAATATTCATCTTATCATAGATTTGATCTCTGTTGTGATGTCAAATAATATAAAAAAAGTGTACCAAAGTTGGTTAACTTATAATTTTTGCCTTATTATTTAAGACAACATGTAAAAAATATTCAAATTTTGTTAGTTAGATTATTAATAACAAATTTATTAGTAAAAAAATTACTTCGTTACTCTACTAAGTTAGTTCCTAAATGGATAACATATTTACACTTAAATTGGGCACATTGTAAAAATATAAAAATAATGTAATATTTTAGCATTATATTACCATTTTCATCAATAGGAATATTTTAATTATCCGCTAAATAAAATTTCAAGTCACTTAAATTTTTAATTCACTACAACATTTAGCGAAAATTTCAAAGTTATATTTCCATAAGTTTAAAAATTAAAAAATTTACCCAAAGGATATTGAAATATTCTATTTTTGGGGCTAAACCACTTTGGTTTATAAAAATTTATGACAATAAAACATGTGAAAAATTTACGTGGAAATTTTGGCACCAATAAAGGGATGTGAAAAATGGCTGCTGAAATTTTGACATCTAATTTTATATTTTTAAAAAAGATGTCAAAACTTTTAATTTCATTTTCCCCCCATCCTTTTATTGGCCTTGTTGACCCCATGAATATACAAGGCATGTGTGAATCAAAGGAACCAAGACACAAACAAGACAATTGATCTCATGCATACAAGATAAATTTAGATAACAGGGCAAGCACAAGCTAACATAGAAACCACGTATACATGTACAAAATGATATTTTTTGTGTAAAAACCTACATAAGTAGAACCCACAATATAAATAATGGAGGATAATGGTATATTTATGATTGAGAGATTAATTTTGATAGATAGGTCGAAAGGGTGGAAGATGATGATGTATTTTTCTTGGAGAAGTGAGCCATATTAACTACAAAATGGGTGGGAAAGCCATTAAATAATGATTGGTGGTATTTGAGCTATAAGTAACATGTAAGGATATTTATAAGAATATATAAGGAACATACATGAGAAGAGGAGGAGGGGGTTGGAAATTGATAGGGAGGTGTTACATAATTCCTAGAGATTAGAGAGGTTATGATTGATTAGAGTGCCTTTGACCGTGTTTTAATCTATGCAACCTTGAGGTTATGAGTAATGGTATGATGCTTATATAATTGTTATGAATATAGAGCATTGTTAAATGTCACCCCCTCATTATATGGATGATGTAATTATACTAAATATTGCCTATGTTCTCTATTCCTATAAGTGCATTATTTATACCATGTTTTAATAAGGAATTATAGTGCACGCTCTAAGTCCTAATGTGCACACAAAGATAGTAAAGATATTTCCATTGCACATAACTACCCCCAACCTACCCTAGGTTTCCACTCTCTGTACATTAGGTGGGCATGCAAGTCTCTCCTCCTTAAGTGATATTTTTGTGTAATAAGGTTAAGTGTCGATAACCTAAAGGGTTCGTGTGAAAGGACTAGTGCATGGTGATCAAAATTAAATGAAAAAAAATTTGGTTCTATTACTAGGACCCCATCATATTTTATTGTTTTAGTGGTATGAAATAGATAAAAGAGCATGTTAAATGTAGCTAACTAGTTCTCTATGCATAAGAGTGATGTAGGGGGTAGAAGGTGAATGGGGCATGGATTCTTAAACAAATATTGAGAGAAACATTTGAACATGGTGGATATAGATGATCATGATCTTAGGAGGTGTGAGAATAATAATATTTAGTAGATAAAAATAGTAAAAAAGGATCCTTGGTAGAGGGGAGATTTTGAATCTAGAAGTGCCATGAGGACCCATACAGTATGGGGAAGGCATGAGGGAGATTTTTTTGTAGAGGATGTGTGATTCATTAATGGATAAATTCACTTTATTTAGTTAAATTGAGTTCTAGAAGCTAAATTTAAATCACTTTATGTAGAGGACATTAATGAAGATACTACAAGAAGAATGCCAATTTTTTATTTTATACCTAAAGCATGTGCTTGTGCACTAATTTATTTTATAAAATAAATTTCATCCATTGATTTAATAAGGCTTATGCAATTTATTTTCAATATTTATTGTTTTTTAGGATTAAATTAGTAAAAATTAGCTTCTTGGTGTACTAGTTGTGCACCTTTGAATAATACATGCATACATTATAATTCTAGTTAGGTGAGTTGAATGAGGGATTTATTCTAAAAGCCTTAAGTCAGACATATAAGTTTCTAGGTAAGGGATGCCATGTGATTTTCATAACCTCTCTAAGATTAAGAAAAATGATCAAGGCACCAAATGTTAAAAATGAACTCATTTCTTAAGGATGGACAGTTGATTTAGTGTGGGTAATGTTGCCCCATGAATGTGTAAAGAGCATGCAAGATAAAGGCATCAATGTTAACATAAGAAAATTGACCTTGCATGAAAAAAAGCATACATGAGAAAAAGTCTATCATCAGGGCATGTACAAGCCAACATAGAAACTATGTCTACATGTATAAAATGACAAATAACACCTCATTATATACATACCCAAAACCCACAACAAAAATCATAGAGGATAATGATGGAGTTATGACTTAGATATTGATTCTGATAGACAAATAAAAAGTAGTGGAAGATGATGAGGCATATGGATTGTATAATTGAGTTTAATTAGTTTTAAAATGGGTGGGAAAGCCATTAATTACTTATTGGTGTCAAATGAGATACAAAGTGACACATAATGTTACTTGGAAGTCTCTATAAGGAAGAGATCTAGAAAGAGAAGCAAGGGGTGGAAATTGATAGGGAGGTGTTACAAAATTATTAGAGAGTATATAGGGTACAATAATTCTAGTGCCTTTAATCATGTTTTAATCTATGTAACCTTGAGCTAACAAGTAATGGGATGATGTTTTTATCTTTGTTATGACTATAGACTATTGTTAAATATTCCCCCATTAGCTGGATGATGTACTTATATTGAATGATGTGTATGTGTTGTATTCATATAAATGCATGATTGATTCCATGTTTTTATAATGAAGTATAGTGCATGCTCTATGTCCTAATGTGAGTACCTAATGTTTCAAGACAAAACAAAGACATTGCCACTGCACATAACATCCCCATGTTCCCTCTCTTTGTTCTTAAACACAAAAGGATCTCTTCCTTGCATGATATGCCAATGAAATAAAGTCAAATTTTTATATCCTAAAGGGTTTATATGAGAGGATTGGTGCACGATAGAAAAAACTAGATGGTCAACACCCTCATATCTTATCCAAGTAATAGATATTATTCTTGTCCTCTTTGGTCATGCATGGGACCTTCATGAACAACCATCTCAGTTTTTGTATCTTTTCTTAATGCAATCTCCCCATCTTCCTATAGTGGGATACTTCCTCTAGACTCAATTATCCTTATAAATCAACATCACATGCCCTCAATTGCACATACTTTACCTCTATGTCCATGAATTTAAAAATAAATTCATTTATTAATCCTTCTAGTATATCTTATTTAATCTACTTCAAGATCCTCTTATTCCAAGGAACCTTCGTCCTATTCATTTCTAAAACACATGGTGTGATCCATGTTCTCCTCCATTATTTTTCCTTAGCCTCCATTTTGGCTTTTATTTCCCTCAACAAAATAATTTAAATTAGACAACTAGATTACACACTTCTCATCCATCTCTCTCATAATTTCCTTACTACACATATAAACCAATATTGTAACCTATATGTTTTAAACATGCTTAATTTATATTCCTTTTTATTCAAATATTACTCCAATTATACCCACCTAAATAATATGGATAGTACTTTTAAGCACCCTCTACCAATTTTCCACTCAATGGAAGATGTATCCGTAATTTTTTAACCACTTAAAAATATGTAGAACACTCAACTCACTCTCTCACTATACTCATGCCCTCTATGCATTCTTTATCAAAATAGGATAAATACTCTCTCACTCATCTCATAGTTTTAAAAAGATTTGATACCTTTTGACCTCATTATAATTAAGGGGGTCCAATAAGGATGGGCTTAGACCATGCAACCTACAAAAAAAATGAGAATTTACATAGTCCTTACGTAACATTAAAATAACTAATATTTATTGATATTAAATAGATATCATAATGCATACACATAACTACAATTAAAACATCAATAGGTTACATACACTAGTAGTGTTATAATATCCCTAGTTCATTTAAAGATGTAATTTAATGTCACAATTCATTTTCCTCATTTTTTCCATTGATATCTACTCACACCTCTCTCTAATGGATACTTATTTTAGTTGTTTAGTTCCTCTAGATAAAATCCATTCTAAGGATGAATTAGTTTCCTTATATAGGCATATTTCAAGAATACTTATTGAAGTTGAACCCTCTTAGTTCCTAGTATGATGTTTCATCTTTTTTTAATGGATCTTAAACTTTCAATAATTACCTACAATGATAGTAAGTATGTAATTTCATGCATTCCCATGCACTTTTGTGTATTTTATTCATATTTGAACTTTCATGCACATTTTGTGCATTTTCCATGTTTTGAGAAATTCTAAGCACATTTAGTGCATTCAGGGAACTTCTACACACTTTTTATGCATTCTATGAAATTTCATGCACATTTTTAATTTTTATAGGGAATTATAGGAATTTTATATAATTAAAGGAACTTCCATGTAAATTTTGTAAATTTGTACACATTTTTAGACATTTTGGGAACTTTTTTGCATTGTATGAACTTTTATGCAAAATTATTAACTTCTAAGGGCCATAAGTTTTACATACAAGCTAAAATGAGATGTGATTTTTGAAATTGCATAAATTTTCAAGGAGAATATAGATCCATAATCATAACATGGTTTATAGTTTTTCTATTAAAAAAAAACCTATACAATTTTAAAAAACACAAAGAGCTATGTTATAAGAATGTCAAAACAACACAAGAATAAAGACATACATAAAATACAAATATTTCACATAGGCAAACCTTTTTAAATTTAAAAAACTATAACAATAACATATAAAAAAAAGAAAAAAACTATCCCACCAAGACCATTCACAACATGATTAATAATGATCCAACCAATTACTTGTTAAATATTCAAATATCAATTATTCCTAAATTTTATGGGTTATATTTGCATTGCTTCTTAGACCTCTACACATATTGTTGACCAAATTTGACCATGTAGGTCAAATTGGGGCCCCTATAGCTAAAAAATTGGTCTTTATATGTTTTATGGGGTCTATCATTTTGTCATAAAGTGTATTATAGGTCATTTGATGGAATTTAATGTCACACTAGCCTTGGTCATTAGTCATTTTAGTCCTTTTATTATTTTGAGTCATTTTGGGGTCAAAAAGGGGCAATTTTAATGAGTTGTACGACATCTTAGGGAAATTTTAAGGTTTCAAATGATGATTTCATGTGCCATGTGTCATATTATGCCTTAGGTAACTATTTCTAACTAAAAGTGGTATGTGATTTGGAAGAAAGAGTAGTTTTCTTAAGAAAAGAGAAGATTTTGGTACTTGTATGACCCATGGGGAAGTTAACCACATGGATTAATATCATGGAATGTCTCTTCAGATTACTCAACCTTAAATACACGCTTTAAATGCTCTAAAAGTGCCATTTTTGAGCTATAACTATTCTTCCCCTTCTTCACCCTTCTAGACACATAACCAGTCATCAGGTTTGTACTTGGTACAGTAAGGAAGCGAAATTCCAAGTCAAACACCTTTTGGAGGTGAAAATAAACTCATAGAGATTAATTTACATAAATATATTTTGAATAATGTTGGCCTGTGATTTATGAACCATCCTCATGAAGTCGACTATGTTTTTATACTTGTTGTTTCATGCACCCTATAGGTTTTTCTTTGGTTTGGGCATTTTTGTACAATAAATTTGGTAATATTGGTTCTATATGATGTTTATCCCATCATGAAATTATTTTCATTCTTATTTTAATGTTTCAAAGAGTTTATATAAGTCAAGTACATCAAATTTGCAAGAGGATAGACCTTTCTAAGTTACATGCAATTTTTCACCAATTTCAATAAATTCATACTTGTTTATGGTTTTAGAGTACTATGATAAGTCATTTTTCATGTTTTCAATGATCTCATTATTCCATTTACATTCCAATATAATATTATAAAGTTTACTCCATGAGGAGGCAGTCACAAAGATCATGTAGTCAGTTTACCCTATGGCTGTCATTCATAGTCAGTCATGGTAAACCATGTGTATAAAACCTATATGGCATGTTTATAGAGTGGTTATGATGATGAAAAATCCTATTTTATCTTTTATCAACATTAATTTTTTATTTGAGCATTCAAATGGTAAGAGAGGGATGTAACACTGATATAAAACACTTTAATGCAGTCTATCATGAAGAAACTCACTTATAGGTGCCTTCTTAGAAATCAATTGTGTTGAAAAGGTGTATTTAAGATAAGAGAGGTTTTTTAAAATGGGTAAGGTCTATTTTAAACACTTTTAAAAGTTTCAATCACAAATTTAGACTCACAATATTATGCTTACTGCTTGAAGGTGCCTCACTACCTATGCATCAGAATGCCCACCTACAGGTGGCCTTAATAGAGAGTCTTTTTATCCATTTTGAAGAGTTAGATCATAATATGAAACCCTCCTTAAAGTATTTATGTGTTTATGAGAACATATAAAACATTTTTAAGGGATAATTTTATATATTTAGGTGGATTTTACGTTCAAAAGGATCTTTGTAGGTTTAGTGACTCTTTTCCCCAAAAGTGCAAAACAAAGTTCCTTGGGGTTTAGTTGATATATTTTAGCATGGTTTCAAATAATTTAAATGCCTTTAAATGATTTAATATTTCATTAAATACATATTAAAAGGATTTAAAAAAAAATTTAAGGTTGATGATGAGTAGAAAGTGGTTATTGAAGGACCCAAAATCACACTTTCATGCACTGAAAACAGGGAGTGAAACCTACAACTCTTAGTCTAAAGGAGACCTTTGTCACCCAAAATTGCAAAATTGACATTTCCAACATATGATAGTTATTATTATTTTTTTAATAGATATATATTGTCTAAAATATCATCATAAGGGATGATATAGTGTGTTTTGATTCCTATACACACTTACAGTTCGTACAAATAGACTAAACATCGACTTATAACATTTTTTAGCTTTTAACCAGTCATGAAGTGAGTTTTAAGCATAGATATACCAATTATTGGTTGATATAAGTTAAATTAAAATACCTCATATGGTTCCCATATAAATTTTGATGTAATTTACAAAGATGAAAGACACTTACAGGCCCCACACATTCAACTATAGTTGACTGTGAGGGGCAAAGAAAAGAAAGGTTATGTTTCTTGGCATGGAATTAAATAAATATGGGATGAGTAGGTAAAAATAATTACAAAATGATCTTGGTATATCTCAATAGGATCATGAAACTATCAAATAACACCTAAGCAAACACTGCCTATAGGTACCTACCTCTTGAAAACATTCACCTACAACTAGCTACAAATTCTTGCATCATTCATAGAAAGGATTTAGGCATGAAGATACTAACCCTATTTATGGAAAGTGATTATAAAATAATTATATATGGAAATATATCAAAAAAATTAGATGAAATGTGTACTAGTAGGCCTTTTTATCTAAAATAAGTCAACTACAGTTGACTGCCACAAAAAGTGAGCAGAGAGGTAGTGTTTTTGGTGTGGGAATGGCATGAACAGGAGGGAAATTTATCTAGGTCATTAAAAAAAGGTCATTATAAGTCTCAAGAAGGTTTGTAACATAATTTAAAGGTAAAAATATTTCAAAATAACCTACAAGGGTCATCCTTGAGGAAGGAAAATATAAAACATAGTCGGGAGTTGGTGCACACAATCTTCACTGAGATAGGGTTATAAGGAGTATCTTGGGAGTTGAAGTGTTAGAGAGACATGTGACACATTAATAATGGAAATTCAGGTATCCATAATATATTTTATTTAAAAATAAGAAATTAAGGATCCATAAATAATCAACATACAATTTATTCCTTGAATTATGCACATAGTCTGTCACAAAAGGAACCTGTTTCAAATTTTGGAGAGATTGGAGAGTCAAATGACCTAGTATAAGTCTAAAATTTTGTGTAAGAGGTATAAATAAATTTTATAACACCAAAAAATATCCACCATTTTTTTAATAATTATGGGAGTTCCCTCTATTTTATCTCAGACAGAGTGCACTCCCTTTACGTGCAAATTAACAGGTTTTGAAGAAAGGAAGTGATAAGGTGAGATAAAAGTTGATTGGAAACTAAAGGAAGGTGTAAGGGGATGTAACACATACATGGGAACATGAAATATATCTTACATATGGGATAATAATTACAAGGAGGTATAAACCCTTACGAGTTACAATCAAGTTTACTAAGCATGGTTATGCCTATAGTCCAAATGAAGGGTCACTTCCAATCAAAACATGAGATGATTATTCCAATGGTTGGTGTCATATTTTTAGAGAAATTATATAATTTTTCATGTTTTTAGGGTTAAAATAATCTTAGTTGGATGTTCTAACCCACATGAGTTACAGTCATGCCTACTAGACAAGGTTCTAGGCCAAAGCCAAATGGAGAGTCAGACTTATTTATAACCCTAAGTGAGCACTAAATTGGATTTAAAAATATTCCTTGGGTTAAATTAGGTGTTTTTCATCTTACACATTTCATATAAAACATCATGAATCCATTTTTGAGCTTAGAGATAATATTAGGCCTGTTGAAATGAGGAATCAAGATTGACAAGACAATTTTGGATGCTCACATCTCCTTTGAGGACGTGCATGGGAATCTGAGAAGTTAAAATATGTTTATGAAGGAATATAATTATGAATTTTTTGAATTTTTTATTATTTTCAACATCCCATTTTATGAATAAACCTTAAGAGGGTAAAATAGGCCTAAACCCTCTTAAACCCTTGCTAGTGACCAGTTTGAGGAAATGGAGTTGGAAAGCTAATCTGATGGCATAGTTTGTACATAAAAAGTATTATGTATTGTATAATTCTCTATCAAGATCATCTCCACCCTTTTTATCTATGCAAAATTGTATATACATGGTACAAATTATGGTACTTTTGACTATTTTATGTGTTTTTTTAGGTCCCCAGATGATTTTAAAGATGAAACAAACTTTGGGATAAGTATTGGGGCATGTAATAACCAATCATGTCCATTTAATTATTTATAATAACTCCTAAGTGTTCAAATAAATTTCTTCATCTCAACTAATCAAAACTGGCATAGTGACCAAGCTAGTGAGAAGGGTGGAAAACTTCAACTGAGCTAGTTTTAAGGTGTGAATAATGCCTCTAAGGCCATGGATGGTTTTATAAAATTTCATTAACTACCTCCCATGTATTTTCATGAAATATTAATGCCTTTTTGGAGGCCAATTTTACAAGGTGCATTAAAGAATAGTTATTTTGACTATAGATGGTGATAGCTCATTTTAAGAAGGTTTTAGATGACTAGGATTGAAACGAATACATGGAAAGGCATGTATAAAATCCATACCCTTAATTAAAATCATCATACCTTTCCCTAATCAGTTTTATGCTGTTGAAATAGGTCCAAATCATGAGGGCAGATTTCTAAGCCAAAACAAGGAGTTTTATGCCACTTTTCATAAGGTTCATGCCTTATATGGCCACTTGTCTCTTCTGACCATACATGATTCATACCATGTAATTTTTTCATGAAACATTAACTCCTTTTCTTATCTTTACAAGTTTCCTTGTGACCCTTGGACTTATCTCTTCTCCTCTCTCTCTTAAGTTCTATAAGAACTTGCCATTTTGGCCATTATAACTCATGCTCCACCTGAGTGTGGTGAAGCCCTGCTCATTTTCATACCATTTGATCAATAAGACTATTTATTCTTACCTCTTACATTAATTTTCATAGTGTGCTTACTTGATTTTTATTAAGTGATGACTCTTGTTTCCTTAACATATTATTTCATTCTCTCACCTATTTGCAGTTGGAAAGCTTCTTCTTGAAGGGCATGTGAAGTTTTATATGAAATGTCAAGGTTGAGTGGGTTAGTATATTTACTAGTGCCATTAAAGGCCTTTTTCTAGTCCTCCTATCCTAAACATTCATCCATAACCTCATAATGTAATATTTATGTGAGAAGATGGTGATTAGAGAAGTGTATGTTTGGTTAGTCCTTTGTTCTCATGTGTAACATGCATCTAGTTGGAATTCATCAACCTATTTGGTTTATCACCTCCATTAGGTTAGTTTGATTTCAATTTTTTCTCTCCCTTCCCCCCCCCCCCCCAAAATTTTAGGTGTAGTAGTGATCCAAATTGCTACATCAAGGGAACTAGCCCTATATAGAGATTCACCTCACTCTTAAGCTCACCCATAACCTAGAGGTATTTCAATTGTGCCAATTGGATGAGGAAAGATAAGACATCTCCTTAATGGGTGAAAATCTAAGTGACTATAGTTTTTGGCATGCTTGGTGGGACTCTTAGTGTAATAGGTTAAAATATTTTTCGTGTTGTCTTTCAACAATCAGCCTTTGGAGGCATCTATTCAAGCATCAATGGTGACTATAAAGTTACATCAACTAGTCAAGCATCCTAGGTTTATTTTTGAATTTTGTTATTAATATATTTATTATGTTATTTCTTTCAATTAAGTTTCATGGCTGACTTTGGTGTTGATTTTTGTTTTACACAAGTTGGTGAGGTTTACCAAGCTTATGACAATCCTTATCAACCTTGTCATGATTATTGCCAACCTCAATATGATTATTTTCAGCCCCAATATTATTATTTTCAGCCTCAATATTATCATTGCAAACCTTATCATAAAGTTTATCAGTCCTATAGGCAGCCTCCTCAATATCTTGCTTCTCCTAGTCAACCTAGTCACTTCTCAACTCATTCTATTTCAACCTTCAAACAAACACTTTTGGGATATGAGAAGTACATGTTGGATCTTAACACACAAAGTGGATATGACCAAGAGGTCCTTATTAATTTCATTCATAAGATGAGAGATGAATTAGAGTTGGTCAAAATAGAGTTGGAACCTATTGAGAGAGTTAATTAGGAAAGACTCACAAGTGAGATGCTAAATGTGATTGGCCTAGTTTCATCCTTGGAAGATAGGCTACAAATTCAAGAGAATCAGCCTCACCAAACCTATCAGCCTTCCTATCCACTTCCCCAAGATTTCCATTAGTCCTACATGGTCCCCACTTATGATCCCAATCAAGCTTATCAAAGTCATCCTTTTCCCAATCAGTTGGATGAGAGAGTTGAAAAGAGGAACCTTATTTTTAAAGCTAATCTTGATAGACAGATTAGTTGGATAATATTCATATGAAAAATTCCATGTCATTAGAAAAATAAGTGGATAGAATCACTCATTTCCCTCTCCCATTACATCCCCACCTCAAGATAAAACTTCTAGATATAAGATTCCAAGTTAGAGACAAGGTGGAGAATCCAAGCCTAAAGAGATCCCAAGCTTATTAAAAACTTCATCCACTCCTCAAGTTACACCACTACCTAAAAAATAGACTCCTAATCCCAAAATTATAAGCTAGAACAAGGTAGTGGAATCATGGGGAAAGAAAGAAGTTAAAATCCTAGATAAGGAGTGTGAAGTTGAGAGAGAGATTGATCATATACAAGTCCCTCCCACCCTTCTTCAAGAAGCTTCTAGTGTTCCATGTCAACCCTCTTGTAATCCTCATCCTCATGAGGATGCCTATGAACTTCAATAAATACTTTTCCAAGAGAACCTATCCAAGTAAATTAAATAGTTAGAGTCAAGGATGAAATTGATGAGTCAAGGTCTGATAGAAGATTTAGACCCAAAAGAAAATCCTATGCCTAAACACACCCCATATAACCTCCCTCAAGAGATTGATCAAGCTAAATCATATGTGAATGAATTGATTGAAAAATGGAAGAAATAAATCCAAGCCATTTTATCCCAAGGTATGCCTCCCTTTCTTCACGAGCTTCCAAAATAATCCCCTACATTTCACTCTCAATCTGATTTTGAGTTCTATGTGCCACCTCCACCAACTAGTTCATCTTGTCCTCACCCCATCACAATTTTCTTGATGGAAGTATGGTATGTGAACCTTAGGAGGATTATTTGGTTGAAGAAAAATCATAACTTTTTCTTGAAGATAATGTAGCTCCTTAGTAGCCTCATTGGAATAAGTCATGACTTCAAAATGCCTTGTCTTAGCATCACAAAGAAGGAGAAAGAAATGGAGGATCTTCTATCCATTGAGAACCAGATTCATGTTATGGTAGTTTATATACAACTTGAGAGCCTTAAAGAGGTCCTAATTTTTTAATAAGAGGTGGTATCTTGTGTGGAAACTTCTGATTGGGTTCATATGAAAAAATGACTTCCTTTTCCCAAAGAGGAAGGAATAGTCATTGGTTCTTCCATCACTAGACAAGATGTCATGGATGGGAAAGAAAAATCTCCACATAATATTTTGGATGACATGTTTTCAATATTTGAATTAGGATATACTCCTCTTCAAGGAGACTATGATCCAGTCAAAGATGGAAAAGGTAGACTTAGCCCTCAAGTGAGTATGCAAAGGAAAAACAACCTTTCAAATCTATCCTTTCGAGAGGCATATGCATTTCATGATGATATTTTTGAAGTAATAAAAATTGGATATCATCCTCTCAATTATTTGGGATAAACACATCATCTCTTGAAGGATGGAACAAGCTCCTATTGGCCTCAATCTTCTAAGGAACAAGAAACCAATCCTCTTGAATCTATGCCTACCAAGAAGCTACTAGTTGATCATGAGATGAAGAGTGGGAAACAATATGAGGTATGTGTACAAGTTAAAGAGTAATATTTTTATATTGGAAACATATTTGATGATATTCTATATGAGAGAAGATCAATTAAAGTGCCAAGGAATATGTCTGATCTACAAAGCATCCAATCTTGGCACTATGATTCATCTCATGAAGAAGGAGATTCAAGAAACTTTAATTTTGATCTTAGAAAGGAGGTATGCTTAGTTTTTAGTTGTGCACAATAGTTTTTTTATGATTCATTAAGTGCCTTGTGCACATGTGTGTGTGTCTTGTTAGTGTGTTTGCTTTATTGGTGTGTGTCTTTTATTTTGTGTGGTTGAGGTAGTCAATTAGTGGTCTTGTCTTGATCAAAGCTTGTGGTCTTGGTCAAAGTTATTATTACTATGTTTCATACTTTATATGGCTCTCTAATATTAATCGACTGATAAGGCTACTGGTCTAGTTAGTATAGCAAGCATAATACCCCTATGAGTCACCAATTAATTGACCAAATTTGACTCTCTAGGTCAAATTGGGGCCCATATAGGGAAAAAAATTGGTATTTAGATGTTTTAGGTGGTATAAAATTTGGTCATAAGGTGTATTATAGGTCATTTTATGGAATTTAATGCCACACTATCCTTGTTCATTAGTCATTTTAGTCCTTTTATTATTTTGAGTCATTTTGGGGTCAAAAGGGGAATTTAATGAGTTGTACGACCTCATATGGAAATGTGAAGGTTTAAAATGATGATGTAACAAGCCATGTGTCATTTTATGTCTTAGGTAACTATTTGTAACTGAAATTAGTAGGTGCTTTAGAAGAAAGAGTAGTTTTCTTGGGAAAAGAGAAGAGTTTGACACTTGTACGACCCATGGGAAAGAGTGCCATGTGGGGTAAAATCATGAAATGGATATTAATATTTATAAATCTCAAATAAAATTTTGAAATTCTCTATAAGTTCCATTTTTTATCTAAATACATAATGTTCCTTCTTCACCCTTTTAGACACACAGAACCAGTCTTCAGGTTTGTACTTGGTACGGTCATCAAGAGAACTTTTAGGTCAAATGACTTTGGGATGTAAAATTAAACTTATAGATATTAATTTACATAAAAATATTTTTAATAATGGTGACATGTGATTTATGAACCATCCTCATGAATTTGACAATGTTTTTTTGCTTTCTATTTCATGCACCCTATAGGTTTTGCTTTGGTTTAGGCATTTCCATACAATCAAGTTGATCATATTGGTTCCAGATGATGTTTACCCTATCATAAAATTATTCTTATGCTTATTTTCATGTTTCAAAGTTTTTTGATAAGTCAATTACATCAAATTTGCAAGACGATACACCTTTCTGAGTTACAGGTAATTTTTCACCATTTTTAGGAACTTCATGCTTGTTTATGGTCTCAGATAGTTGTGATAAGTCCTTTTTCATGTTTTAAATTATCTCATGATTCCATTTACTTTCAAATCCAATATTCCAAAGCATAATCCATGAGGATGCAATCACAAAGATCATGTAGCCAATTTACCATATGATTGTCATACATAGTCAATCATGGTAAACCATGTGTATGGAACCTATATGGCATGTTTATAGAGGTTTGATAAAGATTGAAAATCTTAATGTATCTTTGATCAACATGAAGGAATTATTTTATAATTAAAATGGTAAGAGAGGGTTGTAACAGTCATATAGAACACTTTAATACAGTCTGTCATGAAGAAACTCACCTACAGGTGTCTTATTAGAAATCAATTATGTTGAAAAGGAGTTTTTTGAGATGAGAGATGTTTCTGACAATGGGAAAGGTATATTTTAAACTCTTGGAAATTTTTAAAACATCATTGAGACTCATAATATTATGCTTACTGCTTGAAGGTGCCTCACTACTTATGCATCAAAATGCCCACTTATAGGTGGCCTTAACAGAGAGTTTTTGAGACATTTTAAAGAGTTAGATCATAATATGAAACCCTCCTTGAAGTCTTAATGTGTTGAGGAAAACATTGTAAACCTTTTTAAGGGATAATTTGATAGATTGAGTTGGAGTTTACCTTTAAAATGATGATTTTAGGTTTAGGTACTCTTTTTCCTAAAAGTGAAAAACAAAGTTCCTTAGGGTTTAGTTGATATATTGTAGCTTGGTTTCAAAGACTTAAAATACCTATAAATGATAAAATATTGCACCAACTAAATAAGATAAGGATTATAAATTTTTTGGAAGGATGGTGATGGGTAGAAAGTGGTTGTTGAATGACCCAAAATCACACTTTCATACACTGAAAATAGGCAGTGAAACCTACAACATTGAGTCTAAAGGAGAACTTTGTCACCCAAAATTGAAAAATTGACCTTAATAACATATTAAAGTGCTTAAAATATTTTCAAGTGATATATATGGTCTAAGAGATCATCATAAGGGATGATATAGTGTGTTTTGCTTCCTATACACACCTATAGTCCATACAAATAGCCTAAACACCCACGTATATCAATTTTTAGCTTTTAACAAGTCATGAAGTGAGTTTTAAGCATGGATATACCAATTATTGGTTGATATAATATAAATTAAAATACCTCAAATGGTTCACATATAAATTTTTATGTAGGTTTCAAAGATGAAAGACACCTATAGGCCCCACATAGTCAATTGTAGTTAACTATGAGGGGCAAAGAGTATAAAGGTTATGTTTCTTGGCATGGACTTAACTCAATATGGGATGATTAGGTAAAAATAAAAAAATAAAAATATCTTGGGAGATATCAAGAGGATCATGACACTATCAAAAAACACCTAAGTAAACATCACCTATAGGTACCTACCTCTTGAAAAAAATCACCTACATCTTGGTACAAATTCTTGCATCATTCATGAAAAGGATTGAAGCATGAAGATACTAACCCTATTGATGAAAAGTGATTATAAAATAATTATCAAAGTAAATATATCAAAAAATTTATATTAAATGTGTACTATCATTCCTTTTTCTCTAAAATAAATCAACTACAGTTGACTGTCATAAACAGTGAGCAGAGATGTAGTGTTTCTAGTGTGGGAATGGCATGAATACGATGAAAATTGATCTAGGTCATTGAAAAAAGGTATTGGGAAGTATAAATAAGGTTTTTAATATAATTTAAGGGTCAAAATATTTCAAAATAAACTACAGGGGTCATCCTTGAGGAAGGAAAATGCAAAACATAGTTAGGAGTTGGTGTACATAGACTTGATTGAGATAGGGTTATAAGGAGTATCTTGGGAGTTTAAGCGTTAGAGATACATGTGACACATTAATAATTAAATTTATGGTATAAATAATCTATTTTCATGAAAAATAATTAATTAATGATCCCAAAATAAGAAACACACAATCCATTCCCTGAATCATGCACATAGTCTATCATAAAAGGACCCTTTTTTGGGTTTTGGAGAGATTGGATGGCCAAATGACCTAGTAGAAGGCTAAAATTTTGTGTAAAAGGTATCCATAACTTTTATAATCCCATAAAATATTCACAATTATCTAATTATTTATGGTATTTCCCTATGTTTGTCTCAGACAGAGGGCCTTCCCTTTATGTGCAAATTAATAGGTTTTGAAGAAAGGAAGTGATAAGGCAAGCTATAAGTTGATTATACACTGAAGGAAGGTGTAGGGTGTTGAAAAAAATATAGGGGAACATTAAATAAAACTCATAGAGGGAATAATCCTTACAGGGAGGTCTAAACCCTTAGGAGTTATAGTCAAGCCTACTAGGCATGGTTATGCTTATAGGCCAAATGAAGGATCACTTCCAATCAAAACATGAGATGAGTATTCCAATGGTTTGTGTCATATTTGTAGATAAATTAAAAAAAAATCAGTCTGGTGGAGTGAAAATAAGATCAATTGGATGGCTTAGACCACGTGAGTTATAGTGAGGCCTACTAGACAAGGTTCTAGGCCAAAGCCAAATGGAGAGTCAGACTTATTTTTAACCTTAAGTGAGCACTAAAATGAATTTAAAAATGTTATTTGGGTTAAATTAGGTGTTTTTCATATTTAAAATTGAATATAAATCATTAGGAATCCATTTTTGAGCTCAGAGATAATATTAGGCCTATTGAAATGAGGAATCAAGCTCGACAAGACAATTTTGGATGCTCACATATCCCTTAAGGCTATGCATGGGAATTTAAGAAGTTTAAGGATTTTTATGAAGGTATTTAACTATAAATTTGTTTAATTTTTTGGCAGTTTAAATTTCCCATATTTATGTATGAACCTTAAGAGGGTAAAACAGGCCTAAACCCTCCTAAACCCTTGTTAGTGACCAATTTGAGGAAATGGAGTTGGAATGATAATATTATTGAATATTTTGTCCAAAATAAGTATTTTATATTGTATAATACTCTCCTAGGCTCCTCCTTTCCCTTTTTAATTGTACAAAACCGTATGGACAAGGTACAAAATAGGGTACTTTTGACTATTTTATGTGTTTTACAAGTTCCAAAAGGAATTTGAACATGAAACCAACTTTGAGATAAGGATTATGACTTGGTATAACCCTATTTTCAATTTAATTGTTCATAAAAACTCTAAAGTGTTCAAAAAAACTACTTCATCTTAGCCATTTGAAACTAGCATAGTGACCGAGCTAGTGAAAAGGGTGGAAAACTTCAAGTGAGCTAATTTTAAGGTATGCATAATACCTATAAGTCCATGGAGGGTATTGAAAAGTTTCATTCACTCCATACCATGTATTTTCATGAAAAAATAATGCTTTTTTGGAGACCAAGTGTGCAGGGTGCATGAAAGAAGAATTATTTTAACTATAGATGGTGATAGCTCATTTGGGAAGGTTATAGATGACTAGGACTACAAAAAATACATAGAAAGGAATGTCTAAAATCTTTCCCATTTATTTCATCAGACCTTTCCCTAATTATTTTTAGGATGTTCAAACAATTCTAAATCATGAAGGTAGTTTTCTGAGCCAGAACAAGGATTTTCATGCCACTTTTCATAAGTTTCATGCCTTGTATGGCCACTTGTCTCTTCTGACCTTTCATGGTTCATCCCATGTACTTTTTTCATGAAAAAGTAACTCCTTTTATTAGATTTTACAAGTTTCCTTTTGACCCTTGGACTTATCTCTTCTCCTCTCTCTCTCTCTCAAGTTCTATAAGAACTGGCCATTTTGGCCATTATAACTCATGCTCCACCTAAGTATGGCAAAACCCTGCTCATTTGCACACTATTTGTTCAATAAGACTACTTATTCTTATCTCTTTCATGATTGTTCATAGTGTGCTTACTTGAATGTTTGATTTGATTAAGTGATGAATCTTGTTTCCTTAACATATTGTTTCATTCTCTCACCTAT
Organism: Torreya grandis; assembly: GCA_037957365.1. Taxonomy (NCBI): domain Eukaryota; kingdom Viridiplantae; phylum Streptophyta; class Pinopsida; order Cupressales; family Taxaceae; genus Torreya; species Torreya grandis. Next base: position 7,029,930 of record JARHVA010000171.1, on the reverse strand, counting down.
TTGCAGTTGGAAAGCTTATTCTTGTAGGGCATGTGAAGTGTTCTAGGAAATGTTAAGGTTGAGTGAGTTAGTCTATTCACTAGTACCATTCAATGCCTCTTTTCTAGTCCCTCTAGACTAAACAGTCATCCATAACCTCATAATGTAATATTGATGTGAGAAGAATATACAAAAATCTTAAAACAAAAAAAAGTGTCACATTTTAAATCACTTCATAGCATTTCTCATAATTGGAAGTCATTGAGGATAGAAATTCAAAGAGCGTGCATGCTTTGTCTCAAAAATTATTCTCCAAGCTTCCCCACTTGCATCACAGTCCTAGGTATGTTATTTTATTCCTTAGAGCACACTTAGAGTTTGTAATGATATTTTTTTATCATGCATTTTGTAAATAATTACAAGGCAAGGGAGCATTCAAAGTAAAATTCTGTTGTGAAAGCCTTCAACTACCTAATATAAATATTTTTTTATATAATTTTTTATTCTTGATTTGATGGACCCATTTCTTAAATAAAATCTCCAGAAAAACCTTGATGAAAACGCACAACAATCTAACTTCACAGAAGAAGTAGAGTGTATGAACAATATAATTCAAATTGAAAACAATTAGAATCTATCATTCATAGTTTGAATGACTCTTAAAAAAATAGTGCACACAATTAACTTCTTGATACATTGTCTAAATTGGAGAAATTTTGTCCTTCCAAATTTAGTGTGGTTTTTGTTGACGTAATTTACATTAGAAAAAATCTATTGACACAACTTTTCCATTAGTGATCATAAAAAAATGAAATTTTGAAACAAAAAAGTGTTACAAATTCATGAAAATATACAAGTGAATTGTTGCTTATTTTTCTACGTATAATAAAGCATTTGTTATTTCACATGTATATATGCAGATTCAAGTGTAATAAAGTAAGGTGGCTCTTAAAGTGGCCCGACTCTAGACACTTTTGTACCATTTGGGGTAATGTGCCTTGCATAGTTTCCCATGACCCCCTTCCTTTTTTTCTAGGGAAGCTACACTAAGGGGAAAACCCAAAATGAGTCTTTTCCATTATTTCTCTCACAATGAACCTAGAAGGTAGACACCACGTAAGCACTTGCCTCCTCTGGCACAATATAACACAACTAAGATCATTTTCTTTTCAACAATATTTCACACCTCAACATAGAAAATATTCCCACCAAAGACACTACAAATACAATATAAGACGTAATTAAAAACTCTAGAGGTAGTGAACAATTCAAACACTGGTTGAAACTCCTTATATGAGGAAGATGACTGGTCATATTTTATTTGGTGTAAAACAAATGACCGAGATTCACCTACCACTGGTCTCTTTGCTATGGCTACTTAAATACTTATTTTATATTGTTTGAGATGTTTTAACATTTGATCATATAGATTTAATTTTGTTCCCTGAATATTTTTGTAATTTAATTGAATTTTTACGCATTAAAATATACTTTCATAGTATATAAATTTTGGTAAATAATTTATAATATTTTTAAAAAGTAATATAACTCTATTTTATCAAATATATATAGTTAATACAATTTACAATTTTTCATTATATTCATAATATCAAAGACGTTAAATTTATTTGAAATACATTCCAATTATTTTATATTTATTTTACATCAAAAAATAAAAAAAATTAATTATTTTACTATTAAACACTTTAATATATAAATATTATTATCTTATTAATCAAATGATAACCATAGCTAATGAAAATAGTTAATTTAAAATTTGATTAAAATTTAAAAATTAAATATAAAAATACAGTTGTCTCCTCATCGTTGGTTGCCAATTCTCCTTCACAACTTTATTAAAAACTTTCCACACTACACGTTATAATACTGCGTGGAAAATCTTGTACATTTCAAAGCTATACTTTTATAATGAACATTGTAAACCACACACCATAAATTTCCCTTTCCAAACAAATTTATTTTGTCCAATGTAGGAAACTTCTTCTCGAGATCATTTTGGATTGTTTTATACGTTTAAGTGTCTACAATATTTTCTACGATATTTGTTGGTCGCTAATTGACGTTTCTACGATATTTTCTTTTAAGTTTTTATAACTACTTGGAAAAGTCATTAGTTACCTTGGAGTTGCGTGGCGTACACGGTTTATTGAAGACCCAGTTTTAAATTGAAATATGTGGCCCGACCAGAGGACTTTACATTCAGTCTATATTATATCAATATTAATTTAAGTCTTGTGCCATTACATTTTATGATAAGATATTATAGTGAAGAATATATTTCCATTTGATTATTTAGAAGAGTAGGTGATGTTCTTTCTCTTATCGAATTGGACTTCATTCACAAGTATTAAGATTATATAGAATCATGATTTCAAATATATTTAATATGTTATTGTAATTCTTTAAGAAGTTTTTTGGATCAAATAACTTGCATAACATGCTTTACATGAGTTATGTAGTGTAAAAAGTTTATTGCCGACACATTTTTGAATATAAATATGTGACCAAGTAAAATATATTGTACATTGAACTTATATTGCATCAATATCAATCTATGCCTTCTACAATCATATCTTATATGAAGAGGTCATAGCAAAGAATATCTAGAAGAAGAAGTAACATTGCTTCTCTCATTGGATTTGAATTCATTCACAAGCACTAAAAATATATAGAGCCATGATTCAAACCATACATAATATGTCACTACAACTCTTCAAAAGGTTTTTTGGACCAACTAATTTGCACAATATTTTATGGATACATTGTTGAGGATTAGGTCAAGATCAAAGGAGAAACAAATCAAAGAATTATGCTTATCATATCAACAAAGCAAAGATAAAACCTACATCAACATTGAACTGCACAACAGTCCAAAAATTTACAAAACACAAGAAATTTTGTGCATTTATACACATTGTGGGAACTTTCACACACATGATGTGCATTTTTCTCATTCTTTGAACTTCTATCCACATTTTATGAAAATCTGTGCAAAACTATTAACTTTGGAAGCCATAAATTTTGCGTATGAACGTGAAATGAGATGTTAGTTTTTTGGAAATTGCATTACGTATTGATGAGAATGAAAATATGCAATTAAATTATGCTTTGAAGGTGTTATTATATTTTTTCTTCTTCTGCTCCAAAACCTATAACTTTAGGCCTCCAGTGGACATTGTTACTTCTCGTATTCTACCAATTGTTGAGAAACTCAATCAACTCAACTAGAACCATGCTTCCAGAAAGTGCTCTTATTTGATATACTTGATACCCTCAAGTTGTTTTAGCTCTGATGTTTTTTAAGCATCATTTCTAATGTGCTAAAAAGTCAAAAACACAAACTTGTCTACATGAAAACACCCCCAAATATTTTGGTTGATGCCAGATTACTTGTTGACCTAGATGCCCCTACATCATACAATCAACATAAGAATTTTTTGAACTTAGTGATCATGAATTTGGGATAGGTTTTAGAACCAACCTTTTGACTTTGATGGTACATCCACAACCAACCCTTCTACAAGGTGAGATATTTCACCTTTTCCAACCACCTATAGGACCCCAGACTGTCCTTCTCCACCTATCTTTTTTTGACTTTCTCTCCCTCTCATCCATTGCTTGGGCATATCCCACCCACCTCCAACATACTTACTTTCTAATTTTCCATTTTCTTGTGGGTTTCTTCCTAACACTATTCATCCACCTCCAAAAAAATTTCTCCACACCTTCTCTGCATATTCATTCCCCCCAAGAGTATTCCTCTTCCACTACCTCTTCCTTCTCATCTTTATTTTTGAAGGATTCACCATTATCTTGGGCATCAAAATGATTAACCATCACCTTAATGGATATTTTCAAGAAGGATTTCATGTTAGCCTCTTATGCTTCAATCATTACAACATCAAAACATTTCACAACATCTATTGTATCAACATCATCCTCTAATGTTTCTAGCTTTAGTATGCTACCAAATAATTCATCCACCTCTTTTGTCTCACTCGTTGCCTCCATTCCACATGGATGAAATTCATCATCTCCCCTCTTTTCCATAATTTATTTGTTATCCCCATTACCTATGACAAAATATACATTAGTAGAATCAAACATATGCAACCTCATCTCTTCTCCAAGTAAGATACATCCTTATTCCTCTTCTTGGTCAAACATGAGACCTTTATGAATAACCATCTCATTTTTTGCATCTTCTCTTAAGGAAATATCCTCATCTTCCTATAGTGGAATATCTTGTTCCTCTCCACTTAATACTCCCTTTAAATCAGCATCATGTGCACTCACTTTCAAATATTTTACCTCTACATCCATGCATTTTGAAAGACATGCATTTATTACTCCATCCACTAGAGATTATTTAATCTAATTCAAGGTCATATTATTCCAAGGAATATTCCTCCTCTTTATCTATGTAGCACATGGTTAGATCCATGTTCTCTTCCTCCCTTCTTTTTCCTTAGCTTCCATTTTGGCTTATATTTCCTTCAACAAAAGCTTTAACTTGTCCAAATAGACTACACAATTATAATCCATCTCTCTCATACCTTTCTCACTCGCACATCTAACCCACTATTGCAACATTTATATTTTAATCCTACAAAATTTGTACTCCTATTTATTCAACTCTTAGTCTTGTACCCACCTACACAATATGGATAACACATTCAAGTGCACTATGCCCATTTTTCACTCAATTAAGGATGTAACCTCAATTCTATACCCACCTACACAAGATGGAGAACATTTAACTCTCTCTCATTACACTCATTCCCTCTACCCATTATTTCTTGATGGAGGACAAACACTCTCTCACTCATCCTAGAGGTGTTACAAGCTCTGAGACAACTTAATGTAGTCACAGCCAAGGAATCCAATAAAAATGGCCTTAGACCATGAAACATACACAATAATGGAAATTTACACGGTCCTTATGTAACGTAAAAATAATTAATATTTATTATATTTTAATAGATATTATAATGCATGCACACACAACTACACATAAATAGTATAATTGAGATAAAAAGCATTAGTAGTGTTACAATATGCCTAGTCCATTCAAGGACATGGTTTTATTCCAAACTCCCTTCCCTCATATTTGTCCACATATATATACTCCCATCTCTCTCTAATCGATGCTAATTTTAAATCTTTATTTCCTCTAGATTGAATCCATTCTAAAGATGAGTTAGTTTATTTATATTGGCATATTCTAAAAACTATTACCAAAGCTAAACCATTTTGGTTCCCAGTGTGACATTTCATCTTCCTCTAATGACTCTTCAAATTCAAATCATTACCTAAAATTACATTAGGAGTGCATTTTTTTGCTTTTTTATACATATCGATAACATTTTTACACATTCTCGATCACATTTAGTGCATTTCGGAACTTATGCACATAATATACACATTGTGATAACTTTCACACACATTTGTGATCATTCTAAAAAATTATTGGAATTTATACAAATAATGGGAACTTCCACATTCATTTTGTGCATTTATATACATTCTGGAGGCATTTATACATTTTTACATATTACAGGAACTTTTGTGCATTTTATGAACTTCGATGCAAAATTAGTAATTTTTGGAGGCCATAAATTTTGCATATGAAGTATAAATAAGATGTGTTTTTTGAAATTTCATAATTTTTCAAGTATAATCCAAATTTGTAATCATATTATGGTTTTGGAGGTGTTTTTATTGGAAAATACATTTACAAAATAGAAATAAATAGAAGAGCTATGTTATCATATTGTCATAACAACACAAGAATAAAAACATGCATAAAATACATAATATTTCACTTGGGAAAATGCTTTTGGGTAAAAAATTGATGCAGTGTTGAGGGTCAAATTCCTATTGGGAAAACTTTATTTCATGATTTATTCCCAATGTGGATAGCTACATAATGGTTGGCGTTTATACTGGAAACTTATGATTTTGCATGGTTAACAGATTTCGTTGATAGTTTTTGGAAAGCACTATTATTGATGTTTTTGGTAAGTAAGGTGTTAGAACTTCTTTTTAATTATGATTTTTTTTTTTAAATTTATTAAATGCATGTAGTTTATTCAAATTTTAATTGTACTTTAAGTAAAAATATAAAATTATTAGCTAACATTAATTATATATCAATTTTTATATATTGAGGATTATTATTATTCTGAGTAGCTTATAGAGAAGTGTATAGAGAGTGAATAGATTACATAAAAGGATACATATTACTTATTTTTGATAGAAAATGTATGTTACCAGGGATTTCAAGCATGAATAATCCATACAGATGAAGGTCTATTTTGCTTGAAGAATGTAGATTATTTAATTCATTGAATTGATCATGTCTGATTTTAATCTTGAGTCCTTTTCAGCGTGTATAAATTACAGAGATTTGTAAGCCAAAGATATTTTATAAATCTTTTGAGAGTATTATTTCCTCATGTTGAGAGAATTAATTAGCTCATTCAGGAGAGCTATAAACATTTACATGTATTTATTTGAGTGAAGAGAAGAACATTTGCATGCTCCAGATGAGATCTTCATATCACACAACGCTATAAGTTTTCTTAAAACCATTTAGGGATGTAAGTCCTATAAATTGTATTTACATCTTGTTTATAATGAAACGGTTCAAATGAACCTGGGGACGTAGCCAATTGGTGAATCCCATAAATAATCTCTTGTCTCTATTTTTCAATTTTTCAATATTTCATCAGTTTTAAATTATTCACTGATATTTGAAAATTAATTACAAAAAATTAATTAAGAGATATTTGAAGGAATAAAAATGTGAATGAAATGGTTTTAATTGAAAAATAGAGTTAGATGAATTTATAAAATTCACATACTCAGAATTGTTTAGAGAAATTCACATTCAAAGTTTAAAAGTCAATTACTTTTAATTAAACTTTAAAAAATGACTTATTATATTTTTAAAATCTATTTTGAATAAAACAATATTTATTATCAGGAGACTAATTACTGTTCATGGATCAATTTGAAAACAAGAGTTTTGATTCAGAAATGAGTTTTCATTCACTCATATTCATTTCTAGAACAATAAATTTATTTTTTATTTTTATTTAATCAAAAAAATGATAAATTTGCAACCAATTCTATTGTACTTAGGAAATTAATATTTTTAGTATCTGATTTTAAAAACTGTTTGATTTATTTAAAATATAAATCCAATTTTTAGATCAAATTTTGGTATTAGAGCAAGGGATTATAGGGCTTGCTTCAGTGGTTGATATACTTTAGTTTGAAATTTGACTATCAGAAATTGGTATTGTTCTTCTGTTTGATTTGATTATGTAGGAAGGCTAGTGGGTAAGTGCACCAACTTGGGGGATAAAAAAGGGCTTACCTGTGGACATGATTTTTCTAAAATTTTAGAAATGTGAACTTCTGCAGATAATTAGAGATAGCTACACTCAAAATTTGAAGATGGATAAAAACATGAATTGTAGTATTTTGAGTCTGGTTTTCAAAAAACTATTTTTTTTTTGAAAAATAGTTAAGCATAAATGGGTCAAACATCTAAAATTTAAAGAGGACCTGCTATTTTTTGTAAAAAAAATTGAATTGTACCATTCTGTGTGACCCACCATTTTTTTAGCATCATTTAATATTGTTAGAAATCCTTTAGTGAATATTTAGATTAGATCTTCTAGTGTGTTAAGAACTTTTTTTAATATTTTTTTGATGAATATTTTTTTATTAATTTTATAATTATGTCTTAAAAATTGACAAAAAATGGATAGTCATCTATGCGACCCACCCTAACTACCTCAAAAAAATGAAAATTGATTTTTTTAATATGTGTATAATTAGGCATAGTTTGTTACCATATAATTTATTTTGTATTTGTATCAATGAAAAAAAAATAGATAAACATGAATAGGCATGTATGGGTGAGGCATGTAGTGGCCTAAAAAGGTGTTGTTAGAGACAAATATAGTTTGAACCCTTAAAATAGCCCAAAAATTATAAAAATTATACATTTAGAAAGAGGATAATGTTCTCGTCATAACGATAATAAATTTTTGAATTTTGATGTTGAAATCCATGGCATATTTAGCGATTAAAGTTGAAATTTCTTAGTTTTTCCTAAAACTCTAAGTCTCGACTTTGGATGCATAGTCTCAAGCCTTTGGCTCAGAAATCCAAGCCATTTTTGAGCCTAAAGGCTTAGTTTTAAATTCAAATTCAAATAACATGTACTCATTATATAACATGTACATGTTAATTGATGTAACAAAGAATGCACACACATTATATAATGCGTATACATTTTTTTAACATAAAACCAAACAAAAACAAATCATGTTTATTATTTAACCATGTATCCTTATAGGGGAAAGGTCCCATTAGCTTTGGATAATGAATTAACATCATATTAGACTTCAAAACAATTATCTCTTTCAATATGTCATCTTAACTACTTATAACTAAGGTTTCAAGGTCTAACACATTATACATTGGACAATATAATTGATTTTATCATAAGAGGTCATAAAATGCATTTTTAAAACCTATGATTAACACTTGACCTTTAGCGTACCAATCATTGTGCATTAGAGTATCAATACTTGAATCTTGTCAAAATGTGATTGATTACTTTTAATTTTATAGAATAAATGTTGAAAAAGTATTAGATATTATATGTTTAGCTTCTGGTGCACTTTAATATTTATATACACCAATATGTTTCGTTAATACAACACATGTTAAAAAAATTCGTGTTCAACAATTAAAAAATGCAAAGCTATTGAGATCTTTCCCCTAGTAGGGCAAGGATATACCTTACCACCTTACTTGCCTAAAAGCCTACTTGCCCTTAAATTTTGTACATTTCTTATTGATATTATCCTACTTGCTTAAAATCTTATCTTACCCTTTTGTTGTTTCTTTGATATCTTTGACTAGACCCCTATATTTATAAATTTTGAAATAATTTTTTTGAGTGGCAAACCTATTGAATTGGACTATGTAGTATAGATAATATTGTGTAAGTAGAAATAAAAATTGAGCCTTTGGTGTAATAGTGTATTTGATATCTATTTAAATAATGATATCTAATGGATCCAAATACATGTGAATCATGCCTTGGATTGTCCCAAAAACATTCCTAAAATGTGTTGAATAAATCCCTTAAGTTTCCTCTAAGGTCATTTAGTGAATCTAATTCAATAGATGCATGTTAAGTTCCCAATTAAAACTTTAACGAGAGTATTGTATTGTTAAAATTATTAAAGTTTGATTCCCCTAATTCAAATACATCATTAAATTTTTGCCTAAAATTAATATCTCTTGTGAAAATATGGTTAGTGCTCCATTCTATGTACCTCCTTCATCCACCCCTTCATCACATATGGGACAACCATCAACCACTCCATCCATTCCCACATCATCTAAAGAGTGTGTCTTTGACATGGAACTAGTCCTAGCTGCACCATGGATGTAATAATTGCAATCTTAAAAATAAACTAGAAAACACTTCGTGCTTATTAATACTATATAGAGTTTTATACCTTACTATATAATTGGGATGGTAAGATATGAAAGTAGGATGATAGACCTAAAATGTATGTACATGTTAAATTCTTAAATATTTTGGTTGAGTTGGGTACACATTTTGTTTTGTATAAGATGTGGTTTTGAGCTTAATAAACTTGAAATGGTCACATGTATCCATTAGTGATGATGTGGTTTTAAGATCTCATGCCTATAGGGATGAATGCATAGATTATAAAATATCTAAATGCACTAGGGACTTTGTTCGAAACCATTAAGGGATGGCATAGCCCTGACATTGACCAAGTACAACATATGTATAAGTTACCCCAACTCAAACTCTATTGAACTTACTCAAGATATACATTAAACCTATAATAATGTCCCCTAAATCTGAGACTTGCTTCCCCTCAAAGATGATGTTGAGAAAAGAGACCCAATAATTGTTCACGTGGATGATGAAATACTCACCTCATATAGATGGTTGACCATAATTGAATACTAGTGCATACCCCTTCATCTAAGGTTTCAAGATTATATATATTTTGTACATATATCTTCAATCATCTTGTTCATATTTCATTATAATGAGATTAAACCTTATGATGTGGATTGCAAGAAATTAGTTCATGTGTCTTAGAATTCTTGCTCTGGCTTAGGATTTGAGATTGAGGCTCATCCATGTTGATAAATTATGTTCTCTCCTATGTGTAGGACTTAATATGAATGTAAGTTTTCAGATCTCTATATAGGTAATTCAAGGCATAGGGATATATATAATTTTAATACATACATATAGAAAACTAATCACATTTGGTGCTTGCTCAATTCAGAATGGGACCTTAAAGGGCTCTACATGACATTTTCATATAGTAATGGCAGGTTAGAGGCTTGCACCATGTGAATTATTTAGTAGACATGAGTTGATTAGATCAATGTCTATCTTTAAACATTATTGGCTTCTATGTATGTATGATAAATTTATGAATAGGCCTTAGTTAGATTAGTTGGCTTGGTGATGGAACATGTCTACGTATCAAAGATGTGCATATTTGATAACTCTAACACTTCTCTAGGTGTACTATGCCTGTACATGTGGAAATATTTTACTAGATTAGGTGTCTTAAGGCTTTAATAGATATGATGCTTCCAGGACAAGTGATAGTTAGATCTCTAACACAAATATATGTGTATACAAGATACACACATACATATGTATATCTAATTATATTGGGTCTCATAGGGATCTAAAGAGATTTTTAACATTTCTAAAACCTGACACCTCTAACAGTGTTGACACTTCTGAGCATGTATAAGGTACACATGGTGATATATAATTGGATTTGGCCTCTCAGGGCATTGTCAACTCTGAAACTTCCAAGAATTGATGCATCTCTAATAGCTTTAACACTTTTGAGTGTATGAGGTACACACGTAGCACAACAAGGTTTAATTATAGGTTCAATTCAATTGAGGAGGCATGGGAGGTCAATTTGAACCCCTTCTTGACATAACTATAAGATCATGATATATACATGATTTGGGTTAAAATTAAGTATGATTCTATCTATCATTAATTGAACTAGTTAGTCAACTGGTTCAATTAGGGACATGATTTGGGAAAAATTGAGCTCCTAAACCAAATTTATGGCCTAATAAATTGTATAATCTAGATGCAACATGTATTACGTAACTAACCCTAATTTAATCAAAAATACAAATACGAATGTAAATGTGGCCATTTTCAACCCATTTAACCTAAAGTGGAGTCTATGATGTGATTGAAAGGGTTAAATTAGGTAATGTTCCATGATATGTTGATCATAGACCCTAATTTTATCACTTGTACATGTATGGTTCTCCTAAACCCTAATTTCATAACATATACACATGTACAAACCCATTACACTAAACCCCTAACCCTAAACCCTAATTGTATAACACAACCCATAAATTCTTTGATTTCATCACAAATGCATAAATTCATGAATCTGATTAGTGCCAATTTATGAACATGTTATTCACCTTGTTTTATAAGGACCTATGATGGGATTTTGGGCAAAATTAGTTCATTTCATATTACATATTGAGTCTTATTAAATCATTCATTAGTACTTTTAATTCATAGTCTTATAAAGAATCTTATTGCATCATGTATTGGATATTTATTCATCATATTAGGGATTTATGAATCATATTGAGCCTTATTACATAATATGATAGCCTAATTTCATCATATTAGAGATTTATTGCATCATATGATAGTCTTATTTCATCGCATGATAGTCTTATTGCATCGCATGATAGTCGTATTGCATCATATTGAGCCTTATTGCATGATATGATAGCATTATTACAACATTTGATAGTCTTATTGCATCATATTAAGGATTTATGCATCATATTATAGTTTTGTTGAGTGTTATTACATCATATTATAGTATTATAATGGAAAAAATGCATGAATATGATCCTTTTTTCTTGTTACTATAATATATGGCTATACTTCAAGGAATGTTTACGTGTTATAGGAATGTGTATATGTTATTGTAATGTGTACGTGTTATAGGAATGTGTATATGTTATTGTAACGTGTACGTGTTCACATAATGCATATGCATTCCTTAGATTACAAACAAAAACTTACTTTTCAATGTCTATTTTTATCCCTAATCGATATTATTGTCCCCACAGACATTTTGTACGTATTTTGCATACTTTTTTGGTTGCAATTTTTTTAGAACCCACATTTGAAGAACTTTTTTGGTTGATTTTGTCAAAATGGGTTCCAATTCACATTCAAGGAGGAGGAAGAAGTTGAATAATAAAACATCAGATTAATTAGAAGAGTTAAGAGAAAAAATAAGGTAGGAATGCAAGCAATTCATTCCATACAAGGTACAAAAACTAACCCTGATGAGCTAAATGCCTTAGATAATGAGGCAATTGAAAATAATGAATTGAATAATGATGAAATTTATAATAATGAATTGAATTATGATGAAATTCATAATAATGAATTAAATTATGATGAAATTGACAATAGAAAATTAGATAATGTTGAAAATTCACATTCAAAGTTTAAAGTTTTTAATTATGTTGATGATAAGCCTATGCATGATACTTTACCCACAAACAATGAAAAAAATTTAATGGACTTGAATAATGATGAAATTAATAATGAACAAAATTGTATGGAAACATATAATGAAGAAACAAACAATGAAGAAACTTTCATGGAAACATATAATGATTTTGAAACACCCTTTGAACGGATTCCACCAATTACAACACCTCCAAGAATTGTGCATAGAAAAGATAAGTACTTAATTGAAGTTGATAAAATATTTTTGAAACCAATGCATAAGAAAATGTCTAACCACCATTCAAAAATATTGTCTCAATAAATTTGGGATAGTTTATTTTATAATTTAGAGTATGATAGTCAAAGATGTCAATTATTTGTTTCATTGATGAAATTTCTTAAGATAAGACCTATAATGTACACATTAGGACTACAAACATCTAACATAGATAATGAAAATGATGAAATTGATAAATTGTTGAAAATATACATGATGCATATCATATTGTAGGCTCAAAATAACACAACAAAGATTATAATGTTGCCCAACATATAATGATAACTTATGCAGTAAGTGCTAAAATAGGGAAAAAATATTTGATTTCAAAAATAAGTCAAAAACTTGATATAAATAAAAAAATTTAATAAAAGTAATTGCAAGATGTGAAAGACTTAATGAATCCAAAATGAGAGAGCTTTGGGCATTCTCTGGTATACTTCCATGAAAGGACAAGGCTTTAACCGATGCTTTGAAAGATTTACTTACACAATTGTGGAAAGATAATATAAGAGTTTCACCCAAAGCAAGAGATGTAGTGAAAAAAAGAGTTGGTTCTTGTATCATGAGTCACATTTGAAACATTTTTTGGATATGAATCAAACACAATTATACTCTAAGTTTTTATAAAGTCATCCACAAATTATTACTAATCAAAGATTTTTTGAGATGTCCAAACCTTTTTATGTAAAAATAAATCACACATGCACCACTTGTTGTTGTAGGCAACATGTTGAATTTTCAATACACTATGATGTTTTCACCATATCCATTGTAATTTTCATACTACTAACATTTTGAAGGAGTGTGGCATAGAATTTCCCCTAAAATCAGTTAGGAAATTTATTTCAAATATTTTTTGTGAAAGCCAGATGGATAGTTCTTTTATAAGAAAGCATGTTTGGATGGAAATTACAACATTTATGGTGGATTTCCAAATTTGAAAAAATGTATCCATGAGGAGTGTAAAAGTGCAATTGGATAGGAATTAGTTGGTTTTAGCAAATACAAATCTATGACTTATCAAGTAAAATATGGCAAAGAATCTAAAAGGTGTGAGCTTGTTATGAAAGAGATCCCTATTTCATAATTTATGATTAAATTCATGGATAATATTGTTTATGAGTATGCAAGACACACACATAGAGATAAATAGTTGGATGAACATTTAAATCTAAGCAAGGACACATTCCCACTTGATTTTATTATTTTAGTAGTCGACTTTGTAGAAAATTACATGTTCAAACCACAAATAGAAGCTCAATCACAGTATTACAACTCAACACAAATTACCATATTCATGCATATAACATTTATGCATGCCCCTGATAATACAAAATAAGATTAAAAAATACTAAGGGACTACCATTTCTACATTAGTGACTACCGATCACATTGTATAGAGTATGTGTAAGGTTGCTTTGATAAGTTTTGTAGACATCTGACTCATAGGAACATTAATTTCAAACAACATTACATTTGGTCAGATAATTGTACATTACAATTCAAAAATGAATGGATGTTTTATTGGTTGAGTAGAATGCACATTACCATTGGTGTAGAACATATTTAGATTTTCATTGAGGTTAGCCATGGAAAAGGGGAGCATGATGGTGCTAGAGCATGTATAAAAAGAGCCATTACAAGGGAGGAGTTAAAATATGACAATGTTACTAATTTGATTGAAGCAAAAATTGTAGTTGATTGGTGTAATGAGAACATATGTCATGGTGGTCAAGTAAATTCTACTGTTTGTAGACATTTTTAGTTAATGGAGGAAGAAAATTTGGTAAACTATGAGGATTGTATGACTCTAATAGATTAAAGTGATCTCTACATATTTCATAGCTCAAATGCAGGTTATTAGACTATTCATACGTGACACTTGGCATGCTTTTGTTATGCATGCATGGACTTTATTTGGAATGAGTGTGAGTCACAAGAGTGATTGGATGATTGGATTTACAAACCTCTAATTCCAATCAACACATATCAGGTTATACCGGCATTACAAATTACTAAGATGACATCCTCACATGACTTTGACCATATATCTGATCTAGTACAACCATGTAGAAGATTAATCTATATGTACTATTCATTCCCATAATATATCTTCATAATGTCATTAAAATTTTTTTATGATGCAGGCCATGTTTTTTTAGTTATTGTAGATGAGGACAATGAAGAGGGAAAAAATTACTACTTATGTCAGTGTGTGGATGGAAATAAAAAATTGACATCCTTGGTTGTAGATGGAGAAAATATTGATTATTCCATTAGGTATGTGATAGTCACTAGAACTTGGCTTCAATGGTATGTTATAAAAAATACAAATGTATGGTTGTTTGAAGGCTTTGAAACTCATAGCAAGATTCTACACTATTCATTTTGGTTCTTTAAATGAATATTTAATTGCAAAAAATATCATGGGAGGACAAGAAACCAAAATCTATGGAAAGTTCATGAGTTAGAACATGAAGATATTCTTGATAGTGTCAATATTAGAGAAGATCCAAGTGGTTCATTGAATTGAAATGTGTAGGTATGTTGACTTGTAAAATGTAGATGTAATCAATTTTACCAAATGTTTTTGCTTTTATAGGTAGTAAATGCATAAATTTCATTTTTAATTACTTACTAACTTTTTTTGTAGCTTAGTGGTGCCAAATCAACTTTCAACTTCACGTGGTTGGCACCATTAGTAAATAATTTCATATTCTTGAAGCTAAGAGAAGCTTACTAAAATTACTTGGCATTTCTGCACTCTTGAACAATTGCTCATGACAAGTTTATTTCTCCTTGTAACCTTCCAAACATATTTGTTGTTAGTGATTATATGATTTGGAACAATAGTACAAATGTACTTGCTAGTGAAAGTGGGTGTCATAGTGGTTAGAACACATGTAATTTACCTATATAGACATGTTTGAATCACTAGGTTTACACCCGCTAGTCTCGAAGGCAAAGTTTCTAGTTGAAGGTCAAGAAATTGTCTCTTCACTGCCAAAAATTTGCATTTTAGGACCCTTTACTTCAACTTTTACCATGGATTGATCTTAGAGGTGATTTAGACTATATTCAGGGTATAATTAAAGGAATTTTCAATGCACACAAGGGATCTTGTGGTTCCTCCATATGACTTACAATTTTCATTTTATGTATGTCTGAAGTTAGGTTAAAAACCAACATCTTTCTTGTATTGGGAAGGACATTCTTGAGCCCAGAATGGGTGGTGGGTTTGTCATCCAGACTAGATGGGAGGCCAAGAACCTAGTCATAGATGTTAGTCACCCCTTCAAACATGTTGGTAGTACCAATTTTTAGCCAATAATAATAGAAGATTGAGTCTCATATTGTACCTTCAACCTTGACAACATTTATTATTAGTGTTTTTGTGCTCTAGAATAGTAATGAAAATGCACTTTCAGGTGTAAGTGGGTGTCAAATTAGTTGGAACACATGTAATTTGCCTATATAGATGTGTTCAAAGTGGTGGATTTTCACCTACTAGTCTTGAAGGCAAAGTTGTTAGTTGGAGGTCAAGAAGTTGTCTCTTCATTGCTAAAAATTTACATTTTAAGACCCTTTAATGCAAATTCTGAAACGTATTTCTCTTAGAGGTGATTCAAAATAGATTTAGGGTGTAATTAGAGAAATTTCCCATGTACATGAGAGATCTTACAGTTCCTTCATATGACTTACATTTTTCATTTTATGTATTCCTGAAGTTAGGCTAAAAATCATCTTCTTATATTGGGAAGGGCATTCTTGAGCCCAAAATGGGTAGTGAGTTTGTCGTCTGGGCCATATAGGAGGACAAGAACCTAGTATTAGATGTTATTATCCCCTCCATACATATTTATTGTGCCAATTTTTAACCAACAAGCACCAAAAATTGAATTCTTGGACTATAGCTTCAACCTTAATAATATTTGTTGTTAGTGTTTCCATGCTCCAGAACAATAACTAAAATGCACTTGTGGGTGGAAGTGGGTGCCATGGTGGTTGTAACACATGTAATTTATATATATATGTGTGTGTGTGTGTGTGTTTTAAGTAGTATATTTTCACCTGTCAATCCCAGAGGTAAAGTTACTAGTTGGAGGTCAAGAAGTTATCTCTTCATTGTAAAAAAATTGCATTTTAGGACCCTTTATTGCAACTTCTACCAAGGATTTCTATTAGAGGTTATTAAAAATAGATTTAGGGTGTGATTAGAGGAATTTTACATGCACACAAAATATCTTACGTTTCCTCCATATGACTTACAATTTTTGTTTTATGCATGCCTAAAGTTAGGCTAAAAATCAACATCTTTTTTGTACTGGCAAGGGCATTCTTGAGCCTAGAAATGGTGGTGGGTTTGTCATCTAGGCTAGATGGGATGCATAAATCCTATTCCTAGACATTATATACCCCTATGGGAGTGTTTTAAATGCCAAGTTTTAGCTAATAAGGACTAAAAATTGAGTTCTCGAATCATAGCTTCAACCTTGACAACATTTGTTGTCAGTGTTTATGTGCTCTAGAATAGTGGTGAAAATACACTGAAAAGTGGAATTATGTGTCACAATGGTTCAAAAACATTTAATTTAACTATATATATGAATTCAAAGTGGTGGATTTACACATGTCGGTCCCAGAGGCAAAGTTATTAGTTGCTAGTTGGAGGTAAAAAGGATCTACAAGACAAAGTACATATCCAAATGACTTGAAACTTGGTACAGTTGGTATTCATGACCTACTATACCAATATCTCATATTGGGAAGGTAATATGACAAGTGACAATTCTCACTATTTTGTTACAGTCCCATCTATGTCTCATAATGGTGACTATTCATGCAGGCATAATTTATGGAGTTTTAAGGTGTGTTTGAGGGTTCCAAGCTTAGAGAAGTATTTTAGAAGTATGGTAATATGGTTTTAAACCTCTTAAACACCTTTAAAATGTGTTAACACTCCAAACTTCATGAAATACCCATAGGTAGTCTTAAAGGCATAAAGGGAAAGTTTTTTTTTTATCATTGGAAAGGTGTTATGAGATATTTTAGATGTGATGAGTATGTTCTCAACAAAATAAGATCACTGGGAAGGTCAAATTGGTCCTTTAGAGAGTAAGTACAGGGCATGAGAAACCCTAATTAGCAAACTTAAGGAATTTTTAATAAATTTAACCATGGGAATTTAATGAAACTTTATAATCTTGCTCCCTTATACATGTATAAGGTGAATCAAAAAGTTATAACCTAAGATTGTATAGATGTGTATGGATTCTAGGACTGAGGGTTTGGAATATGGCTAATTAGGCCTAAATGAGGGTAGGCTAATGAAGGAAGTGATAGTTAGAGGTGGATTTGGGCTATGAAATTTGACATAGACATGAAAAAGAATAGAGTGTACCTATCAATGACCTTATAATGTCTTGAGAAATCATAACATTATTCTTAATTTCATATAAGGGTCTGATTTGGAACCTTATCCTAATAAGTTATTATCAATCTAATAACATTTTTAATCTTTAATAATACTTCAAAACCAATCATTTATAATACTATAAACACAAGTGATTTAAACAAGATTTACTTCATTGGTTTTATTAAATATTCATGTACAAAATAAGAATGCCATGTACAAATGTCATATATAGGCATTCAATGTCAATAATACATGCATTACCATATAGGAATATAAAATACTACATTATGTCTAACAACATAGTATATAATATTGAGTAAATACATCATATATGCATGTACAATGCTAAAAATGTGTGCATTGCCATATAGGCATACAAAAAAGTACATCATCTACAACATCCTAATCATCAAATAGTCTCCCTCTCTTTTCCTTCTACAAAGAAGACTCTCCTTAGGATGCCCTGCTTGTAGATGGAGATATCTTGAATGCCTTGGATTGCCCCAAGGTTTAACTACGGATACTACGCTCATAGCTCAATTATAGATAAACCTATTCAAATACAAAAAATATTATAAAATTAATAAGTCTACATGAAACCAAGTCAAGAAACTCATGTTTTAAACTATAATAAAATAATTATTTAAACATTCACTTACCAAAATATCATAGTCCTCATCAATTTGCCATTGATGCTCAACTAGATCATTGCCAGGTTTAGCTGCATAAATAGGCATGTCAAATGATAAAGAAACATGAGGAGCTATCATAGTAGTCATTTGAATAGGACTATCAAATGCCATATGACAGCCCTACATAGATAATACATTCATGCATATAAATTATATTTGACAAAGTATATAGTAAAATTATTAAAATAAAAGTACTAAATTACAATTCAAAATTATATGTGAATATACATACCTCTATGAGTGCCTATACAGATGACATTTTAGCAGCAATGCCTAAGTTTATCTCAACTCATAATGATGGAGTGTCCACCCTAGTCATTAGGTGAACAAACAACCTAATAATTAATAAATTGGGTAATTCATTAATTAAAAAAGTTGATAACAAACTTAGTCTTGTATAAGATATGAAAAAATCTTATGAGGTCATGGGAAGCATGAATGTGACAAGTGGATATGTGCAATATGTGACTTGTAACACCACACTGATGGCAAGAAATGTCAGTTTCATGAAGGAGAATGACAAGACAATGATAGAGGATTTTTGAGTGGATTTTTTTAAATTGAGTCATTGAATGCAGGGACATCTTGGAATGCCAATATAAGGTCTAAAATATGTCTTAAAAATGTTCAAATTTGAATTTGAGTTCAAATAGGTTTTCCCTAGGTCTAAGTTAGTCTTGTTGGTGTGTAATTGATAACGCAAATGTTAGATTATAAAGAGTTTAAATAAATATTTTGAATTATCATAGAAAGGGAGATATCATCTTGATATAGGTTTATAGTGCTTTGACATTGAAAGAGGAAACAATCCCTGAGTACCCTGTTTGCTAAAGGGTAGGATACAGTCAAAGGAATAAGTTATATTACGTTGAAACTAGTTTGGGATTCCATTGAGATTGTAAGGGGTATAAGATAGCCAATAGAAGTGTATATAATCCCATATTAGGTTTTCAATATATTTGAAGTTTAAGTAAAGGCAAAGTAACCATGTACTTTGTTTTCCTGTGTACATAGGCAAGGTTGTAAACTGAGAGATTTGAGTTTGCAATTGGTTTGGGATTTCAAAACTTGTTGTCTGAATGATAAAGTTGTATAGGGTCACTATAGACTCAATGAAAAAGGTTTGGGGTTTTTAAACCCAATAAAACAAAAAATTTCCCCTTTAGTGTGCTCTCGACCCTGGTAATGGTTTAGGAACCCTGATTATAAGGTTTAGTGTATAAAAGGATATTTGACCATTAAAAATTCTAGAAACTTGTAATCTTACATTATTTGATGTCTTCTCACTAATGGAGGTGGTTTTAGGATTGTCAGGTATGGAAAAGTATGTAAATGAGGTTGTGATCTAGTGTTAGGCCTAGAGAAGGGTTAAGGCCTAGACAAAGAGCTTTACCCAAAAACAAGGCTAGTAGAAGGTAAAGCTAGAAAGGTGTATGTGAGGGTTAAGTAGATAGAGAGTTTGAGTTAGTGACATGACCAAGGATGTAAATAGATGGTGATAATAAGATAGAATGATTGATTTGACTAATATTATAATTGTTATTTGATTAACCAAAAGACTAAGGGAATGAGTTATGAATGGATGAAGGAAAACCTTGAAAGGAAGGGATATAGGTAGAGTTTGGTATAGAAGTTGATGTATATTTTCATAAGTGGATATAAATAGGACCTCTCCCTTAACTATATATAGTAGGTCTTTGGGCCCCTTAAGTAGGTGGTGGTAACAAACTACTCAACCCCATATATCTATACGAGGTTGAGGTCCCCTATTTGTATATGGTCACAAGGCCCATGACATGTATATATAGGCTATAGTTTATAGTTGATGTTCTCCCAACAAACCAATGGGATATAATGGACACTCTCCCAACAAATCAATGGAATTGACTAGGTATAATATGATCAAGAAGCTATGCCATCTAAATTTATAACTCCATAGATAGAGATGAAATTATTATGCTCAGATGGAATCAAGATGGGAATTGAATTGATAGCTATGACCATTTTGGATATCAATTATAGAGATTGAACTGCTATATGTGATTAGGATAACAAGGAATCAAGTGATTGGTTATGAGGCCAATATTTAAATAAAAGAAGTGGTGTGCATATTGATGAAGACATGTTATTCTCGATTGGGAATTTGATAGAAATTTAACATACCAAACAAATTTTATCAAATGAAATGTGTGTGTGTGTGTGTGTGTGTGTGTGTGTGTGTGTGTACATCCAATCCTACTGATTGGGATTGACCCACTATGTAAACTACATATAATGGGATATCAATAAAATGTTTAACTCACTATTTTAGTTATTAAAAACATATTTGACATGAAAGATGAGTTTCTAACAAGTTACGCCAATCCATGTTAATACATCAAACAATAAAAATCCCAACAAAATTATAAATTAGGTATTTTATATTTTCTTACACAAAATCTACCAAGGATGAAATTAAGGTGTATGAATGTACATCTAGAGTATATAATATTCACTTGAAATTTTAACTCTATAAATGTATATGGTGTCATACTAACTCACATAAATGGGTGGGGTTGGGTACATCCATGATTTGGAGTATCACAAGCATCTATCTCTAAAAGTCTACTCATATGATGAACAAGTGTATTAGTAAGCATACTGAGTGCATGCAAAGTGTCTATCTCTACAACCTCTATCACCATAGAGGGAATCTCTAGATTAAGTGGCTATTGGGTAGGGATCCTTGAAAGCCAATTAGGTGCATGATGTACACCTGGTCAATCCTACACAGAGCCTCTCCCTCAGCCCTAAAACTCACCATAGTTAAAGTAGTTTGGAATTTGATTGAAGACAAACTCATAATAGAGTTTCCTCAAAAAGTAAAAAGGGACTTCATGGTTATTATAAGGGGATAGTCAAACACCATCCACCATCACTCCCAAAAAATTTCCTTAATCAAATCATGTTGGAATTAGTGGATTGGGAAATGTTTGGTTGTTATGGGAAACGTGGCATTAGTGGTCAAGTCAATAAATAAGGCACAAATTTGATTTTTTATTATATTTTTATTCCTCACCTCGGATGCTAACAATTTATCAATATAATAAGCCCTATATGTATCCCTATATGACCTCCATCTATCAATTTGACTCATTATTGAGTCAGCTTGACCTAATAATAACTCTAGGTTATTGGCTAAATAGGTGCGATGGGTGTTTGTGGAAGTGGGCTCCCTCACTCTCCTAATTATTTGCTTAATTTCAATTTTATTCTCTACCATACAAATAACTATATCCTCTTGGCTACTTGGGGGATCTAAGGGAACTACATGAGGGTTAGGAGGGTTGGGAAAAAGTTTAGGTAGAGGATTAGGTGCAGGGTTAGGTAGAGCATGCCGACTTGTTGGATAAAAATGAAAAAATAAATTAGATGCAATTCATATTCACAAAATTTCAAAAAAATAGATTTAATATATAAAAAACATACCTCTTCTTCATGGCAGAATCATTGATCCGGTGAATAGAGGGCAAAACATGAATCTTGTAGGTGAAAATGTGAGTTTGAGGGAAAAACATGAATGGGAATTGGCAAAATGTGAATGAGAATGGGCAAAAGGCGAATGGGAAAATGAGGAGGACGAGGGTTTTTTGTTTAGTTTTATAGTTTTAATAATGTGTACACATTATTGAAACTTATAAAAACATGTATGCGTTCCTATATCACGTACACTTTTTTATAAGTTTTAATAACGCGTACATATTATTGTTATAATACATATGCATTATAGCTTGAGAATCCTGAGTGATAATGCATATATGTTATAAAAATAACACATACACATTATGTTATAACACATATATGTTATGGGTTATGTCCATGGAATTATCCCCTAACTCTGTGCACATACCCTAGTACAAAATAAAATTAGAAGGTGTTCCAATTTATTGGAAGAAGACAAACTTCTTAAAGCTAAGGTTTTGGAATCACTAGCCCTACATGATCAACATGAATGAATAACACAACACATGGCCACTTGAGATGTGAGATGGTGTTGTGAAAGGATCAACCTTTCTATCTTGGGATAGATTCAGATAAAATAATAGACATTTTTAGTGATACACACCCAAGAGGAATCAGTTACAGTCCATTACTATTCTTATATAGAGGGCAGATTGAGGTATGATTATGGTCTGATTTCATATTGGTATTGACACAATATTTTGGTCTTTGATAACTAGTTGTGTATCCTTTATTTTTGGATTATTAATCATATTTTGGAAGCGTATAAGAACAAGTGAAAAAACTAGTTCCATGGTAAGATATGAAAATGGCAATGAGGCATTGTTCAGGATATTGGATAGGTTTTTACTCTTTGATTTTTGAGTTTTTAACTGGTTCATATTGGTATTTTTCATAGATTTGTTAAGAGTTGTAGGAAGCAAATAGGGAGTTGTTTAAATACCAACAATATATCAACTAGTACTCAGCAGGTGCACTTTACAGTTTCTTCAGAGGTATAAATTATTCTCAAATGTAACTATGTTTACACATTTTTTGTTTAATTCTAGATAACCTTTATGTGGGTTGCTTTGGAAGTAAGATATACCTTGATTTAGAAATTATTTTTGAAAATTAAAATGGATCATCTAACTCTTGGAAAGATAGAGTTCAAAAGATGAAACCACCTTCTATTTAGTTATGGAAACCATGACAAGGGAATAGCCCTTATGTTGATAAAATGGTTTAATTAAATAGTTTTGATAAATCATTACTATAGTATTGATTAGTATGCTTGATTTCACTTCAAACACTATTTCAAGGATTTCCTAACTCCTTGGATTTAGAAAAGAAATTTTATAACCTTTGTGTTTGGAAGGATGTTATTTTTGTTATTTGTTATTTAGTTTTTCATTGTGATAAGATTTTTGAAACTAACTCAGTTGGGATGAGTTTTGGAGGTATGAGTCAAGGAGTAGTTAGATGGTGAAAGAAACCTTGAAAAAAGTTTAAAATTCTTGATTTTTTCCTCACATTTATATGATATTTTGTTTACAGTTACTTGCAGAGTTATGAGTTTGTAAAGAGGCTCTTATTATGGAAATTATCTAAGTTGACATTGGAGTTTGATAAGTACAAGGAAAGATTTAATAATCAATTTCAAGGACACAATAGTTGACTATATTATTGACACAATGGTGATCACATTTATTTCCCTTTATTATTATTTTACGTATTGTGTATATTATGTAGTTATAACCTTAAGATAGACAAATTTATTGCATGTTTTTATATTTTACATATATGTTTAAGTCCCACAGTATAATGGGCAACATTTGTAAATGTGAATATACACATATTTTAGTTGTTTGTAAATCTTATAGGGTACACACATTTTAATTTCACTTGTGTGATATTGGATATAACAAGGAGAACACCTTAGCCTTCATGTAGTGCAGGGGTTGAGAGAATCAACCAAATGTTGTGACTATTTTGGGTGATAGATCATTTTGGTAGAATGGGTAAAGATTTTTTTTTACTCTCCATAATCAAGTTACACTTTTAGTTGGATAGTTGACTTCTTGCAGAGAATTTTTTCTAACATCTTATTCACTAATTTTTTTTAAATGGAGTTTTATTGGTCATTTTATAGACTAAGTTTATAACTCCTTCATATGCTATTTTTGGCTCCTATATATTTAGAAGCAGCGTGGGAAGATTGTCAATGGAAAGAAGAGAACTCACAGATATTTTTTGGCTCAGTTGGATTATTTAGACTTTTGAAGACCAAAATATTTTTATTAGAGAGGTTTGATCTGGGGGATTTACATAAGGTTTGGAAAAACATGGAAAAATATAAGTGTTATAGTGGAAAATTGATACGTGGTAAAAATATAAAGAGTTGATACAATTATTTTTTATATTTGAATTATTTTATGTTACTAATGGGTGTTGTGTTATAGATGTGGGATCAAACTGACCATTTACCCACATTACCCCATAACCATTCAACATCTAGCTTAATTTTCTATCATAATTCCTTCATTTTTATCTTTTTTAAAATAATCCTAATATCCTATTTTATGGTTAAAATAACCATAAGATATGTTTTAAATTAAATCTCAAAATTAATATCTTATTTCATGGTTTTTAAATTACCATTAATATTTTAATTCAAATCCTAAAAATTACATATTACCCAGCCCCACTTGAATGTTTATTCATTTTTTTAATTTATCAATGAATTTTTAATTACCATGGGATATTATTTAAAAACCTTTCATCCCATTTTAATCCACTTTACCTTTCCACATGGATATCCATTTTACAAGGGTTTTAATTAAATGTGATATGTTTTTAAGTATGCAGAGCATTAATGTTTTTCAAGCATGCATAAATAACATATCCCATGGTTGTGGATAGCCACATAATGGTTGGCATTTATGGAAAATTATGGTTTTGCATGGTCAATGAATTTTGTTGATAGTTTTTGTAAATCACTATTATTAAATGAAAGGTGTTGGTGTTTTCGATAAGTACTTCAGTAAATAAAGCATGGTGTTAGAACTTCCCTTTAATAATGGGATTTTTTTTTAATTAAATGCATGTAGTCTATTTAGAATTTAATTGTATTTTGAGTAGAAATATAAAATTATTTGCTAACATTGGTTATATGACAATTTTTATATATTGAGAATTATTATAATTATTTTGAGCATTTTATAGAGCAGCTTATAGAGAAGGACACAGGTTGGTTATTTTTGACAAAGAAGACATGTTACCATAAATTTCAAGCATAGACAATCCATACAGATGGTCTATTTTTCTTGAAGAATGCAAGTTATTTAATTCAATGAATTGATCGTGCTTAATTTTATTCTCGAGTCCTAATGTTAATAGAATTAATTAACCCATTCAAGAGAGATATAAGTATTTGCAGGTATTTGTTTGGGTGAAGAGAAGAACGTTTACATGCTATAGACGAGTTTTTTTATATCACACAGAGCTGCAAGTTTTCTTAAAACCATTTAGGTATGTAAGTTTTATAAATTATATTTACATCTTGCTTATAATGGAACGATTCAAATGAACCTGAGGATGTAGCCAATTGGTCAACCCCGTAGACAATCTCTTGTCTCTATTTTTTAGTTTTCTAGTATTTCATCAGTTTTAAATTATTCACTAATATTTACAAATTAATTATGAAAAATTGATTAAGATATATTTGAAGGGATAAAAATATAAATGAAATGGTTTTAATTAAACAAAAGAGTTAGATGAGTTTAGAAAATACTTATACTCAAAATTGTTTAGACAAATTCATATTCAGATTTTAAAAGTCAATTCCTTTTAATTAAACTTTGTAAAATGATTTATTATATCTTAAAAATCTATTTTGAATAAAATAGTATTTATTAGCACGGGGCTAATTACTATTCACAGATCAATTTGAAAATAAGAGTTTTGATTCAAAAATAAGTTTTCAAAGTTTTTATTTACTCATATCCATTTCTATAACAATAAATCTATTTCCTATTTTTATTTAATTGGGAAATTGAGAAATTTGCAACTAATTCTATTTTACTCAAGGAATTGAGATTTTCAATATCTGATTTTAAATATTATTTGATTTATTTAGAAGATAAACCCAGTTTTCATATCATACTTGTGCCTCACATCATTGTCAATATCAAAAAATAGGCTATGGGACTCCCCTCTTGGGTCAGTACTACACCTAGTGCTACACACCTCACACCAAAATCAAATTGGAATACTTTTATAAAATATAAAAGTGCTAACACTAGTTGCTCTGTCACCTTTTATTTAGTGAATTAAAACTTTTCTCTGCCTCATTACTCCACATAAATACCTTGCAATATATGTATAAATTTTCCATGATTATTGTGCATATTCTACTGAATTTTTTTTATCAATTTACTATAGAAACTTTATATTCCATGAATTGTTTGTGCCTCAAGTAAGCTCCTCAACAATGGCCACTCTACTATCACAAGTAATTTCTTTGGGTCCATTTTTAACCTAGCCTTGGAGATGTAAAAACCTTGATATACCATTTATTCCTTCATAAAGATACATTTGGTCACATTAATCATTAGTTTCTAATTGCATAGTCTTTTCATCACACTCCTTAGGTGCACAATATGCTCCTTCTACATCTTGATGAATAGAAGGATGCCATATAAAGAAATGATGAAAATTTTACTTAATAAAATACTCATTACTTCATTCATCAACATCATAAATGTGTTTGTCATTTTATCCAACCCAAATGGCATGAAAAAGCACTCGTACAACCCTTCCTTAGTTTCGAACATCATTTTCTACTCATCTCCCTCCTAAATTCTAATTTGTTGATATCTACTCGTCAAATCAATGTTTGCAAAATACTTTGTGTTACTTAATATATCCATCATATCATCAATTCATGGTAATGGATATTTATACTTTATATTTATCTTGTTTATGGTGTGATAATCTGTACACATGTGCCATTCTCCATCATTATTTGGCATCAACACCATATGTATTACTCATGGGCTTAAAATTTATCTTATCAACCCTTTCTTAAACAAATCAAGATCTTGCCTTTGCACTTATTCATTATCCATAGGTATCATCCTATTTATAAATTTGTTTGGTAAACTCACTCCTAAAACTAGATCCATGTGGTAGCTGATATTCCTTATTGATGTCAACTTTTGTTTTAAGTTTCTCATCATTATGTCATTGAATTTAGTAAAAACTTATTTCACTTCGCATGGTAGAATCTCCTCAACATTATTCTTTTCTTCCATGCTAACCTCTTATGTTACCCTAGTATTAACAAGTAACATTCCCCTTCATGTGCTTCTCTTAATAAATGTTTTCTTGAAACCATCAATACTCACACCCACATAGTTTTATGCCCTCTTACTTCCTCATCCTTCAAGGGGTTCAAAGCATAAAGTTTTTCCATCCTTTTTAAGGTGATAAGTATTTATGATCCCATAATGTACAACCTGATAGTAAATTTCCAATGACTTATAAATAGTAAATGATGTAAATCCATGGTCATCACATCCCACCACACTTCATCTTGATAAGAACCTAATTTGAGTTCTACGAAACATTGTTCATGGATAAGCAATTTTTGACTCCTTTATAGCCACGAAACTCTATAGGATTTAGGGTGTGCCACATTCTTTAATCCTAACTTTTGGACAATCGATTTAGAGACTAGATTATTTATGTTGACATTATCCATAATTGTCTTGAAACACTCACCTTATGAATTATATATGGTTCAAAGTAGGCTCCTCCTATTTTTCAATTCCTTGATTTCCTTCATTGGTTTCAATAAAAATATCTTCATCATTAATGTCTATCAATAATTGGGCTCTCCTAGGAAATCAATTGATCCTTTATTGTTTATATCCCTGTGCATAACATGTGTACCTATTGTTGTAAAAATTAATGATTAAGTTGTATATGAATGCCATTAATACATTAAATTACATTGATAAATAAATAATAATATATTTTATTATTTAAATTATTTGATTTAAATTACATGTTAATAAATAATAAATTTAATGTTAATAAAATTTATCATTGGGTGGGAGGTTAAACCCATTGATTACAAAGGTTCAATTTACTTATAAATGATTTTATGTGGTAAAATCATTAACCTAATGCATTCCAATAAACACAAGCTTAAAAGAATTCAAATATTTGAGATATTCAAATATTGGTTCTATGAAGAAGATTATTGAGAATTTAAGAGAGAAAGGTTGATTGTATTGGGTTGGATATGTTTATCAATGAATGAATAATCATTGTGGATTTTTTTCTAACTTTGTGTGAGGTTTTACCACTCATATTTTGTGTCGTGTTATCTATGTATTTACTATCAATTTCATATCTAGATCTACTATGCATTTATTTTAACATGGTTCTAGCTATTTTGATATGTGGATTGATTAACAAGACCTTTTGATTTGTTGATTGGCTTGTGGAGACCCACGTGAAATAAAATATAAATTCAAACTCAACCTTGTACAACCCTTGCATGGCATAGGAGGAAGGAAAAATATATTTATAGTCTTTATGGAACCTAATGAAATTAAATCACTATTTTTAGATTATTCATACACTCAAACAAGTAACCAGACACTCAAACCTCCAACCAGATCAAGAAAATATCCTTTGTGGTGTCATAGTATGGCATTTTATGGTTTGTATAGGATGAAAACATAGTAGAATTTGTTTCAATTCATTTTTAGGTTGTTCTATGATATAACTAGGGAATATTCATTGGTTGTGCATAAAAACACCTCCTACAAAGAATATTCAACATATACACACTATCTATAAAAAATTATCCCACTTGTGGCATGCTTGTACCACCTGGTATAGCTAAAAAATTTAATGTTTTGATAAAAATTTTGAATTTGACTATTGAGTTTCATCAAGAGGCTCTTGGAGGGTAGTATGATAGTTTTCAACTCTTGGTTTGGCCTTCTTCACCTCATTTAATAAGCCATTGACTCCATACCTATTATATTTTTATTATATGGTGAAGTCATATAAAAATGAAAGATTGATAACTTGAGTTTGGCTTATGACTCCCAATCCATAGACCCCTCTTGCTTATTCTTATGACCCTCATAAGATTATTTCATTGATTCCTAATCATCTATAGCCTTTCAAACTTAATCCCAGCTGAGATAGGGCCCTCTTTTCATGACCAATTTATCCCCTTAAGTCCCATCTACCTAGTATAAAGCACCACACTAGGACTATAGGGCTAATGCCAAAAATGTCCAATTTTGGTGATGTTGTCCAAGCTGATTTATGGAACCAATGGTTCATTTATTCTGGTTTCCCATTCTTATTCTTGTTGGCCTAACATGAGCACATACAACCCATGATTAATAGATTCCTATAAAATCCCATTCAAGGATCATTTGGGAAGGGCTGGCAAATATCACAAAGTAAGAAATAATACAAGCAAGACTACTCAAACACATTTCCCTATTCTCTGTATACAACCATCCATTACTATTTCCAACTCATTTGAATTCTTACACCAGTCCCTAGTCATCTCAAGCACACCGAATTTATCATTTCCTTGCATTCTCATATCACAATTGCACCAAGCACTTTTAAAGGGAGAAATACATATTTCTTGATCCCTTTTTAGAGTATTTGTATATAGACATCATGCCCACACAAGGGGTATGGATCCACGTCTAGTGAATCTTACAAACACTAATCCCCCCTCTTGTTCAAAATTGATCAAAGTACAATGGAAGATAAGGTTTAAAGAGAAACTCTACTCTGCAAAGAGCTCTATAGACTACTAGCTATGAAAAATTTAGAGATAGGGTCACACACCTCTGTCAAACAAAACCCAAAAAGCTTAGATCCTTAGGATAATAATGTTGGATAAGGACTACAACATTGGTGCCACTCCTATATATTTTTGGTGCTCTTGTACAATCATAAAATGAAAGTTAAAATCCTATTTATGATAGTGTCCCAAGCTTGTATAGTGAATATCAGATCTTGTCTCAGTCAGATCAACGTAGTTTAAGCTAAGTCTTATTTTTTCCCTCTTATTACTATTTTTAGAAAATCTCTAATTACTAATAAATTTCAAAAATTAGTAGCTTATCTACTACATATTATTTATTGATTTATCAATCTAGACCCTTTAACTAAGTTAGGAATAATACACCAATTATTCTCAAAATTGTTAAATCATTTGGTGAACTTGACTTACTTCGTTTATGCAAAAAAACCCTAGAAACCCCAGGGTAAAATTCCCACTGATTTTCCTATAAATTTCTAAATTCTTACTTCAATATTTAAATTAAAAATTCATTTCAAATTTTAAAATTTAGAAGTAAATTTTAAAATAATTTTCATTCAAACCTTAATTGATCATATTAGGTCCCAAAATTGAATAGTATTTTTTTTTTAAAAAAAAATTCTCAAAACCCTAGTTACACATACTAGGTCCTATTCAATCAAGTGTTTTCCAATAATTTTTTGAAATTTTAGTCGCATATATAACTCAAAAATTCAATTTCAATTTCAAAATTCCATAGAATTTTTCAAAAATGTCATTTTTCAAACCCTAATTGCATGTACTAGTTCTTACCTACTTCTTGAAGTATCGCCTTACATGTGTACAAACTTTGTATCCTTTTTATGCATATTTTAGTTCCTTTTTTAGATTATATCCATTTAATCTTTTCTAATATTATCCAGATTATTTTCATTATGCCACCTAATATTCGTACATCTCTTCCTTTAAGACAAAGTGTGAGACTTAGTGGTAATCCTCATAAATTTACCCAGATTCCTTCAACTCAGCCATATACCATGGATAAACAAATAACTCAAGTTCTTGTTATAGATTCTACACATCCAAATTACACTAATTTCAATAAAGATAACTATGATAATGAGAAATATTAAAATAACATTGATGATGTACACATTAATTCTCATGATCCACCACATTGGAATACTAATCCACTTCCACCAATTGTTGATAATTAAGTTGTCCTCAAAAAATATTTGATCCGACAAAGTTTTCAAGAAAGACTATGGGACCGGCCCTAAAATCATACTCTTATCTTACAATATATCATGGAAATTAAAATGGATAATCAAGTTAAGTCTTCCATTCCTTTAGAGTAACCAGTTCCAAAAGACACTATAGGGGAAACTATGTGTCAACAACCCCCTACAGTAACCCAACCTTCTTCTATGCGACCATCTATAACTAGTACATCATTGTCTCCTGATGTGGCAGCCCTTGTGTAAGAAGTAAGATCTATTTAATCCAAGGTGCTACATATTGAGCAAGGTGCCTCTAGACCTACATAGGCTTTGGATTATTTTACTCTACTACATACACCATTGGCACATCACATTGCTTACACACCCTTGCCATAAGGTTTTTTTCAACCTAAGCTTACTCCTTATGATTACAAGGGTGATCTAAAGACACATTTGAGATCCTTTCATGTATCATGCTTGGACTATGTACCAAATGACTGGTTACTTACCAAACTATTTCCATGAAGCCTAAAGGATTGTGTTTTACAATGGTTTTATAGTCTACCAAATCAGTTGGTCAATAAATTCAATCCTTTAGACAACATGTTCCTATCTCATTTCAGTATTAACATTAGTGACAAGGTTTCATATGCCCAATTTGCACAATAGAAACAAAGATCAAATGAGTATCTCACATATTATGTTATTTGATATAAGACTATCTTGGCTAAGATGACTAGCCCCATGGTTGATCAATAGTTACAAGATCTCTTCAAACAGAGTCTCTTACCAACTTTGCATAAATCAATTATGTTCAAAATATTATCTTACTTCACTAAATTGTGTCACACACTAAAGGCAATAGAAGTTAAGTTAATTTTAATGGGCAAACTCAAGTACACAAGTATCTCAGAAAAAACTAACAAAAGTAACAAAAAAGTCCCATACAAGGTCAAAGTTAAAGATAACAAGACTCAGAATCAATCTAAAATTAATGCAACTTTAGAGTCCCCTTAGTGAGTGGTTTTATTAGTACCTCCTTGATGTACCTTTACCAAACTACTAGTTTCTCTAGCCAAAGTTTTACAATAGCTATTGGATTATAACATCATATCTCTTCATTCTATTTAGGAAGTTAACCCAACAAAGACTCTTCCAAAAGGATATGATCAGCATGCATTTTGTGAGTTTCATAAGGCAACAGGCCATACAACAAATAAATGCATAAATTTGAGACACAAGATACAAGATTTAATATATGGCAATCATATTGATCTTGGCACTTCAGTTGAGCCTCCTCAAGCAAAGGAAACAAAGGATAAAGCTTTGAAAATCTTCTCAAATCCTTTTCTACAACATTCAAAATAGGAGTCAGGGGATACATCATGGGTTCATCATGCATATCATGCACATACCCCAGTAGATACATATATGGCACCTTTAGTTGAGTTACGTCCTTTGAGAAGCATGATTGGTGTATATAATTCTAGAGTTCCAACTAGACCTTCCATCCCCTTCTCAGAGTAGGAGATCGTCGAGTATGATACAAATTATCATGCACTATTTATCAGATCTTACATTCATAATCATCATATTCCTAGTTTTCTCATAAACAATAGATCTAGTGTGAACATGTGCACTATGATATTATTATAGCATTTCAGATATTTAGTGTAGGATATTACAATTATAGACATAATTATTAGTGGATTCAATGGGCACATACAAAGTTCATTGGGTGAGATCGTACTTTCATTATATGTTGGCCCAACACATATGGCCACATCATTTAGTATAGTTCCTAATGCAGGAGTTTTTGATATGTTACTTAGTTGACTATGGATTTAGAAACTTTATGTAGTACATTATACACTTCATAGATGCATGACATTCATTCATGTTAATCAGGGTGTTATAGTTGGTGGAGTTCCATAAGTTACCACTATTCACTTCAGAGCCATCTACTATTCCACAGTCACCAGTTTTAGCTTTTCCACTAGTTACAATTTCTTCACTAGTTCCATTTCTTCCTCTAGTATAGATTAAAACATAGTTTAGGCATCTATTTCTAATATAAAGGGTTCATACCTAGGGTGGTATTATTGAGATCTCATGAATCTACACGTAGAGCACATGTTCAAAGAGCTTATCCTACTACTAGCTGGGTCCTTAAGATCCCTATAGTTGCATCCACTTCTCGATGTTATAGAGGGACCCCATAATCATATCCCACTTCAAATAATTTAGATAATTTACAACATATATAACTTTTAGATCCAAATTCTTAGCATTTCCATCGTGCTTCACGATCATGCACAATTCCTCTCCTTGATATAGGACACCATGACAAAGAGTCTCCCATGAGACTCATCAGTTAGTATCATATTTTTCCTACTTACATATACATAGTTTCTTATGCTTAATTTTACATAGCTCAAATATATCAAAAATCCAAAAAAAATACAAAATTTCAAAATATAAAAACATAAACATAACATTCAAAAACACCAAAAATATTTATATTGTATGTATCATCCATGTTTTACATTGCTACTACTATGCTATACTTACATTTTTGTTTTATGCTTATTATTTGTTGACTTGTCTACATTACCATGCTTCACATCATATTATTTTGAGTGTGTAGTGATATCTAGCTCTTTGATTGCTTCACTCTAATCATTGATGGGGAATCTTACTTATACATCAAGACACACATCGATATACATATCCACTGGGAGCATCTTCTACATGACTACACAATCTAGATTATGTCATTCCTACACTACACACTCTAGTTATCATGTTGATTTACATTACTTACTAGCTTACATAGATTACTCTATTGACACTCACTAGTATATAGCACTTGTGTATTTCTTCACATATACCTAGTCTTGTACTAATATGTCTTGCATACTTTCCCTCTTGCTTTGATTAGTTAGATGTGATTATAATTTTAGTTCCTTACATGCTTTCTTTTCTTGCTTAGCATAGCTAGATTTTATGTATTTCTTAGTTCTTTTTTGTCTCTTATATGTGCCTTAGGACATTTTCCAATGTCCTTTAATTCTATGTCATGTGTGTGCCTTAGGACATTTGCCAATGTCCTATGCCTATACTCTTCTAGTGATTATGGCTTCAACACCAACCTTACTTGTTCCAAATATATGTGTATGTGAAATTTTAACATGCCTTGTATGCTTACCTTATAGCTTGAGTAACATGTGCCCATGTCCCTTGTTTGTGTGGCCCCTTGGCCACCCTTGTATGCTTATTACTTTTTGCTTTGTGTTTTTGTTGCTTGTTTACTTCTCATTATTTGCAATGACATGATCCATATCAGATATTTATACTGATTTCTTGCATGCCATGATGGACATCATGCTCCATCCCTCCACCTAACAATTAACAACTAAAAAGCTTTTCACATTATAGTTTAGTTCGTTGCACATGATATTACATTTATCTAAGCATACCCTTGTTGATATAACAGTCTCTCAATATAAATCATGTTATATCTTAAGATATCTTATCAATTATCATTTTTATATCATGTATCTTTGCAGCATAACACACTTGCAGGGATATTTCTTTTAAGAGTATTTATTATAGGGTCTTCATTCCTACTCTCAAAAGAGGGGGAAATAAATAAGGGGTTTGTCTCAAAGATCAAAACTCCTAATAGTCGAAACAATAGCATTCAAAACACATAAAACAACAACCAGACATCAAACCAAATAGAATAGACCAAGTAGATAGTCAAGTATTTATAAAAGTTACCAAATTTAGCCTTGGATAATAGTTCCTAACTTCGATAAAAGTGTTGGTTCCACTAGTATCCACTTTTGGTGCTCCTATCCAAATAGCATAAGAACCAAATTTTCTAGAAATAGATAGAAAAGTAAGCATAGTTATAGTTTTGATAGCCATAGTTTAGACCAAATTTAGTATATTAGTACAATTTTTCTCAAAAATATAGATATAAGGGGTATCATGCATGACATGATCACTCTCACTTCTAGTTTTAGATAAGGTAGTTGGTATAACTTCCAGATCATAATCCATGTTTCAGACACTAGTGATTGTGGGAAATGTGCATGAAATATTTGTTTTATTTATTTCCAAGTTCAACATTACCTAGGAATTCTCAACAATTACATGCCTTAATCCATCTACAAGTGGTTGGCATCATTTTGGATTGGCTTTCATATAAACTTGACTTCTCAAGTTTTTGAGTGGATTTTATATAAGCCTAATTTACTAGTTTTAGAGTGGTCAAGAGTGGCCTAGTTTTCAACATACATTTAGTTATCCATGCCAACATTGTTAGATCATAGTACATTCATAAGCTTCATTAACCATCTCATACAATACATATTCCATACTGGTATCAATTTATATCTTCAATTCATGAGCAAATGATGGATCTAAAGGTCTAAATAGCCTTTATATTCTTGTGCCACCTATTCAGAGGGATTGGACACAAAATCCAAACATTGATCAACACATGCATGACCACCTAGCTTCACTTAGTGGGTGATGATGGAGCTAAAGGACCAATCTTTACATGCTTAAGCCACTTTCTAGGGAATTAATCACTCAGTTCTATTCATGATATTACTCTTGGTTTAACACATATCCAACATCACTCAGAAGCGTAATAGGTTTTGTATTGGTTCACATACTTGGTGAGGTGTATTCATTCCTTTCTCTTCCTCTCTCTTACCTAGCTTTATACATTCTTATTTTAGATATAACATATCTAGTAAGAACTGATCTACTCTTTATTTTCATTTTCAAATTTACACTTCATAGTGTGTTCTCTCTATGCACACCCAACATCACACAGCTTCATGAGCTTCTCTCTTATAGGTAATTTTAGGTACATTTTCTATTTTTCCTTTATCCTAGTATTTCACTTTGATATATCACTAGAATAAATGGTGGGAAAATGTAGTCATATAAAAATACAAAACTGGTAAATTGAGTGTGGCTTATGAATCCTAATCCATAGATCCATCTTGCTTGCTCTCATGACCCTCACAAGATTATTTTCACTTATTCTTAATCATCCATATCCTTTTGGACTTAATCCCAATTGAGCCAGGACCCCCTTTTCATGACCAATCCATCCCCTTAGGTCCCATCTACCTAGGACAATTACACCACACTAATAATATAGTGCCAATGCCACTCCTATCTACTTTTAGTGCTACTTTCCAAGTTTATTTTTGGCCCCAATGGTAAATTTATTCTAGTTTCTCATCCTTGTTCTTGTCGGCCTAACATGAGCACATTCAACCCATGACCAATAAATCCCTATAAATCCCCATTCAAAGATCATTCGGAAAGGGTTACAAATATCACAAAACAAGAAAGAATACAAGAAATAATACTAAATCACATCTCCCTATTCTCTATATACATCCATCCAATACTATGTTTAGATTATTAAAATCCTTACACTAGTCCCTAGTCATCTCAACCACACCTAGTTTAGCATTTCTTTGCATTATCATATCAGAAATGCACCAAGCACTTTCAAAAGGACAACTGCATATAGCTTGATCCTACTTCAGAGTATTGGTATGTAGGCATCATGCCCACATAAGGGGTGTGGATCCACGTCCATTGAATCTTACACACACTAAAACCCCTTCTTGTTTGAAATTAGTCAAAGTACAATGGAAGATAGGGTTTGAAGAGAAAATCTATTCTACAAGGAGATCTAAAAACTTTTGGCTATGTAAACTTCAAAAATAGGGTTACACGGACCTACTGAATAAAACCCAAAAAGCTTAGATCCTCAAGACAATAGTGTCGGATAAGGACTATAGTACCGGTGCCACTCTTGTCCACTTTCAGTGCTCCTATCCAATCAAAAAATGAAAGTCAAAATCTTATTTGTGATAGTGTCTCAAGCCTGCATAATAAATATCAGATCATGTCTCAGTTGGATTAACATAGTTTAAGCTAAGTCTTATTTTCTCCCTCTTATTAATATTTTTAGAAAAGCTCTAATCACCAATAAATTTCATAAATTAGTATATTATTTACTACATATTATTTATTGATTTATCAATCTAGACCCTTTAACTAAATTAAGAATAACACAAATTATTCTCAAAATTGTTAAATCATATGGCATTTCAATGGTAAGTATAAAGTTTATAAAAAATATTTATTAAATTATTCTTTTTAAATAAAAAATTACATGCAACCAAGTGGAGGTCCCACTTCCTAAATTGATTTTTTGACCAAAAAGTAAAATCAAGTAATTTTTTTACATGCATGTTAAATATATATTTTTTATTTAAATAAAATTGACTAAATATAATTTAAATACGGTTCCTTACATTTAAATTTCCATATAGTGTGGAGGGGGAGTTGGTTAATATAGTTTTATTAAACACTTATAAAAGCGAGGTCAAGAGTTAAGAACACACACATCCTAAATTTTTGGTCAAATTTGTGATTGGTCAGACTTATTCTTTAAAAAATAATTAGAAAGTATGTTTTATTTCTTTTTAGCTTGTAAAATTGCTTTTGCGACTCCTACACTTTCAATACTTGTAACACTTCATACAACTTTTGTACTTAGTCATTATTTTATATGAAGGTAGTCATGTGACACATCAATATATAGGTTTTTACATGTTTTAGACACATTGGAATGGTCCATTTTAGGATTTAAAGCATTTTTACACATTTTGTGATACTAATTTGATGAAAATAGTTTTTACATTACTTTATTTGTGATAATTGCTATAGTTGTGATCTTTTGCATTTTTTTAATTATTTTGAAATAAGTGGTTACTACTGTTTAAACCCTATAATATATATTTTATTGAAAAAATAAATTATAAAATCACATTAAAAAGTTTTTTTTTTTAAATTTTTAGTATCATTTTAGTATAAAACAAAAACTAGAAAGTGTTGAACTTTAAATGGAAGTTATGGATTCTCTAAATTTCATGCTATATAAGACAAAAATGTTGAATGGGTCAAACTATAATATTTTAAAAATATGTATTCAAACTAGATTTATGGTTTGAAAACATTGAAGCATTATTGTCAAGATTGAAAACCCCATCGAGAAGACATGTCATGATAGAACTTACCAATGTGTTTCAATAGAAATCATAAGAAGCAATATCAAGCATTTTTAGGAATGTAAAGGATGAATTCCTACTCTATATCAAAAATCATGAATCACCCAACAATTCCAAAAACTCCTTAAATATATACATGAGGGCACTCATCTCTAAAAAATCATTAAAAGTATACCTGAGTTGCTTACTACTTCTATAAAAGGTGACAAAAAAATAGTTAGTTTTATTGAAAAATCAAAAACATTAAATCTTAGTTAAATGGTTATAATTGTAATATTATTTAAGATAATTTTTTTTATTTAGTTGAACATTCATGAAAAGTCTTGTAATTTCATTTATATTCATAATTCTAAATACCAAATAGAGCAAAACATTCTTGACCACACTACATTGTCTTCTCTTCTTATTCAAGAAGAACAAGTGATGTCAAATTTTTATTATAAAGAGAATGCCAATCAACCACTTTTTGTTCTTAATAGTATTACTGAAAGCATTGAAAACCAAAAAACTAAACCTAAATCTATCAATGGTAAAAATAGAAACAATAAATCTGGTAATAAGCAATATAATGTTAAATTTAATGGAAATTACAATCTGTGATAAAATTGAACAAAAAAAGGTAAGACTATTACAAAAATAAGAACAAATATAATAAAAAAACCTCTAAAAATAACCAAGGGAATAAATGTTCAAATCAAAATCAATAGAAAATATCAAAATCTAAATCAAAACAATAATTAGAATCATAATACTAACACTATTACACTATATGCGGTCATATTTATTTCTAACAAAAATAAATAGATTTTAGATAGTATTGCATCAAATCAGAAGACATGTATATCAAATATTTTATCTGATACAAAATACATATCTAAAATGATTAATTTAGGTGATAGTTCATTTTTAGAAGCTACTAAACAAGGAAAAGTTAAATTTGTACATATTTTTTATGTTCCTAAACTTAAGAAAAATATGTTATCATGTTCTCAACCTACAAATTATAATATCATATTAACTCTACTTAAATATAAATGGTATAGTAAGAATCATTTTGGTTCTTTGATTGATGAAATAATTCAACATAATGATTTATACATGTTTTCTTCTTCTTCTACATGTTGTTTTTCATTGCAAATTAGAAATGAATTTGAATTTTGGCATGAAATATTAGGTCATGTTAATTTTATATGATATGTCTCATTATCATATCATGGTTAGTATTCCTTCTATTTCTTCTCATGATGAAACTTTTGAGGTTTATTTACATGATAAGAAACAAACTAAGCCCTTTCACAAAAATCATGATGCTAACCCCTCTCATCCCTTAAAGCTTATTCATAGTGATGTTAGATGACCTATATAAGTTACATATATTAATGATTATTTATATATTATTTATTTCATTGATGATTACTCTAGGATGATATGGGTTTATTATATTAAAAAGAAATTTGAAGTGTTATCTAAATTCAATGAATTTAAATCTTTAGTTGAAAATTCCTCTATTTTTTCTATAAAGAGACTAAGAAATTATAATGGTATTGAATATATTAGTCAATAATTTGATTTATTTTACATTAATTTTGGTATACAAATAGAGTTAACAACTCCCAAATGGAATTAATGAAAGGAAAAATTGAACCATCCTTGAAATGGCTAAAATAATTTTACATTCTATAAAAATTCTTAAATTTTTATGGAATGAAGCCGTGAATCTTGTTTTGTACATTCTAAATATACTCTATAATAAATAATCGCATATTTCTAAACTCTTAGATATGTGGTCTAATAAGAAACTGAGTGTTTCTCATCTTAGGATATTTGGTATTCCTGATTCCATCTTTATTCCTAAAATAAAAAGAAATAAACTTGATCATATGTCCTATTCTTGCATTTTCTCATGTTATGTAAGAAAAACTAAATATTAAGAGTTTATGATCCATATAAATGATAAATCATTAAAAATATAAATGCCCAAATTCTTGAGAAATGTTTTTATGAGTTTTCTTTGGAACCCCCTTAAAGTGTTTCTTTTGATAAACTTCAATATTTGTTACTCCTTATGAAGATACAGATGCCTTAGATGAAGTTGATCCAATTTTTGATAATTTAGTTTTTGAATAACCATATCCATTTCATGTTCAACCTAAAATATCTAAATGGGTTGAATCCCTAATTCCATAATCTAATTTTAATAATCTTAATAAACTAATTAGGAATCAACACACCTATCATGATTTGATGACTACGTATGAATGTGAACCTTAATATTTTAAGGAATCTATTCAATACAATATATATAAAGTTGCTATGGAAGATCAATATAAATCTCTAATTAAAAACATAAATTTGGATCTTGTTCTGCCTCCACCTAAAATACATATTGTTGCTTTTAGGTGGCTTGATAAAATTAAACATAATTCCATTGGTAAAATTGAAAAACTCAAAGATAGATTAGTTTCTCATTTTTTCACTCAAAAAATTGAGATTTACTACGTTAAAATCTTTGCTCTTGTAGTAAAAAAGAGTATTTTTATATTACTTAGTGCCCTTACAACTTAGAATGGTTGTATTATACACCAAATGGATGTCAAAAATGTCTTCCTAAATGATGATCTAGAAGAAGAAATATACATGA
Organism: Torreya grandis; assembly: GCA_037957365.1. Lineage (NCBI taxonomy): Eukaryota > Viridiplantae > Streptophyta > Pinopsida > Cupressales > Taxaceae > Torreya > Torreya grandis. The sequence goes on along the minus strand of JARHVA010000171.1, from coordinate 6,988,615 downwards.
CTCAGCTTAAAGGTTTCACTGAACGTAAAAAAAAAAATTATGTTTATAGGTTAAAGATGATCTTTAGTTTAAAATGATATTTTTGAGCTTAATATTTTAAAATCACTAGTTATTTTTAGTAATTAGATTTCTATAACTGTTATTCTGATAAGTATCTTTTTGTAAAAGTTGAAAAATGTAATTTTATCTTAATTATATTATATGTTGATTATATTATTATTATTGGATATCAAATTAGTTTAATTATTAAATATTAAGATAAACTAAGTCAATCTTTTGAAATGACTAATCTAAGCATTCTTCATCATTTTTTATGAATGGTTGTAATTTAGAATAAAAATTTAATTATTTTATTTGAATCTCCATATGCACATAACCTTCTGGTTAAAATTAATATGCTTGACCATAAGCTTACATCTACATTATTGAAATTTTTGTTATTATTAATTCAAAACATTCTTGTGATAAATCTAACCCTACTCTATATAAACAAATAGTTGGTAGTTTTATTTATCTAACTATTATTAGGTCAGATATTTCATTTGTTTTTTATGTTACTTCTAGATCCATGTATGATCCATACTTAGATCATTAGAAATTAGGAAAATGGATGACTCTATATATAAAAGGAAATGTAATTTTTGCTTTATATTATTCTTCTATTAATAATGCTAATTTATATTACTATGGTGATGCTAACCATGATGGTGATATTCTATATTGATAATATATTTATACATGTGTGTTTAAGTTTAGTGTAGGTGATATCATTTGGAGTAAAAAAAAATAACCTACTATTTTTATCTATTTTACAAGAAGCATAGTATAGAATACTATGGAAGGTGCTAAATAAGCCATGTGATTATGAAGTTTGTTAGAAGAACTTAATTTGGATGTTTACCATAGTACCACCCCTATTTGTGATAATCAAAGTTGTATATCTCTACCAAAACATCCATTGAAACACCAAATAATTGAACAAATTGAAGTTCATGTACATTTTATCTAAGAGAAAGTCTTCAATGGTGATATTGATCTCTAAATTTGTCTTATTGATGAACAAGTGAAATATATCTTCACAAAACCCTTTCGTGTTACCAATTTTTTAAAGTTTTATACAATGTTGGGTCTCTAAAATTCACCATTTATGGGGAGTGTGCATGACAATGTCACTTCATAATAGCCATGCATTTATTTATTCTTCTTTATACTTCTAAAATTGTAAAAGTATTGTAATAAGTCATTTTATGTGATTTTAGTAAAATTCACCATACATAACTTTATAGTGTATTCAATACTTAAAAGTATATATTTTAATGGATGTCCTTATGTTATAAAATGTTTCAAAATATTTGGTTGATTATTCATGATAAATTGTGAGATATAGTCTCACAATCATGCAAGCCTAAAAGTACTATAAGTATTTTATGCATTATAATTACTTTTGTTTCAAATGGTAATATTAGAATGATGAATTTTTTCAAATATTTCTAATGTTACATGCACCCTAAGGTCATTGTATATTTATTATAGAGTATAATTCCTTTTATATAAAGGAATCTATGCCATGTCTCCCCACTTAACATTCAGGGGGAATGTGAGAAAAATTAATGATTAAGAGGTATATAAATGCCTTTAATACATTAAATTACAATAGTAATTAAATATATAATATATTTTATTATTTAAATTACTTGATTTGAACTATGCATTAATAAGTAATAAAATATATGTTATTAAATCTTACCATTGAGTGGTAGGTTGAACCCATTAGTTACAACAATTCACTTCACTGTTAAATAAGTTTATGTAGTAAAATAATTAACATGTTTTCCAATAGACACAAACTTACGAGCATTCAAATATTTGAAATATTCAAATATTGGTTCTATGAAAAAGATTACTTAGAAGAAATGAGGAGATAAGGGTTGATTCTATTGGGTTGAATATGTTTCTCAGTGAATGAATAGTCATTGTGGATTTTTTACCTCAGTGTGAGGCTTTCCCACTCATATTTAATGTTTTTTTTATATCTATCTTTACTAGAAATTTCATATCTAGATCTATTATTTATTTATTTTAACACTTGCATCCATTATTCTACTCCCTTCACTTTGTGCTTGTGGTAATTCAAAATCTCAATGCCCTTACTGTCAAAATTTGAAGAATCTCTTTCAGAAGATTCATTCTCTCTCTACCAAATCTACTTATTACATGAGTGACTATTCATTCTAATCCTCACACCCCACTTTGATCTTGACTAAGTGCATCAACTATTGAGGCAACCTCCATGTTCCATATTGAAGGGTTTATTTTGGTAAGTTTTCTTCCTTCATGTGTTAATATTCCTCTTCCCTACATGTTATTAAGTTGCCTACATGAAAAATTTTCTTACAATTTGAGAGCCAATTAATAGACTTCCTCAACAATTTAGATCCACAAGTAATTTAACTCCTCTTAGATCCAAAGACATAATCCACTAAGGTGTTGCACAAATATCTCCTTGTATATTCCATGGTTTCAAAACCAAATAGTTATTTTATATAAATCCTCAATGTAATCCTCAACTTACATATGCTTCTATCTTAAGGTCTGAAGTTTTTTGAATAATTCCACCTGATAGTCCTGACCTTAGCTTAACCACCATACTATCCAAATTTGTTATATTCACCTTTATTCTTCTACTTCATTCAATATATATTTATTTCAACCACAAATATTAATGTACTTTCAACTTTATTTGCATCATTTTCATCGATTTAGAGTTACTATTGTCCTCATAATTAAGGTATTCTTTCATGTTGTTATTGCAATCAGCCAATTCCTCTAGATTTATACTTCCCAATTAACAAGTAAAGTCCATATTTATGCCCTTTCCATTATATTATATATCCCTTAGGATTATTTCTTCACTAGCTTCATTTTTCTCCTCAACATCCTCTCCACCTTCACTTATAGTGCTTTCAACTCTTCCAAAGTGAGTTATTTATGCTTCATCATCATTCTTTTCATTCCTTGGAATGAATCCTTGTCGTTGGTCCTCTTAAAAAACATCCAAGCATGTTTTTATAACACACAAGTATTCAAAAATTCCTCTAGTTGGCCTAATATTCCTATAGTTATAAATCTTTTTCTAGTTACTCTTCTTGGTAGCATCTTCACTTCTTATTCTCATGCTACTCCTGTAATTCTTATACTTAAAATACCATGTATGTGACTACTTTAGCACTAAATAGGGTTTAAAACTTTATCTAATACCATTTGATGCAATGACAAGGGTCGATTTATAAATGAATGGAAGTTAACCTGTATAGCCTAGTGTTCACTCATCCTCTTATACATAAACTCACAGACATTTACAATAAAATTTTAACACTTTATTAATAGAACAAATAAATTACATATGATATCAATGTAATATTATAGCCACAAATTGATTCAAAGAGTGTTTATCTTAGGCAACAATCAATAATTCACTCTTAGGATCTACCTAAGGAACTCTCTCTAGCCCCTATCCTTTTCCTCACTTCTGAAAAATTTGGTAGTCTCTTTCCTATTCTATATTTCTCTTATGGTTTTCCCGGTCATTTATTTATAGCCTCCCTTGGAAGCGTCTTAAATATATTTATCCTATATTTATTAAAATGTTACCTCATTAAATGAAGTTGATGGTTAATAAACTGAATTTGAATTATCTACCAATATCTCAACTAATGGGCATGTGTATTTATTAATTTTCCTAGTTGGTTGAATTTAAAATTTGGTAGTTTAAGGTGAGACAGTGTCTTAGTCAAGAATTTTTTCATTTAGAGGCCTTAACCATTCCTATACATGATCTTTCATGTTTTCACTTTCAATTTTATGCATTGTCATTCCTTTTATCCTTGCATGCTAGCATTCTTGAATCTATACACTTTTGCCTTCAATTCCTAGATTTCACACCTTGTTCTTCACTAGGTGCATTTGAGTTTGGTGAAAATAAATACTTATCCTCCAAATAATATATGATAAATTTTCACCCAGATACTCTTTCATCAAAATCCTGTCATAATAACATAGTTTTTAAGACAATACAATAGCCCACCAAGACTATACACAACACGTCCAAGAATGAATTAACTAGTTCATTTTCAAAATTTCAAATATCATTTTCTTATAAAATTTATGGGTTATATTTTCATTAGTTTGTGGACCTCTATGCATATAATTTAAGTGTTTGAAAGTACAAAATTTTGATACAATTCATTATTTATCTAAAAAAGTCCATTTTTCCATTTAATCATTTCAATAGTTTCTTTTTCGATAATTAGGTATGTTTTTATTATATTTTTGGGTAAACCTATTTATATTTAAATCAAAGACATAAAAATGGTTGAGTTTAATGAATTATTCATGTAAACCACTTTACCAAGTTTACATTTTGGTGAACCCATCCCCTCTTTCATACTTTGAGGGTATATTATGCTTATATTACATATTGGATCTAAAGTTTTTAGTGTTCAGTTTATTTGATTCCAAATCATTATCCCTATTCCTTATGTGTTATTTCAAAACCTTTTTTTTCTTTACTTTATTTACCATCCAAATTTTAGGGTATATTTCCATGTTATTTATGTTCTAATCTTATTTCACATAAGGATATTTTATCTAATAAACATAATAGTCAAATTGATATATTTTTTTACAAACCATTGATTTTGTTGAAATTCATTTGGTTAATACTCATACACATTTGTAAAAAACAATTGTGTCTTCCAATGATGTCAATGTTCCTTATAACACTACATATTTTGATACAAATGTGAATAATGATGTTATTATTTCATCTCAAAATATTCATATTTATAATAATGATAGAGGTATAGCCAAAATAATTTACAAATTTACAAATCATATCCTAGATCATCTTAAATAAATCGAGGAAATGTTATATGTATTGAAATATATTCCAATAAAAAGCCTTAGTCAAGAGCCTCACACTAAATATATACGTTATAGTGTGAATAATGATTTTTATAGTGATAATAATGATTTCCAACATTCTATAGGTTTACACCTCCATGTATAATAGTGTTTATTTTTTCTCAAGTTATTTATAATTTTTTTCCTAACCCCATTTATTTGAATTATATTTTTGATTCATTACCTTCAAAAATTGCAATTAATGCTTCATGTTTTTCTTTTCAACTTATAAAAACATATCAAAATGTTGTCAAAAGAACAATAAATGAGAGGGGGTGGTGAATTAGTATTTAGAAAAAATTAAAACTTTAATTTGTCATTCATGAACTATCAAAGAAATATATTAAATTAGCAACACATCAAGAACCATTTATATGATCATGATATAAGAGCATAACACATAGAACACTTATTTGAGTGGGAAACTCTCAAAGGGAATAAAACCAACTAATATATTTAAATGGACTACATTCCTATAATACAAACATAAATATTTATTGAAGCACAAACTTCACATGGAGAACCAACCCCAACTAGCTAAGCACCCACTTGACTAAGCTTTAGCAAGCACCTGCTTACAAGGAGGCACCAACCTCCTAGATTACTCAACAACAATTCAGCCACATGATTATTTTTATCACCTTTAGAACACATTATTTATCAACCAACTAATGATTATGACCTCTTTATCTCTTCACACTCTTAACCCTCTCAAACCACCTTTTAGGCTCCTTTGCTCAACTAGGTCTCTTTAAGATAGATTAGGTAATTTGACCTTAATAGTCATATATATTACACATTTTAGATCTTCATGATAGTTTATCTACACCCTTATTATTTTTTAAAATACATCCTTTATCTCTTCAAATTGTTATATATTCCACTTCAACTCACTCATCCTCTAACTAGTCAATTAGGCCTATTAGGCCTTGTTCTTATGCTAGGCTCTTGCTCATACACCACTTGGCAGGTAAGACACATTTTAAAAATTATATTTTAAATAAAATAGGCCTTAATGCATGACACAAACATTAATAAAAAATTACAATAGGTCAGTCATAACATATAGGATGAAAACCTCTCTTAGGCATTAAGGAGACCTAATTCAATTAGGCCTTCGTTAGCACACAGTACCCTTTGATCTTCTTGGAGAAATTTAAAAAATCATACATGATAGGAAAACTTCATATTACACTCAAATATACCCCTAATAATATCATCTTAGGTTGATGACACCTTTTATGTCCAACCACCACTTGAAGCATGCCATTAGTAATGTTCACAATTAGGCATGTGCATACCTAGAAAGTTTGTCTTGATCTACTAAATATAAACACAAATTATCTAAAAAAACATGGAAATAAAACATATACACATAACTTTAAATACCTAAAAAAATTAACCAAGTTAATTATACTTCATTGCATAGGACAAAAGGACTCAAAAACACTTCTGCAACTTGCTCACTTAGAACTGCCACTTTTCCTTAAAGACCAATAATGGTGATTTTAACCTTCAACACCTATATGACCACTTTTAAATACTCCTAATGTATGTTAATTATCCTATGTGATAACTAGACAATTACCAGATTGAAATATAATATGTTTAAATGGAAATATTGGTCCTAAAGACCAATCTCATAATCTTGTATCTCGTTATCTCATCTAAACTAGATAGGTTAGCTTATGAGTAACATTTTAATGATATAAATATTACTAATTTATGTAAATGATCCTATGTGATAAATATACCATTCCCAAATAGAAATATAATATGCTAAAATGGAAATATTGGTCTTGCAAACCAATCTCATAATCTTGTACCTCATTGTCTCATCTAAACTAGATAGGTCAGCTTATGAGTAACATTTTAATCATATCCAATAACCTCCAAAACTTATATCCAAAATTAAAATGTTTTAAAAGTCTTGAAAAATGTCTCCATGCACTTGGGTTCATCCCTATTCCATGATAACACATCCCTAAACATCTTCTCATTGATGTTTGGGTTTCTCACTATTTTCACCATTAGCTCTATTAGAAAATGGTCAACTTAGATGACCAAATTATCACCCCTTATGGATAAAACCTATCCATAAAACACCATATACACAAACTAAAAGTATAATACTTTTTCCTCCATCCATTTATCAATGTTGACTTCATCAAATCTAACTACTACAACAAATCTCTAAGAAACTAGCACTTTACTATAGGGTCTACTCACACACCTAATAAAATAATCACACTTGGAGGTTATTGGAATAGTTTAATACAAAATATAATCACTTAAATAGACATACAATCTATTTTTAACACTTTAGAACAATCATATCAGGTCACTATTAAGTTTCTTTGAGGGTTTAAACCATTTTCCACTGTTAGCAATTGTTCATAAAGATTAGCCCTCATTCCAGAAACTAATGCATGTAAATTTGAGCTAGGACCCTTCCCCATGTATAGTTAATATATTATGTTACCATTTATAGGTTAAACATGATAATAAACACCTAAAAGTCCTCAGGTTGAGAACCCTTCATTATGTGCACACGAGAGACCTAAAAACCATTTGCATGCCTTATCTTGAAAATGATGATCTCAAACTTCATAAAAACACCTAGGATAATCTATCACACCACTAAAAATGATCACATGCTCGTTTTTATCTTTAAATATGAATCTCGTACCTCATTTGGCCACCATCTCTATCTTTGCTCTCTAGATCCTGACTTACAAATCATATTAGGCCTTGAAATTAACCTTCATGCCTATTTCCATGAGCTATCCACCTCACTTACATGCTCACACAACATCTCTCATACTCAAAAAATTTAAAACATATTTAATATGCATTGACAATAGATCATGATGACTCATTAGGCTAAGCAGGGTCTAGAAGTGGTTTGGTTGCATACTAGGTCTATAGATCCTACCCCTGTAGGCTCACCCTAAGACTAACATGACTGATATAATGCCTCATATACATGATAAATAAAACTTATATACCCATTCATTCTTATTTTCACTCATTTTATCAAGACACCAAGCTCATACCTTTTTATAAGGTTTCTTCATGCTATGACTAGTGTCATGACTAGGCTTCTCAAGTAATTTAAACTTGAAAACTAACCTTGAAACACTTATTGATGATATTATACCTTTCTCACATGCCTTACATTATCCTCAAATAATTTCATAACTCTTAATGATGTTTTCAAATAATAACATTCTTTAATGACCTTGTGAACACCTGTCTTAAGAACCTTTGATATCAATGCCAAACTTCAACAATAGGAACAATGCTTAACACATGTTTCAAAACCTTCATTCCTTACATGTATTGTTTCTAAAGAACTTAAAATTTCCATTTATACTCACATATATACCACTTCTCCTCTAAACCCCTAAGTTATTGATCTTGCATGAATCATGCATGTTATGAAACAACAAATCCAATTGCTCTTTCAAGGGTCCCAAAAGTAAACTTCGATGGTCACTTAAAATGATATATTTAATTAGAAATTTGGATCATGATATCCTTACTTATCCTTTTCTTATTGGTTTTATCACTCAAGCTTGAATTATTTAGTGTTTAATGTCATCATACTCATCACATCATATATTTATTCAATACTTATCTATACTTTCTGTATAATGATAAATCATCGATAAAACTATTTCCCATAAGTCATAATGGCTATGATCATTATTAGTTTTATTTTGTAACATCTAGATCCATACATTATTTTAATGTTTTTACCCATGATTTCTTAGCTCACTTTTTAGTAAACATTACCATGAAGGTCACATTTTCACATATTTTTCAATTCAAACAAGAACCTAATGATAATTTTTGTGATTATGTGTTTTGATTTAAGAGAATGTTTATTAAAATGACTTTTTAGTTACATGATAGTGAATTAGAAAATTATTCACTCATAGTTTGGTTTTATCCATTAAATACAATGTGGTCTTTCCCATTCACCAATCCTTTAATGAAATTTATCATGCAGTTAGAAACTATAATATCAATATTTTAGAGGTCAACATGCTTAAATATGGAACTAATGCCCATACCTCTAGTGTATCCAAATTCCAAGCTAAATTTAAATTTAAATCTAAGCCTAGAGTAGACAACTAATTTTTATATAAGTCATAGTTTCAATGTTTTTATAATCATTTTGTATATTTGGATAATTAGATTACATGAATCTATTATTAACATATTTTCCCTTCACATTGGACCCTCTATAGATTTTTTTATCATCATTTTCTCATGAACACCTTAATATTTTTCATTTATTTTATGAAGAATAAAATTTTTCTTTATTTTTTTAATTAATTATCTAAATAAGATAAAACTAGGTGTAATTTAGATTATACCATATATAATAATAAAACATTGATTTGGATGTAACAATATGATGTGATTAAGCAATTGCAACTTGATATTTATGGAAAGAATTAAGAGGGATAATATTGTTAGCTTGTTATCAATTCTATGCAAATCCAAGATAACATATAAATGATTGGAAGGGTTAGAAAATGAATTGATATACACATGGATGAAAAACTTGAGTATTTGGATTTGTGAGATGTGTCCATTAGCCTCAGAGCACCTCTGTCTGATATAAGAATCTATTATTTCTAGATTCAACCTATGAATTTGTTCTATAATTTTTTTTCAAAAGTCAATGTGCCTCCTCAAATTCCATATTCTTATGTCATATTAGTCTCTCGATGTGCTTGTGAAATACAAAAACCTATATTCATCAATTCAAATCCATAGTTCCACTTTCAACACTAGATTAGCCTAAGAAAGTTTGAGAGAGTTATGGGTTTAGCTAACTCCAATCACTCCCTACTGAATGGTTGAGTATTTCATACATATAGAATAATTTGACAAAAATTAAATTACATGTAGTTCCTCCTCTTAAGTGAATGTGTGAAATTTTGATCCACTAATATGAACACATCCTATCATCTAGCTTTTGACATTTGATAAAGAAAAAAATGACTTGTATTTTGTGTTTCAAACTTGGCTAGGGCCTACAATGTTTTATTGATGTTGTATTTTTGAAGTTTAGGGTAATCCCTATGAATGTGTGATGTGTTATATATGAGTATTTGATAATGCTAGATAGCGAATATGCTTAGACTTAACTTTTATAAATAGTTGACCTTTTGGATAAATTCTAACACCATCAATACATGAAATGTATAACCCAATCCATAAGAAATATTTATATTTTAAAATTTATAGTTGGGTATCACAACGTTAGTTCTATCAAGGTTGGAAAATTTCATTATTCTAAAGGTGTCTAAGACTAATGTATTTTTATAAATGGTAGGAATATTGATCTGGTGATTTAGATACAGTTTGAGTATGATAATTAATATGTTAGTCATAGACTATGGAATTATTTTAGGTGACTGAAATCAAATAAATAAGTTTAGACCCATATAAATCATGAATATAGTGGGTAAGGGTGTGAAAGAGCCTTAAAAGTATGAAAAATTTATGCCCTATAAATATGGGAGAGAGTAATGGGTTGAGATGACTTAACCACTCTCCACTGTATGGATGAGCATTTCATATGTATCCAATACTTTGAGGAGGGAAACAAAACTGCATGTATTTCTTCCCCTTAAGTGAATGTGTTCAATTATGATATAATAGTTTGAATGCATTAAGTGATCTAGACTTCAAGGCTTGATAATGTGAAATTTCAATTAGATTTTGTGCTTTGGATTTGTCTATGCCATACACATTATTGTCAGTAATTTTTTTTTGTGACATCATAAACAATCTTGGGATGTGATTGAATTAATGTGAGGCATCTAGACACCATGTATTAAACCTCCCTAATTGTTTGTAATACTAACTATTTTTGGTCCTTGCAATGATTGTGAAGGCATTATCAAGCTAAAAAATGGTAGTGACATTTACTAGCCATGACAAAGACTTCCACTAAGTGAAACACAACAATAGGATGAAGAATTGATATTGATAGGTCTACATAGTTCTTGTAAGTACCTTTTTTATATTTTTAGTAACATTAGCTACCAACAATTTAGGCCAATTAAAATCCTCATATAGTTTTGTCATTCGGTAGGCAATGTTAATTGTACCTCTTATTATTTATTTTTCATGATTTATGGTTTGCCAAAATATTTTAGTAATACACGAGACCAAGATGTGTAGTGAAACATCTAAAATTAAATCAATAGGGGTTCCTCTTCTTACCCTAGTGGTGTATTTATCTCTGATATCTGAAAGAATTGGTGGTACTTTAGACTTGTATGTCATTAGAGATTTGCCACGATTGGTTAGGATAGTTGATCTTGACATTGTGTGTCAATTAATCTAGATGACAATATCATGAGATAAAAAAATAGATCCTTGGTTGTACTGACTCAATAATATCATCATTACTTTGTCTAACTAGTTGAGTTTAGGTATCTTGAGTAATCTTTCAGTGTTAGAGCTTTAGAGTGGATGTTGTAGTGTAATCTTTCAGCGATTCTTAAGAAAATAGAGTATCTTCTAGCATGTTGATGAAATCAAATGGTTTTGTATCAATGTATTTCATTTATCAGATCCATACCCTCTTCCCATTTCCTCCTTCTGAGCATTGGATATAGGGATCAATAGTTGACCTTTGTCCATGGCTGGATGAATGAGCAAAGCTGATGATTAGTCTAATGAATTGAACCCTAGTGTAATTTTTTTTTTGAAAATGAATATTCAAGAGGCCGATTGTAGAAATATCCTATTATATAGAGGATGCAATGTCTGATAGTTGTCCATATCCTTTTATTTTATATCTATTTGGCACCTAAATTCATGTCACCACCTCCTTTGAATGAATTTACTACATATGAATGAATGTTGTCTTTAAAATTAATATTAGATTTTGAAAATCATATTGATAGGGATGTTTGGTGCTTAGGATATTTGATTTAGTTTTGGGAAACTATTTTTGGTGAGTAGCTATCCCTTCAGTTAATCAATTCATTTTATGCATCCATTTGTGATTTTATTACCAAATCTACTTTAAAATTTCTATAATATTTTGAGATGTCATGTAATTAATGGTCTAACCTAACTATTGGCCTTTAATCTATTGTACCTATCCTTTTTCTTCCTTCCTTGACTTAATTATGAAGCTTGGTGTAGTTTTGGCCAGCTACCCTTGGTGAGTTGTCTCATTAATGTGGTCACATCCTACAATGATAATTGGCTATGGTGGTTGTGATGTTTTGTGTAACAATGAGAACACTAACAAACATTATATCCTATAAAACAAAATAAAAAACAAACAACATTAAATAAAATCCTAACTACGTGGTGCTACTCAACACCCACTCAATTTTTAGGAGCATGATAGAGATTAAAGATGATGTGGATTAAACCTAGAACCATTAATTTACACTAGTAAAATGGTTTTGTACAAATATTTTATCACTATGGTACCTAATGGTGATACTTCATGAATGATGTAGGGTCTTTTCCAATGTTTGTGTAACTTTCCTGAGAATGCTTTAAGTATGTTCTCGTAAAGCAATATAGTTTGATCCAGGTAGATTTGCTTATACCACAAATTATGATCATGTCATGATTTATGACTTTGTTTATTGATTTATTTTGTCCATTATGCACTTACCCTATCTTTTTCCATCTTAGTGAAATCCAAAAAATTCCCCTTTAATGAGTCCTAATCCCCTAACCTCATGATCATTGTAATGTGCAGATTGGGTATAATGTATTCCATAGGTATTACTACCTCGAGGCCATAACTAATAAGAAGGGAGTGAATCTGGCGGATCACTTATAATGTGTACAATAGGCCCAAAGAATTTCAATAATGTGATCCTCCAATCATCTTTCTAGACATTCTAGATTTTTATTAGCATCTTACCCAAAAAATTATTTGATGCTTTTGCATATCTATTGGCATACAGATGGTAAGCTATGATTTTGTGGTGTAATATCATGAATTCTTCCATGAGATTATTAATAGTATTATTGATAAAGTGTGTGCCTCTATCACTTAATAGCTTAACTAGATATCCAAATTGTGTGATAATGTTTTCATATAAGAATTTGGTAGCATCCTTTTCACCATAACTTGGAGTAGCAGTATCTTCCACCCATTTTGTAAAATAGTCAATCATAATGATAATTTATCTAGCATGATTATGTTTACTTATGGGATCTATAGGTCTGATAAAATCAATTTCAAGCATAATAACTAGAGGCATTTCATCCTATTGATTGGTCATACCCATTCGTTGATAGATGTCGTAGTGTTTAACAACTATGTGCACATCTAAAAAAAGTGTGGACCACCATAAACCACTCTAAATTATTTTCCTAGTAGTGGTATCTCCTGTGTAGTGTCTTCTTACAATGATTTGGTGAGATTATTGAAGTAGTTGTGGTCACTCGTGTTCTAGAGATACTCTACATAGTACATCATCTTTACCCATCTTGTACAAGAACCCATTAATAAGGCTATATGGTATAGTTATGGTAATCATCTATTTCTTGTCCCTCTCTATATAATGTGTAGGAAATGTTCCTTATTCCAACAAGTTTGTGACATCCCCCATGTTATCAGGAACTACAATAGTTATAAATAGATGCAAATTAGGGGATTAATCTTTGAGTTCCTCTGTTGCTTCCTCATTACAAAGTTGGTTGAACTGATCTATCCCCACATTATCCCTTCTTGGCTTCATGTTGATTAAAACTTAGAATTCCTATAAGAGCATCAACCTCCTAGAGATCTATCCCCTAACATTGGTTTATTAACTAAATATTGGAATGTCTATTGGTCGGTGAAGAACTCAAAAGGAGTAACCAACAAGTAATACCTTAACTTTTGTAATGAAAACACCATGATGAGTTTTGATCTTTCATTGGTTGTGTAATTATTTTCCATAGATAAGAGTTTCTTACTTGTAAAATGTATTAGATGGTCTATCCTACCTTCACTTGGTTATGCTAAAATGGTTCCTACTGCAATGCCCTAAGCATCCACATGTACATGAAATGGCTTCTTCTAGTAAGTAAATACCAATATGGGTGATGTTACCAACCTATACTTTATCTCAATAAATGATATTTGACACTCTGGTGTCCTTTTGAATTTGGTGTCTTTGTGCAATATCCTTTCCATAGATGACAATATAGTTGTATATCCTTTTATGAATTTTCTATAGTATGACCCAAAAAGGTGCACACTTAAATTGAGTTTATAGGAGGTGGATTTCCTCCTATAACATCAATTTTAGCTGGATTAACCAAATATCCATGATTTCACACCACATAACCCAACAAGACACTAAAAGGTGTAAATAATATACATTTTTTCAAATTTAAGGTGATGCACAAAGAACTACATCACTCTAGCATCAATATTAGTTTTGACAAGTGATCTTTAAACAGAGAAAAGACTGACCATTGATCTAGATAAATCTCCAAGAATCATTAATGAAGTCTTTAAATTCATTTACCACAACTCTATAAAAAATAGCAGGGGAATTATTTAAACCAAATGGAATTACCTTATATGAAAATGACCCCTATTCAATAGCAAATGTAGTTTTGGCCTAATATTTTTTAGAAAATAGAAATTGGTGGTACCTACTAAATCGATCCGTAAAGGAATATATCTCATGTCCAGTGATAGATTCAAGCACTTCATCAGTTGAAGGGATACGAAATGGATCATTAATGTAGGCATCATTAAGTGTGCATTAATCCTTATAAACCTATATTTCTCCCATATTATTAGGTTGTACCACCATAGGGCTCACCCATTCTGCCTTCTCAACTAGATAAATAATTATAGATTCTTACATTCGATCCATCTCAGCATTTACTTTAATTTTAATGCTAATATTGAATCTATAGGGTCATTTTTTAATTGGGTGTGCACATTCATTTAACTTGATATGCATTTCTCCCAAGGATTGATGTATGCCTTTGACCTATAAAACATTACTTGGAAACACATCTTTGTAGTCTTTTAATAGTTGTAGGGATTTGGAGATATGCTCTTGTCCCTAATAATCTCCCATTGTTACAAGCTTAGGGACCACTTTTGTCCCAATATTTTTTTGAGTCTTCTATGATAATTCATAATATATTTTACCAAATCCACTTGGAATAGTATCTTGTAAAATTGATTGCATTCTCATTGTGGGATGTTAATACTACATAATTTATCTTATTCTATCTGCTCTATACTTTGTACTGGTTAGGGCTCCTCTTCACTCTGTAGTTCAAAGAACCCTTCTAAATCAAGATCCCCATCACTATCACTATCACTAGACTCTGTCAGATCATTATTTAATCTATTACATGGATTAATATAGAGTTATTCTTTTTTATTAGATTTATAATTGTGCAGTATAAGATCTATATCCTATATAGTTTCTTAATGAGAGGATGATTTAATAACATTTGTTAAATCCTATGCATGTTTGTGACATAATTTTTTTATCCTTTGTAGGGCATTTTGTACTAAGGGATTATCATCTTCAAATATAAAAGTTTGGATTGAATCTTTTTGAATTTATGACCAATATTTGGTTTCTCTTATATGCTCTTGATGTATATACTAGGCTATTGGAAGAAGTACATGGGTATGACTAAATATGTGCACCCAATATCGAGGCTCTATTCCTTATGTAGTCCATATATCCACACATTAATGGATGTGAAATTTTGGACATTGACCCTCTTGAAAGAGAAGCCATTATACTTTAATATTATCTAGTAGCTAAAACCTTGCACGTAAGATTGCATAGGTGTCCAACCAATGCATATTTGTGTTTTTGTGTATAGCCCACCATGTTGCATTAGTTCCTTTTATTGCATAGTTGAGTGTGCTAGATCATTTTTATACCTATGGTACATGGTGTTCAAGACTCAGTATGAATGGATTAAAGCCCTTAATAATAAAATATTGAGGTATTTGGCATTTCATTGTGAACACCATGCACAAAGGTCTCAACTCATGATCTCTACATGACCAATTCAGGATGTATACATCAAATTCACCACTTATAGATGATGCCAAATCCTAAGGTAGGATTCCTTCAAGGGTAGGTTCAATAGAATCCATCATAGCTAAACTATTATTATACAAAAAGTCTACCTCAAATCTTATCGATGAATGTACTGAAGGAAAAATGCATTCTTCAATTTAAACCTATATGATCGATGGCTTTGTGAGAATCAGTTTAAATAGTAGCAGTTGTTCCTATTGCATAGTATTGGGCTTCCACTTTTGACTTTAAACAGTGCACACTCTAGTTTGTATTTTATTTATCCCTACCTTAAACCAACTTTTGTCCTCATAAGCATAAGGAGACTCTAGATCCTTAGGAATCATATCTGGCTTTTGTTTAGATTTATTTAGAGATATGACTACTATTTTATCTCTCTGATGTACTTATAACTTATTTTACATAATATTAATATTCATTTGGCCATTATAGGCCCATTTCTTACCAATTAAGGTAGGGTAATGGGTCTCTATTATATTCATGTCAATGACCTCAAAGTCTCCTCACAAGCTAATTTTAGCTACTTTAATTCCAACATCTTCTAGTCAGCCAATAGGTTTGATTCTATCAAAATCCACTAAGCTTAATGTTACTAGACTATAACTTAAAGTTATTCTACTAATGGTTTCCCATGTTGAATGAGGAATCATATTAATGGTACTACTAAAGTCAAATGTTGTATTTATGATTTTAGATCCATCTAACTCGATGTCTAGTCATAAATCCACATCCCAAGGATTCTTGGTCTTGAGATACCAAACTACATTATCGGCCCTTGTTTGTCTTCACTATGCACACTCTAGAAGATTGTGAAGGAGGTCTGTGATATTATGAGATATATCCTAATTTTTAAATGTGTTGAGTAGTTTTATTAGATCTATCAATGTGGTCACAATGCCTTCTTGTCACATGATCTGAATAATTTTTCCATACATTTGAGCATCAATAGTAGTATTATCCTCATCATAAGCTAGTTTTTGTTGTATTTCCTTTTATACCTACGCAATTTGATACATTAAATTCTTTTTGATTTTAGGGCCAGGATAATTATCCTATTAAAATTTTATAATAAATAGATTTCAAAGTATCTGTAATGGAGTTAACCCCTATTCATCTCTTTATTTCCTTGTGATGGATTGCACAAATGCATTTTCCTTTTTCTATGCATTAGTCCATGTTTATGTTGTGCATTGGCTTCTTCTTTCTTTGTTTTTACAGAGTAGATCTATCTTCCATTTGATGTTGACCTTTGATCCTGTAATATACACAATAAACTTGCCTTTGAGTATTTGTGGGATAATTCTTTGCATAATGATTATATGCTCTACATAGATAACATTACATGGGTGGTCGATTTTATCAATTATTTTTATTGGGACTTCCTTGATATCTACCATAATATCCTCCTCTACAACCTTCTCTATTATGTTGATATCTCCACCCTTGGGAATGTTATCCATTATATCCTCCCTGATGATTTCTTTATGTATCATATCCCCCACACTAATTTCATGGATAACTTGGGGTCCAAGTTTCCTAATCTTGTTGAATATTTGTGTTATTCCATAGTTGTGCATAAAGTATCTAAATATTGATACGATGGAGATGACATATTATTCTAGCTTATTAGGCCTTGTGGCTGGTACTGTGGTGATCATGGCATCTAATATTGTGTTGATGAAAGCACCCATCCTGGACTGCTTGAGTCATATTTTTCATCTCCATATCTAGTCCTATAATTTATTGTTTCGTAGTGGGTATCTATTAGGTTGCAATTATGAAGACATTCTTTTTTATATCTTATTTTAACTCTTGAAATGCATGACAACTAGTCTTATCATGATTTTTAGATTTTCAAAAAAATTAATACGTGCTATGTGATTTCTAAACATATTTTTGGAAGAGATGGCACTTGGATGTAGGATGTCCAACTACCTTGTAGATTTCACAAAGTTATGTTTTAATTATCAGACAATCATTCTTATGATGTCTTTCTCAACCACACTCTATGAATCATAAGCCTAATTTAGGATTTTTATTTTCATGCATTTCATTCATCCTCCTCATAAAATCATCTAATGTAGCTTCTACCTTTAATCCTACTAAGGGAAGATCTACACAGTCTTCTATCTATTCAACCCTGATGGTAGTAGATCAAGCATCAGCTTTGGTGGAGAACTAGGTTTGTGCAATAGTAAACCTTATTTTAGGTCATAAAACTTCTACAAATCAATTAACCTTATCTTTATCTTCTAGAATAAAATCAATTATGTTCATTACATCAAAGAAACTATGATCCTACTCTCCAACCATTTCTCCTAATTTTTGATGAATCTCCTTTAGATCTTAGATCACTTGACTGGAGCATTTTTTTTCCTTTGAATTTTGGTATAAGTAGATCTTTGACTTGTTTTAAATCTAGGGTATTGACATTTATTTTGCAAATGAATTCTGAAGCACATCCTCCTAAATCTCTTACAAGTTTACATTTCTTCACATCATCGGATGTAACCTTTTTTACAACCCATTTCATCTTGTATATAACTAAATATTGTTTAGGATCTAAATATCAAGAATATGACATTAAATTTTTAAAAATACCTACATGAAGTACCATATATGATGGATTGTTAGTTGTTATAAGTGTTTAAATACTAGTAACTGTAACTAGAGCCTCTGCACATTGATCATTCCACAGTGGAGTGACTGTGTAGTGGTTACTATTCCTATAGGCTACTTCACACTATTATTTTTAGGAGTAACTATAAATTATGTTTCTTTTAACTTATTTCTTTCTAACACCCATTTGGTTTCTATATTGAGGCTTCTAAACTTGTCCATAAAGGAATAAAACCATCCTAAATTAGCTTCTCTCTTTGTACTTTTTTTACCTTCTATAAATAAAGTGGGCTTAGGGGATGCACACCCTTGAAATTAATGACACTTATTTACAACTTATTATTGATTTGAACTTGAACCTCTAATATTCTACCCTCAAATTAAAAAAATTCTCAAGAATTTTCCTTATTGGTTCTAGTGAAAAGACCCTCAGTTAACTATGACCTACCTCTAATTCCTAACTGATGTACCTCAACATCTAAAATTCCAGCATCCTCTTTCTCATCTATCCCTTCCTCATATTTATCATACCATTTTTTAGAGTATCCTCCTACAATAACTTAATGAAAATCCACAAAATAGCAAATTAGTTTACTAAAAATATATGAAATAACATATTTATATGATTAGCAGAAACACCGAAGGGATTATTGAGATCACAAGCCACTTCGAGGGGGAAACCTCCTTTGAGAAAGATCAATACAATAAATTTGTGGATGCCTTCATTGGCCTCAACACTTAATTATATACTAATTCTAATCTAAGCAATTACTACTTTCCATGAATGTTGGATAAAACAAAGTGCTCATGGGATGACTTACAAAGCATATGCATCCATAAAAACTAATATACTAACAAAGTAAAGAGAAGGGGTCACACAAGTTCATAACATCCCCTCCATCTTCAAAAAATATTTTTCCTCAAAGCTTCAAATGTGGGAATAAGTGTTGACTTTGAAAGAGTGGTTCCCATGTTGCATCCTCTGGTTGTATTCTGTGTTACTAAATTAATACCTATGTGATGGAGCATGAGTGAAGTTGGTGTGTGCACCTATTAAAGATTGCTTCCAACTTAATAAGGATGGATCCTTCTTTATCAAGTTCTAGTAAAATAGTCTACACTCTGATGTTTGTGCCAAGAACTTTTTTTAGACAAGAGACATGAAATATTGGATGGACTCAGGAAGAAGGTGGGATCTCTAACTTATAAGAAACTAACCCAATCTTTTGGAGAACCTTATATAGACCATAGAACTTGGGAGCCAACTTATGAATCCATTTGAGTTTTAGGGAGGATTGTTTGTATGGCTATAGGTAAAGAAAAACCATATCACCTACTTGAAAGGTACACTAAGAATGGTGTTGATTAGCCTATTATTTTATTCAATTTTATGTCATATGAAGATTGTCCTATAAGGTGCTAAGGATCTGATCCCAGGTTTGGAGAAGCATGTTGACCATTTAAAATGGTGAACTATTAGGGGTGTACGGAAGGAGTACTGGTGGTGTTTGACCATAATCTACTTCATATGGAGTCATTTTAGTTGAAGTGTGGTAGGAGGTATCGTACCACCATTTAGCGAGAGGGGGCCACTTTGCCCACTAATGTTTTTATTCTAAGGTGAATCAATGAATGAAAGTTTCTAAGAATTTATTGATAATTTTGGTCTAGCTATTTGTTTGTGGATGATAAATGACACTCATCTTCATTTGGGTGTCGGTGCATCAAAATAGTTCTATCCAAAAATGGCTAGTGAAAGTTACATCATAATCTAAGATAATAGGAGAAGGAATGCCATGAAGATAGAAACTCTGGTCCAAGAAAATTTGTGTAACTATGGAGGTGGTATAGGGATGTTTAAGGGAATTAAAATGATTATATTTAGAGAGGTGATCAACCAAAACCAAGATCACTATTTTCCCTCTAGATTTAGGAAGCCCTTCAATGAAATCCATAGAAATCTCTATCCAAATCCTGGTAGAGATGGGCAAGGATTTGAGCAACTTAAGAATGAGTGTTGTTTCACCCTTATTGTATTGGAAGATATTACATTCAACTACCATCTATTGAATTGTCTTTTTTATTCACTTTCAGAAGAAGTTACGGCATGCCCAATCATAAGTTTTAAGAAACCTAGAGTTCCCTATGGATGGAGAAGTATGGAGTTTATATAATATAGCTACTAAAAATTCATGCTCTGGGGAAGTACTAGATGACCCTTGTATCATAGAGAAGCACCATCCAATGAATAATGTAGTACTATAAAGGGGTTAATGGGCAAATGTTATATGATTTGAGATAAAGACGAATCATTGGCATACCCCTATTGTACAACATCTAACCAATTTAGAATAGGCATGGAAATAGCTAAAAGGGGACCTTGGTCCACAAATGTGTGAGAGAGAGCATCAACCATAATATTTTCCTTACCCTTATTGTAAGTGATCTCATATTCATAATCCATGAGTTTGTTGACCTATTTCTATTGTAATGGGGCAAAGACCCATTGTTCTAGGAAATATTTCAAACTCTGGTGATCTATTTTGATGCAAAAATGATTCCCTAGTAGGTATGGCCACCACTTCTATACTACACATAAAATGGCCATCATTTCCTTCTCATAAGTAGAGATTACTAAATTCTTGCTAGTAAGGGCTTTGCTAGTGAACACAATGGGGAATCCTTCTTGGAAGAGAACAACACCAAGGCCATTGTTGTAAGCATCACTCTCGATAGTGAAGGTCTTAGCAAAATATGGCATAGCTAAAATAGGTGTAGTACACATAGCTTGTTTCAATTATTCAAATACACACTTAGTAGTTTATGTCTATGTAAAAGCATCCTTTTTCAACACAGTTTTTAGGGGAGTTGCATTCTTCCCATAATCCTTGACAAACTTATGATAGTATCTGGTTAGCCCCAAAAAATCATAAAAGATCTTGAGTGTTTGAGGATGAGGCCAGTTTGTCATGGAAGTTATTTTTTTAGGATCCAACTGAACCCCTTAGGCTGAAATAATATGCTCGAGATACTCCACTTTATCCTATCCAAATTCACATTTGGAATATTTTGCATAGAGATGATGATCAAAGAGGAGTTGTAGTACGAGTTCCATATGTTGGAGATGCTCAGACCATGTTTTACTATAGATGAGAATATCATTGAAGAAGACTAGAATGAATTTTCATAGGTAGGGCTAGAATATTTTATTCATCAATGCCTGGAATGTTGAAAGAACATTAGTGAGGACAAAGGGCATGACCAGAAACTCATAGTGGCCACATGCATGCAAAAAATTATCTTTGGGATAACACCCTCATGAAGTTAGATCTGGTGATATCTATAGTGGAGATATAACTTGGATAAAAAATGAGCACCATGAAGCTCATCAATAACAAGGATCAAGAAATTATCCTTGATTGTGATGTGATTAAGTGCACAAAATTCAATGCAGAGGCCTCATGTCCCATCTTTTTTATAGACAAGGAGAATTAGGGAAGAATATGGAATTGTACTAGGGTGAATAATACTTTACTTTAGTAAGTCTTGATTGAGCATCTCAATATTGGTCTTTTGATAAAATGGGTAGCAGTAGGGCCTAATGTTGGGAAGAACGCTTCCACAAAGGAGCTGTATACAGTGGTCCTCTAGCCATGAAGGTGGCGATCCCACTAGTTTGATAAAGACACATGCATACCTCTACAAAATGGTTTATAGATTAGGAAGAATAGTGGAGACCATTGATGGCTGCATTTGAATGGAATAGTACTGGGCAATGATGTCATGTGAATTATTTTTAAGAATATGTTCCATGTGATGTAAAAAATATGATGCTGAGAGACCCTATTAGTAATCCTTTCAATGTGTGTTTTTTCTCATTGTCTAAAAATTGCATCCAAATTTCAATAAAATCCCAAAACATGGGTCTTCTAAGTATTTGTAACCATTGGGCTCCTAAAAAATCATCACATCCACCTAAGGGCAAGGAAAACATGTCAAAGTACATGTTATAATCTAAAATAGAGATACACACATTAGAACACCTCCCTTTACAAGGTAATGTGCCCCCATTGGAAATAATGACTTCAAATTTGGAGCAAGGATAGATAAAACAATTGTAGACACCTAAATCTGGCCATCGATAACCTCCAATTAGGCTTTTGGCCAATTTCCACCCAAAATGCATAATTTTAGCTAAAAAAACTAAAACACATTAAATGATGTGAAATTGACATATTCAAGTGCCTATTTTATCCAGGATATCCCTAAATGGGGCAATGCAATTTTGTTGGGGATCAATCAACAAAATTGATTACTATATGAAAGCAATTAAATGCAGAATTAAACCAGATAGATAAGTAACTAGAATAAAAAATAGTAAAGATCAAGAGATACAAGAAACCACCCTAAAAACTTGTATTAAACTCTTCACAGAAGGAATTACAATTGAAGAAACTTCTTTTCTTCCACACCTCTCTCAGATGTGCAGATCTCTTCTTAGATCTCTTTCCCTCAAGAGTTCTCTCTCTCAATTACAATCAACTCCAACCACCTGGATTGATACACATATACAATCTATATTCTAATTTTATAGTAGTGTCTACTAAGCTATGAATATCTATCCCTAATATATAACTTTAGAGATTCATGAGCATACAATTACAGCCACTAGATGCACCTCCTAAGCAAGGACTCTAATCAGTTCTACTCAAATTAGAAACACGGACTTACAACCAACAGTTTATCTTTACATGCAAACATTCTATTCTCACATGAAAATAGATCCTAGACACACAGGTGACTGACGTCGGTCCCTGCCAGTCTGCCTGTGACTGATGTCAACCAACCTACTATCGACACTGGCAGCTTTTGGTCTGCTCCTGATCATCAACGATGACTGTGGACTTCTAGCAACTTCTGTACTTGCTCATGGGTGAAGCTTTTAGCTCCATACCTTAACAATCTCC
Source organism: Torreya grandis (assembly GCA_037957365.1). NCBI lineage: Eukaryota > Viridiplantae > Streptophyta > Pinopsida > Cupressales > Taxaceae > Torreya > Torreya grandis. The sequence continues at coordinate 6,964,983 of JARHVA010000171.1, read as the reverse complement.
CACTTGGAGATAAACAACTACACCAGTACCTGTACAACAACATCTTTTAGCTCCTCCATCTTCAACTCAATCATGAAGACCAACAAAATTTGAATGAAGATTAAACTTCTCTTTTGTTATCAGCTTGGTTAACATATCAACAGGGTTCTTATCTATATGGATCTTCTCCAGCTTCAACTCACCATCCTCCAATACCTGTCTAATGAAGTGGTACCTAAGCTGTATATGCTTGGTTCTTGAATGAAAGGCTGAATTTTTAGTAAAATGAATTACACTCTGACTATCACTGTATAGTCTGTAACTCTCTTGCTCCTTTCCAAGCTCTTCCATAAACCATGTCATCCATATCATCTCTTTGCTAGCCTCTGTGACTGCAATATATTCTGCTTCTGTAGTTGACAAGGCAACAACCTTCTGCACATTTGATATCCAGCTAACCGTCGTTCCACTTACATTGAAAACATATCCTATGGTGCTTCTTCTGCCATCCAAATCACCTGCCATATCTGAATCTACATAACCATGTAGAGAAGTATTTGAACCGTCATAGCACAAATGCCTACTGCTGGTCCCTTTCAGATATCTACGGATCCACTGAACTACTTTCTAGTGTTCCTTTCCTAGATTGGCCATATACTTACAACTCCCACTGCTTGGGCAATATCAGGCCTAGTACAAACCATTGCATACATTAAACTCCCTACTGCGGAAGCATATGGAACTTTTCTCATGTACTCTACCTCATCATATGAATTAGGACACTTTTCTTTACTCAACTTGAAATGTCCAGCCATAGGTGTGCTTATCGGTTTTGCATCTTGCATATTGAACCATTTCAACACCTTGTTCACATAATCCTCTTAAGACAAAATCAACCTATGATTTTTCCTGTCTCTCTTAATGTTCATGCCAAGGATTTTCTTTGCTACTCCCAAATCCTTCATGGCAAATGTGTGAGCTAATTTCACCTTAAGCTCAGAGATATCCTGCATGTGTGATCTTGCAACCAGCATATCATCTACATACAACAATAGAATAATATATCTACCATTATCCAATCTCTTGAAATACACACAATGGTCAGATTGACATCTACTGTAGCCATGCTTAGTCATAAACCTGTCAAATCTTAAATACCATTATCTAGGAGCTTGCTTGAGGCCATACAAGCTTTTCTTCAATCTGCACACTAGTTTCTCCTTACCTTTGACCTCATATCCTTTCGGCTGATCCATATATATTTCTTCATCCAAATCTCCATGAAGAAATGTTGTCTTAACATCAATTTTCTCAAGATGCAAAATCCTCAATAGCAACTAAAGATAATACAATCCGTATAGAAGTCATTTTAACAACAGGAGAAAAAATCTCACCAAAATCAATACCTAGTTTTTGTGCAAATCCTTTCACTACCAACCTGGCCTTAAATCTCATATGTCCATTCTCACCTTCCTTCAACCTGTAGATCAATATTTTCTTCAGTGTCTTCTTTCCTGTTGGTAACTCAACCAAATCCCATGTTTGGTTCTCTTTCAAGGAATCAATTTCCTCATTCATGCCTAGCTCCCACTGATTCTTGGATTCCACCTGTATTGCTTCATCAAAACTCTCTAGTTCTCCACCATTAGTAAGCAATAAATAGAATAATGAAGGGGAATATCGAATTGGAGGTTTACTTACCCTGTCTGACCTCCTGATGGGCGTTTGAGACTCATTCACAACACGCTATCCACCCAAATTCTCTGACAGTGACCGACCTCGGTCACTTCCAGGCCTGTAACTAACTGTCGTCGGTTCTGCCTGACTGACGTCGGTCTCTATCTGACCAAAATCAGTTTCTATACGATCGACGTCGGTTCCTGTCTGACTAATGTCAGTCTCTGTGTTTTCCTGTCTGTGATTTTTCTTTCCCACGAGCTCCTTTTGGACCTTCACCTCATCCAATTTTGCATTGCTCTGCTTAGATTGATTCATCTTCTTGTGCTGATCACTATACATCACTTTTTCATTGAAAATAACATCACGGCTCATAATTATCTTGTTAGTTTCTAGATTCCAAAACTTGAATCTGAAATCATCAGAGCCATAGCCAATAAATGTGCACCTCATAGACTTAGCATCCAGCTTCTTTCTATTTTCCTTATCAATGTGCACAAAGGTTTCACATCCAAAAACTTTGAGAAATGATAGATCTACCTTTTTACCTATCCATGCCTCTTCTAAAATTCCACCATCCAGCATTTTAGAGGGTCCTCTGTAATCAGGTAAACTGCAGTATCCACAGCTTTTGCCCAAAACTCTAAGGGCAAACCAGCATGCAACCTCATACACCTTGCACGCTCCATGATTTTTCTGTTCATCCTTTCAGCAACTCCATTTTGCTGAGGTGTTCTTGGAATAGTCCTTTGCCTGCGGATCCCATTCATATAACAATACCAGTTGAACTTGTGGCTACCAAACTCACCACCATTGTCAGATCTCAGGCACTTCAATCTCTTGCCTATTTCATTCTCAACCATAGTTTTCCAAATCTTAAACGTGTCAAAAACATCAGATTTTTTCTTAATACAATAGACCCATACCTTTCTTGTAGCATCATCTATGAAGGAAACATAGTACTGAGATCCTCAAATAGAAGCAACTTGAGCTGGTCCCCACATGTCTGTGTGAACAAGCTGCAATTTGTGCTTCTTCTTTATTGACCCAGTCTTGAGAAAACTCACTCTCTTCTATTTTCCAAAAATACAGTCTTCACAGAAATCTAGATCTATGCTTTTCAAATCTAGAAACATACCTTTTGACTTAAGAATTGTCATTCCCTTCTCACTCATGTGGCCAAGCCTTTGATGCCACAACTTTGCATCTACATCTGAAGTAGATAATACAGAAGGAGAATTATCAGTAATACAATTACATAAATAGAGAGTACCTACTCAATTACCTCTAGCCAATACAAGTGCACCCTTGGAAACCTCCCAAGACTCAGCTGTGAGAGTTACTGTACAACCCTCATCCCCTAACTTTCCTACAGAAATCAAATTCCTCTTCAGGCTGGGAACATGCATGACATCTCTCAACACCCATGTGTTGCCATTCTGCATTTTCAGCTACACTTTTCCTTTGCCAACAATTTTTTAAGGCTCATCATCCCCTAAGTAAACTAGTCCAAAATCTCCATGGACATAGTCACTGAAATATTCTCTATTGGGGGTTGCATGGAAAGATGCACCAGAATCTAAAACCCAAGATTCTATATTATTATGCAAAGAGAATATAAGAGCATCTTGTGCAATAAAACCTGCCACCTTTGCTTCTTCTTTATCATCATGTTATCTATCTTCTTTAGGCTTTGACCAGCAATCTTTGCTTATGTGCCCTATCTTTCCACAATTCCAGCATTGTGGCTTCCTGTCATTTCTGGATTTGGATCTTCCTCTCATATTTGAATTAGATCTTGATCTCCCTTTCTTTCCCTTCTCTTTCTACCTTCCCCTTCCCTCAAAACTTAAAGCGTTCCATGATGTCTCCTCTGTGCTTTTCTTATGAATTTCTTCATTCAAGATTACACTAACAACATCATCTACTTTTAAAATATTTGAAGCAGATGCAGTATTACTAACTGCCATTACCAAGCTATGCCATCTTTTTGGTAAAGAGCATAAGATTAATAGAGCTTTAATTTCATCATCAAACACTATTTTGACTGAATTTAATTGATTCACAATTCCATGGAAATCATTTAGATGATTAGATACAAATCCACCTTCCTGCATTTGCAAATTAAATAACTGCTTCATAGGATATACCTTATTTGAAGCTGAGGGTTTTTCATATAAATTTGCTAAAGTAGTCATTAACTCTACCATAGAATTTTCCTGTGATAAATTAGATATCACACTAGATGCTAGACTCAATCTTATAGATCCAAGAGCCTTTCTATCAAGAAGTTCTCATTCTTCATCATCCATGTCTGTGGGCTTCTTTGCAGCTCCACCTAACGGTAAGTATAGATCTTTTTGATACAGATAATCTTCTATCTGCATTCTCCATAATTGATAGTTCTTGCCATTAAATTTCTCCATTCTAATTTTACTATCTTTTGCCATTGCTTTTCCCACTCAAACATAAATCTCTGTGAGTAACTTGTAATCAATACACACTAACTAGATCTGAAACCCCTGTTAGTCAAACTGAGCTTTGATACCTCTTGTTTGATATCAAGCTCTAAACCTACAACCAGGCTCTGATACCACTTGTTGGTATCACTAACCAAGCTCTGATACCACTTGTTGGGGATCAATCAACAAAATTGATTACTATATGAAAGCAATTAAATGCGGAATTAAACCAGATAGATAAGTAACTAGAATCAAAAATAGTAAAGATCAAGAGATACAAGAAACCACCCTAAAAACTTATATTAAACTCTTCATAGAAGGAATTACAATTGAAGAAACTTCTTTTCTTCCACACCTCTCTCAGATGTACAGATCTCTTCTTAGATCTCTTTCCCTCAAGAGTTCTCTCTCTCAATTACAATCAACTCCAACAACCTGGATTGATACACATATACAATCTGTATTATACTTCTACAGTAGTGTCTACTAAGCTATGAATATCTATACCTAATATATAACTTTAGAGATTCATGAGCATACAATTACAGCCACTAGATGCACCTCCTAATCAAGGACTCTAATCAGTTCTACTCAAATTAGAAATGCAGAATTACAACCAACAGTTGATATTTACATGAAAACATTCTATTGTCACACAAAAATAGATCCTGGACACACAGGTGACCGACCTCGGTCCCTGCCAGTCTGCCTGTGACCGACGTCAGCTGACCTACTACCGATGCCAGCAGCTTCTGGTCTGCTCCTGACCATCGATGGTGACTGTGGACTTCCAGCAACTTCTGTACTTTCTCATGGGTGAAGCTTTTAGCTCCATACCTTAACAAATTTATGGGCCATATAACTTTGATCAGATCATTTCGAGTCAAAATGCCAAATTTTCCCCTGGGTGCTCTAGATTGCTCTTTCCTTTCAAATCATCTACATAGGACATGTGCCTTTGTTATTTGTTTTTGGTAACATCCTAAATGGGAATATGTTCCAATACATCTAACATCACCTTATATTTCAATCTACTCAAATTTTAGATCAAGAACAAGGTATTCTGATCAATTTGAGTAATTTGTGCAAAAAGTGCTTAATCATGCTTAAGAGATAATTAATCCAAATCAAGGCCTAATCAAAAATTCCATGGAAACATGTTGAATACTTTGTTTTGGAAATGAATATTGAATATCTACATCATCAAGTGACCTCATTTCTTGGGAAGACATCCCTAGGCCATAAATGCCATAAATATCAAGATTCATGCCTCCCATGCCTCATCAATGCCTTCCATGATGCCCTTCATTCCTCTTAATTACCCCTTCTTTCATTTTCATGATGGGAATGATTAAAAACTTAATTACAAAAATTGAATTAATCCTCAACCACACATCTCAATCTTGAGATGGATGGTTTAGGTTGATTCTAGACATTCTTAAAAAACTATAAATATGAGGCATCACAACATCATTTCTAAGATTTTTTGATGCAAAGTTATAATGCCAAATTGGTTCAAAAAGCTTCAAGAAAATAGTGTTACCATGCCAAATTGATTCCAAGCCAAGCCAAGCCACAATCCAAAGGTGCCAAGGAGAAGAGGAGATAGCCAAGCCTCCTTTTATGAAGACTTCATGAGCACAAGCCAAGTAAGCCACCACTACAAAGGCATTTAGAGAATCCAAGGAAGGTGAAGAAACTCTTGTATTTTATCCCTTGCTTTTTAGTTGTCCTTGTCATTTGATTTTATTAACTAATCTCCCCCTAGTGTCTAGGCCTAGAGATGTTATGTTATTAGTGTGTTTATTTGATTTTGTTTTCATTTTAGAAACTAACACCATACTAACCATCCTCTCTTAAGTCAAATTCTTATATCACATAATGGCATACCCTGTGGGACTAGATGCATATCACACCTGAAGGAGATCCTTTTTCAACATTAAAATATTTATTTAAGCCTTTAAAACTCTTGCAAATTGATTTTCTAACTTTATTTTACCATTTTTGGTTGCCACAATTTTACACAATAATCAACATCGATAGGAAATACTGACATTAGTCACTGACATAATCGACGTAGATTAGCAGAACTAACATCGGTTAGATCTTTGTTAGCTATAACTAACATTGGTGGTATTAACTGATGTTAGTCACTGTGTTTTTCAAAAAACACAGATCTGAGAGCTATTTTTCCAAAGTTTATTATTTCATGCTAAAAAGAGCTTCAAAGTTGAGGAACATGTTAACAATTTTACTGTAGGACCAAGTTTAAAATTTGCTCAAAACATGTTTAAATCATATTTGCATGATTAAAAATTGATTAGGAACCTTGTTTTGGGTGTTTAACAAAGAACTTAGATGTTTTTGATGAATGTTTTCAAAGTTTGCAACTAAGACCAAGGGGTCAAATGAACACCATCAAACATTTCATTTGGGTTTTAAAATTGAACACACTTATCAATTCTTGTTTGCAATATTTGTTTAATCAAATTTTTTTTTGGTAAAAAGAGGAATGTTTCATGTATGCTCTTCCATTTGTCCCCTATAGGGAACCTTTAGAATCAAAAGTGCCATTCCTATTACAAGTAGCCTAGACCAAGGCTTAGAAAGAAAGTCATCTAAATCACTCCCCAAAAACTCGTCAAATTTTGGGTGATGTTGAAAATGACCCTAAAGTATTTTTACTTTGATGATTTATTTATTTATGAATCTTGGCTTGCGAGGGAGACTTCATCACCTCCGACAAGTTCTTTAGGGAAGCTTTGACCAAGGGTTTCATCTCCCGACATTGACTTAATTTGGCTCCTTTAGAGTTGCACATGGTATGTAGTGGCACTTTAGACATCACACTACACTGAGTGAATAATAAGATGTTGTGGTTGTAAAAAGGATTAGACCTTTTGACAACAAGCCAAGTGATATGGACCCAAAATCTGTGTTTTTTTTGCATTGTTTGTCATGAAAGTCATTGTGTAATTGATTCCCCTAGATCGTTCAGAAACTTGTTAGATTTTAAATAAATTCCCACTTGTCATGGAAGTATTATTGGTGCAAGGTGAGTCTCAAGGTCCATGTCATAGTACTTTCATTTGAGAGAAGGGGGTGTAAAAACCCTACTATATAATGCACATTTACTTTTGGATGAACACTTAAAATCCTCTCAAATGATGTATATTAACAGATTCCAACAATACCAAGCAACCTTGTTAATTTAAAATCTAAGGGTGATTAATTAGTTGGACTTGTCCTAGATTAAAGTCTTGTTTGGATTCAAAACATGGTGTAAACAAAAAATCTAAAACCAAACACATAGTCCAAAACTTCCTTTGAATAAAGAGGCATTAAACTGCCCATGTAAGATAATCAATTTGCTTTGTTCAAAGATCAATAAAATTTTGAGAGTCATATCATCCACTTTGATGCATTTATGCTACCTAATTGACTCTAGACCTTTACCAAAGTTGTTTAAGTCCTTCACTTATAATCTAAATTTAGAATTACACCTTTACAAGTTCATAGGGTTGATGTGTTAAGTGGGTTCACCATTTTCACTAAACTTGAGGAAACTTAGGTTTAATTTCCAATTTGTGTTGAAGGCCATTTAAGACTCATAATCATTATCATCACTTGATATACTTAAGCCATTTTGTGCTAAACACTTGCACTTTAAGTATATACACCATAACAGTTTGAGTCAAGAAAAGTAGTGTTATGCTGTCCAAATTGTGGAAAAATGTATTTGCCTTAGAGATTTTTTGAAGCAAACTTTTTGTCACACCTTTTGGGTAGTATAGCATCATTACACTACCCTAAAAATTTCAAGTATTGTTTCATAGACCCTCTTACATAGATTTCCAAATTTGTTCCTACAAAATTAGACCAATCCAAGTGTACTTTTGATCCTTTGTCTAAAGCATGGTTATACTATTCACCTTTGTCTAGCTTTTTTATAAAAAGAACCAAGTTTTATACCATTATTTATGAGAAAATAAACTATTGCTAAAGTGCCTTTTGTTTCATACCTTATACCTAGTTGATCAAGTTCATGACCAAGAATCAAATGCCTAATGTTTGTTAGTAGTGTTTCATATCCGTTAAATTCAAACTTTCATCCATTTTCAAATTCTAGATTTTGATGCCATTTGGCCAAGAGTCCTAGCACATGCCTTGTTTGAGCCTAGCTTTTGACACTGTGTTTGGCCAAAAGTCCTAGCAAATTTTAAATTCCTAGATTAGATTGATTTGAAACACTTCAACCTTAGAATTTGGCATTTCTATTTTTCAATCCATTTACTTGCTTATCTTTGTGTGAATAGTGAAATGTTAGATATTTTATGTTAGCTTGTTTCGTCACAAATCTTTGCATAAAACTTTTGATGTTTTAACAAATCTAGACCAAGTTGAAGGCATCATTTGTTTTTAGATTCTATCCTTTTTAGAGTTTTTAGAACTCTTTGACCTTTTATCACAAAGAATTGACTATGGATCCCAACATGTATTCCTACACTCATGGTGGACTCATGTACAATCCAAGGATTATTAATGTAGTTGTGTAAGAAGAAATGGTGCAAGACCCCTACGCAGATAATATTGCTTATGAGATGGATTATTATCCCTCTTGTAATACTCAATCAAGGACACAAAGTCAAGATCTATCAGCTAATTATTTGGTTAACACACAACCTTATTCATAATAGGACCAAGAATAAACCATGAAATACTTAGCTACAATACCAATAGTGGACTAGCCAGTTCTTCAACAGTCATATTCTACTAATACAGCTTCCACGTATGATCCATTTTTATTTGAGTGACATTTGTTAGAGAATAAATATGAGATTTTGGTTACAGCTATAGAGGTAGGGGACATGTTTTTATCAAACTTCCCCCATGAAAATTTACCAAGTCTAGTAAGAGTGCCCCAAAATATCATTTATGATCAATAAGCTTCTTATAGAAATCATATGGCTCTAGTCTAAACAACGTACCAAGATCCTAATATATCTAATCAAAGCAAAAACATCATGGAAGAGCACTTTAACCAAATGTAGATATCATATCAAACCTACCTAAATTTAGCACATGATTTCAATCAGATGAACATGGTAAGTAATCCTCTTATTGACCTAGTACCTTCAATAGGAGTGTTGATAGAATTAACTAGATAAATGAATCTGAGTTTTGACCCATTCGTATAAACCGCTATGATAGATAACCTAATGCATATACTAGTTATTAAAGAAGTGTCTTCAAACACTACACTGAATATTGAGCCAAATGTAGTGGATAATGTACAAACAATGTCTAATCTTGATCAAAGTGGTACTAACACACAAACAACTAGCCAACAACATGTGCCTATAATCAATCCCATGAGTAGATCATCATACTAAGGAATAGGAGTTTCTACATCCCAACCTCAACCAGCTACTTCCTCTAATATACAACCTATAAGATTAGGTAATAAAACCATGGCCAATGTCATGCCTCAATGATATAATGTGATGAATCCTATTCCTCCTCAACAAGTAATGAGTAGTATTCCACAATAGCAAACCCAGTCTAGTGTATCAATGTAACAAAGGACAAATACATTGCCACCTCAATTAGGGGTAATTAATGTTCCTCCTCACCAAGTAAAAATAAACATAACTCTTCAATCATAGACTAATATGCCAATTCAAAACCAAGAAATGACTAGTCAATAACATGTAAATATTGGTCAACGATAGATGCCAAATCTGCAACCTATTTTCACTTCTCCATAGGGATTCATGTAATAAGGAGTTCCCTATGTTTCTCAAGTACCTATAAGACAACCTATGGTTCAAAATGTGCCATAAATTTAGAGACAAGGTCTTGGTCCACAAGTTCCAACTCAACAACAAGGTTTGACTAGTTGGTAGCATGTCCCTTTTCAACCACAATAGGCACAGCATAGTTATATCCTTCCATCCCAGATACAAAATCCTCTAAGTCAAACTTTTATTTCCATTGCAAAATAGAATATCATACAGCCAAATGTGAAATTTCAATTACATCCCAATCCATGTATGCATATTCCTGATCCATTCCCCACCAAGACAATATACCTCAATAGGTGTCTCCATCATACCCTAGTCAAATTGTTCCACTTGTGACCTCCTAGCCATCTACTCAAACAAATATTCTCCCTCAAACCAATATCCCTTCTAGTTTCCTATCCCAAGAATTATAATAGATGAAGGATGCAATTGCTACCATTCAAGTGGTGAAGAAGACTAAAAATTTCAAATTGGATGGCATGTGTTCTTATCCATTTAAATTGGAGTATTTACATATACCATTTACTCTAGGATATGAACCATCTAAATTTGATAAATACAAAGGGAAAGGTGACCCTAAGGCTCATTTGACTAAATTCTTTGTCGCATGTCAACCAATGACATATAGCAACATATACCTTTTGTTGTTGTTTCTAAGGAGCTTGGTTAGATAAGCCTTGGAGTGGTTTTTAAAGTTTACCAAGAATTTAGTAACGAACATTGATGATCTTTCTGATAAATTTATGAAATACTTTTCCTACAATTTTGAGCTTGAGATTTTTTCGGTGGACCTAACACAAGGAAAGAAAAAAAATTGGGAGAGTTTTGTAAGTTATTTATAATGATGGAGAGCCCTTGAAAGATATTTCACCCATAGTTTACTAGATAAACAATTAGCCACTATGTTTACCAAAAATTTACATAGTGAGATATCTTACCATCTAGAGTTACAATGTGCACATATGTTCAATGAGATCATTGATAAAGGTTTGTTGATCGAGTGAGTGCTCATCATTAAAGGATTCATCAAACTTAATTCTACCAATTAGGTAAATAGCCAACAATAACATCATAATCAAGTACAAGCATCACAACTGGCATAGGCCAATAACCAAGAAAGACTAAAGCAATTCAACCAAAATAAGAATGTTGTAAGAATTGGAGTAACCAAATCTCATCACATCCAAACTATGCATACATCATCTACACCATCTTTTCAACCTACTCATACCCAAAAAATTATCTAACCAATGCCGCAAGTGCAATAACCAAAACTTACACAACAAATATATAAACCATTACCATTGTAAACCCCTCCTCCTAGAAGAACTATGCCTACACATTGTGTCTTTAGTGACCTAGGAGAACCTCTTGAGTCTATATTTCATAATTTTGCTACTACCAATCTAATTAGTTGGCCTATATCAAAGCATTATCTGCAAGGTATTCCTTATCTTGATTGGTACCATGAAAATGAATTTTGTGACTATCATCGGGTCAACGAGCATAATTTACAAAGATGTGTTCAAATCAACCATTTAATTGAGAATATGTTAGAGAATAGGGAGATAAAATTGGATAATGGTGCTTCCACTTATAATAAAACTCTTGGGATATATCAAAACCCCTTTCCCTTACATAGTAATAAATAACAAAAAAACAATTAGTAATAACAATAACAACAGCCAGTGTAGCAGCAAAATCAAAAGTATCAAAATCAAAGGCCAAACTAGTAGAATCAACAAAATCAATAGCAGAACCCACAACAATAACATAATGAACAAAACCAAGGTTAGAATGGTAATAAACAACAAACCTACCATGCAGTTGCACATGACTACAATAGAGTTGTAGGTCATATTTCAAGGAGTAGTGTTAATACCATCTCCATTAATCCTAGACCAAGTACTAATCAGCCTAGACCATTGCTAAACAACAACATTCAGCTAGTTCACATGGATAATCCTTCTTTGACCTGGGAGTGCATATAGGCAAACTAAAAAATTAGGACTTCCCCTTTTAGATCTTATAGTGGCATCTCGTTCTTACCACATGACCACATGCAAGTGAATCGACAATCGAGACTTGTCCTATCTAGTCCCACACCATTTATAACAATGGTTAGAAATAATGGTCCAATATTTGATCCTAATTGTGTAATCACAACTCAGAGGTCAAATATTACTATCCCACAACCACAACCATCCACTACTTTACCTTTCATCCAACCAACTGTTCAACATCTAAATAAACCATTAACTACTGAGAAAGATAAGAAGTTTGATATTGTGGAATAATTGTAGAAGACACCAACATAAATTTATATTTTAGATTTGTTGTGGATGTCAATAATCCATAAAAACATCTTGAATGATTTTTTGACCCAATCCACTATTGCTAGTGACATATCCCTTGATAATTTTCAAGCTTTGGTTAGACACCTTGCTCTAGCCCAATAAGTCACATTCAACCAAAGTGATATGTCTTCCCTTGGCCCACTCCATAATAACCTATTATACATATAAATTTGTATCAGATCGCATAAAGTGAAATGTGTCCTTATTGATAATGGATATAACTTCAACATAGTGTCTCTAAAGCTCATTAAGTTTCTTAGGTACACAATGATAGATCTCTAGCCATAAACAATAACTATTAAAGCCTATGATATTCAGGAAAGAGAGTCATAGGCACCATTAGTTTGTTAGTTATCATTGGGCCTTTAACCCATGATACACTTTGCTATGTGCTTGATTTGGAGTTATCATACAACATGTTTTTAAGTAGGCCTGGTTACATGAGATTCATGTAGTCCCGTCAATGCTGCTCTAATGTATTAAGTTTTCCCAATCAGGGATGGAAGTGAATATTTCAAGATATTTACACCCATATGAACACTGCAAGCATCTTGAGGCTAAATTTTAAATCTATAATTATCATTATGGTATGAATTCAAGTTACAAATATGAGAAAGGAAAGGCCATACTTATTACTCCACCAAATAATTGCATAGATCCTAATACCTTGGATTCCCTTTCCCACATGCCACCTCTTGAAACTTCTAATCATTTCACCATTTCAGATAATGGACTGAGAGAGTATGTGACCCATGATACATTTCATATTGCCAATCTTCCTCAAAATTTGAAAGCCTTTGGGTGACCTAAAGTCATCTCACATATGCATTGGTAACAAAAGAACAAAGATAAGGGACCTATCACATTTGTACTGGCATCTGGCCTAGGACATGACCCTCTTGAAGGGGATGACTCATGGTTATACAATAATAACCAGGTTGATTTTTATAAGAGTCCAAAGTATCCTATTCCCAATAAGATCATGGAGCATCAAAAATATGAAGGGAGAGGCCTTGGACCAAATCAATAAGGAACCATCAAGCCAACATAACTAAGTATGAAATACCTTATGGAATTGGATTTAATCCACCTGGGGTTGACCCCACATATCTTATTCAAACTCCATCACCAATGACAAGTGATGATGATGTTGACAACGAAGTAGAGTCTGATCATAGCCTCATTTTTGATGACCTAGCTAAAACCAACCTATTTGATAACAATGCCATTTGTACCCTAGCCATTCATCACACAACCCATTACCATTATATTATCCCCAACTAATAGTTTGGGACCAACACAAATCTAGTCTACTAATTGATGAGTTCTAGAATGATAAGGTATTCTATGATTTCTTGGGCCTTAGAGACAATGTTTCATTGGAAGATCACAAATTAGGATTCTCAATCACATTAGATCTTGTAGCCTATTTTGGAGAGCGAGTGAATACCCTTAGCCAAAAAAAAAAGTAAAACATTGAGGTCCCAAAGTGAAAACCTCTTTGAGGCACTTTATAACTAGGGAAAGAGTAAATATAAAGGCTAGTCTAGTGGTGAAAACCTATTTTAGATGCTATTAGATGGAGGTGTTAATTCTTCTTCAAATTTAGACTAGGAGAGCACCAACGACAAACTTGCCTATGGATCTGAGTTTAACTTTGAGTAACAATAAGTATTTGATCAAATTCTTCAAGAATTTTTAACTTTGTTTGTCATATGGCTAGATCTCCCATTAGGGGACTTAGATTCATCATGCCCAAGAGAAGTTGAGGAGCAAGTCCTAACAGAGGACCCTGAGATAGTCCAATAGTTCAAGTCACTACCTACTATCCTAGAAGATGGTTTAACCCTTCTAGTTAAATATAAAATAGAGGTAAATATCGAGACTCCATTAGACTTGAAATGGATAAAATTAAGAGCATCTCTCACTGAGGAAGAACATGACATCTGTACAACTTTTTTGAAAACATTTATAGATATATTTGCATGGGTTTATTTTGGCATTCCAGTTTTAGATCCCACCTTGGTTCTGCACCACCTTGTGGTTAATCCTTATGTTAAACTGATAAAACAAAAGCTACATAAGATGCATTCTCACATTGTTGTATTGGCAAATAAAGAGTTGGAAAAAATCTTAGAAGCAAGATGTATTTGATCCTTTGACTAATCTGAATGGATCTTTAATGTTGTACCTATTAGTAAAAATCCTGAAGGGATTAGAATTTGTACTAATTTTTGAGTCATCAACAAAGATTTTCTTAAATATGATTTTTCCTTACCTAATATTGACATGATCATTTATTACATAGTAGGTTATGAAATGCTTTCACTTATAGATGGCTTTTTAGGATACAATCAGATCAAAATAACACCAAAATATCAACATAAAACAATGTTCACCACTACATGGGGAACATTTTGTTATTAGGTTATGCCATTTAGCCTTAATAATGATGGAGCTACATATCAAAGGACCATGATTGTCATATTCCATGATATGATGCATGATATTGTTGAAGACTATGTCGATGACATACTAGGAAAATCCAAAACCAACGCTGACCATCTAGTAGTGATGTGTAAGATATTTGAAAGACTACAAGAGTACAAAGTCAGACTAAATCCCAAAAAATCTATGTTTGGTGTAACTTCAGACAAATTATTTGGCTTCATTATGTCTCATAGAGGTATTAAAGTCGATCTAGCTAAAGTCCATGTTATAACCAAGATTCCACCACCAACCAATTTAAAGCAACTTTCTAGTCTGCAGGGTAAGATCCAATCAATCATATGCTTCATCTCTCAATTAATAGACGATTTCCATCCATTTACACAACTTTTAAAGAAGGGAGTTGCATTTCATTAGGATGATCACTACCAAATATATTTTCAATAGCTCAAAGATTATCTTGTCAATCTACCTATTTTATTACCTCTAATGTGAAGAAAGCCATTCTTGTTATACCTATTAGCTACTGATCATGCTCTGATGGCACTCTTGGCTCAACATGATAAAAATGGAAAAGAGCAATTCGTATACTACTTAAGCCATACCTTGGTTGCATATGAACATAACTATGTACCTATTGGAAAAACTTGTCTAGCTATGGTTTTCACAGCTCAAAAATTGCATCATTACATGTTGAATAATAAAACCATGGTCATTTCAAAGGTAGATCCACTCAATTATCTACTATCCAAAACAACTTTAAAAGGTAGAATGGCTAAATGGATCATGCTTCTCAATGAGTTTGACATAGATTATGTCAATCAAAAGGTAATCAAAGGACAAGTTCTTGTAGATCAACTTGCTAAAACACCTCTCACAGACACCTAGCCACTCACGTTTCATTTTCATGATGAATCCATCATGACCATCATGGACACACCCCTTGAGGAGTAGCCCTAAAAGCTATATTTTGATGGTTCATTAAATACATATGGATTGGGGGAAGGACTATTATTTATTACACCACAGGGGGATCTAATCCCTAAATCATTCAGAATCAACTTTCCTAATACTGGTTGAGTATGAAGCAATTATTGCAGGACTTTGAAAAGTAGTGCATTGGAATATATCTCATCATCAAATTTATGATGATTCTCAATTAATCATCAATCAAGTCACATATTATTTTTAGACCAAAGATGACATGCTGGTTCCATATAAATCCACGGTTGACACTCTTAAAAATTATATTTCCAAAATTTAGTTTGAGCACATGCCAAGGGCTAGTAATAGAACTATAGATGCCATGGATACTATTGACTCTCTGATTCAACAAATAGATAAAGCTAGAGAGTATTAGTTCCTCATCAAAAATTTGTCAGCACCAGCTCATGAACCTTTAACCATTTCCATGATTTGTGATATTATTGGTCCTAATTCTATCTGGTACTCAGACCTTTATAATTACCTTCATGACCATGTTTTACCACCTAACCTCTCTCAAAAACAAACCAAAGCCTTCATTCATCATTTTGCTCATTATACTCTACTTGGATCCACTCTTTACCATCGTAGTTTTGATGGAACTCTGCTTCATTGTTTAACTTTGACAGAGTCTACACTAGCGTTAAGAGAATTTCATGAAGGAGTATGTGGAACTCATTCTAGCAGGGTAGTCCTATCTAAACAACTCTTACATATTGGTTATTATTGGCCCATAATGGATGTAGATGCCACTACATATGTAAATAAATGTGACAAATTTCAATGACATTCTCCCTAGAAAAAAACTTTGAAACTAATGTTAACACCATGGGCATTTTCTAAAAGGGGACTTGACCTCATTGGGAAGATTAACCCCACTTCATCTAATGGTAATAAACATATCCTTATCACCACCAAATATTTCACTAAGTGGGTTGAAGCTATACCCATCATGTGATTGGAAATTAAATTTCCAAATTCATCTTCAACCACCTCATCTACCACTATGATATCCCCTCTGACATTATATCTAATAATGGAGGATCATTCAAGAATAGATATGTAGACTAGTTATTTATTGAATATAACATCACCCAACATTTTTCTATAGCATATTACCCTCAAGGTAATGGCCAAGCTGAGGCATCCAATAAAACCATTGTCAACATTCTCAAAAATATTATCAATGATATTGGTCATGATTGGCACCTATAGATATTCCTGCCCTTTGGGCATACCATACCAATCATTATACCCCCATAAGATCCACTCCATACTCACTTTTTTATGGTACTAAATCCATCCATCCCATTGAGGTTTAATTAACTTCACTATGCATCTCTTTCAAGCATGTCTTAGATGATCATGACTATCGAATAACTCATCTACAAGAGCTAGACCTACTTGATGGGAAACACATAACCTCACTCCACAATCTTCAAGCATATTAGAATTGACTCAAAGGCCACTATAATCAACATGTTAAGTATAGAACATTTAAACTTGGTGATCTTGTTCTTAAAGAATACCATGATCAAGAAGAAACATAAAGGGAAACTCAAACCAAATTGGATAGGGCCTTTCATCATCACTATAAATTATGGATCAGGACCATACAGGCTCACCACACTAGATGGAGAGGAACTTCCAGAGTTGATGAATATTATTCATCTTAAACAATACTATGCTTGAACTCTAAGGTGTATTATCTGTAAAGACCATTTTAGTTATGCCTTTTTATCACTATTCTTCTTTGTATAAATACTATCCTTATCCATCTTCTTTGTTGTATCCACTTTCTACTTTCAACCTATCATCCCAGTGTGTTCTAAAGCCTAGACCATTTGACCTTGGTTTTTTTCATTCATTACACATTTTCAGTATGAAGGTATCTGATCAGTTTCATCATTTGGTTTAAGTACTTTAGATAGATATCATACTTAGGGATAATGTGATATAAGTTTTGATAGTTGCATCCTTCATTTGTTAGTCTTTCTTACCATCGATCTTGATACTAATTATAACCACATTTGGGAAAATTAGTACCTTTGATATATGCCATTGTATCCTAGTTATAACTGCCTATCGGCAAACTAGGGGAAACATTAAGCCTTGACGTACCAACTTGCTACTTTTTATGCCACGCTATGACTTTATACCAATTGTGTTTATTTTGCTTAAATTTATTATTGCACTAGTTGAATTCCTCCACTGTAAGGGCAGAACTACATTGACTTGAGGTCCTACTCTAGAACTATATAGGTAGCACTCAATACTTGTTGAGGTTAGCTCAGTCACCCTTTTCCCCATGCTCTCATCATTTTTTGAGTAACCTAAGCCACACTCTCATAATTTTTCAAGAAACCTAAACCAATGCTCTCACCATTTTTTAAGCAACTTAAGCCAACACTCTCACCATTTTGTGAGCAACCTAAGCCATGTTCTCACCATTTTGTGAGCAACCTAAGCCATGCTCTCATCATTTTGCAAACAACCTTAGCCAATACTCTCATCATTTTGTGAGTAACATAAGCCACGCTCTCATCATTTTGCAAGCAATCTAAGCCATGCTCTCATCATTTTGTGAGTTTGATCCATTTATTATCTTGTCATTCTTGATTGAGTTGAGACACTCCAAAACACTTCCAAACACATTTAAAAAATAATTAGAAAAGAAAAAAAAGCATTGACCACTTCTTTGTCTTAAGGATTCTGAGAACCCTTACTAAGTGACAAGAAAATTACTTGTCACTTAGTTTCCACATCCTTTTTGGCCTTTTCTCTCATGCACTTGTCATTTTTCAAGACCATTCCTATTCTTATATCACATCCATTTTATTTTTTTCCCTCAGTTATCACATTCTTCCCATTCCCTGGGAGAACTACAATTGGCCTAAAGTTTTTTATTAGATGTCACATCCATGGAATTATGTAGGCAACATCCACTTGCCTAGTTCATATTCAGATAGCTCAGCCACTCCCTTCATTTTCTTCTATTCCCCCACTTTTTTGTTTGTTAAGTTGTCGCCTATTTTCTATGGGCAATGTTTATAGGGTTTTAATTACATTATTTATTTGTTTAATTTTGCTTATTTTATTTGTTTGTATGCCTATTTATTTGTTTTCAAGCACTGTTGCCTTGATTCAATTTATGTGTGTTCATAGGGTGATTTCTTTCCCACACCTACACTTAAATCTATACATATTCATATGCTTACCTTTTTATCATGGTTTCTATCATTGGTGCATTATTTTCTATTGAATATTGGATTACAGGAGTATATTTTAACCAAATATTTATGGTGTTCTATCATGAAGCCTACTAACAAGTGCTATAATAAAATTTAGCTTCAAGAAGTCTACTCAACAATAATGGTATCTCTTCGGCACCAACATCCTGATTCCATCCTAATCATATCCCAAATAGAGTTATTAACCACAAAGGAATTTCAACCTTTATTAGTTCAGGTGAGAATCTCCCTACTAGTAGGTTGTTCCAATTAATCATTACCCTCTGTGTTATGTTATCATCATCCTTGGGTAAGTTTATCATGTTTGTCATAATCAGGGTCTAATGATTATAACCACCTAAGGGTAAATCATTATACACTGTCCCACCTACATTTCTCAATAATTATAACTACCTTTAGGCAAATCATTATGTTGTCACCACTTTACCTTTTTTGCCTATACAGGGGCATGTTATTCTCTTATTTGTCTATCATAACTGGGGCAACTCCATCTTCTCAATGATTATAATCGCCTTTGGGGAAATCATTCTGTTATCATACCACATTGCCACTATCGGGGTACAATGCTTATAACCCACCTTTGGGAAAACCATTGTACACCATCCCACTTACATTCTCAATGATTTTTACTTTCTTTTCAATATCATTATGTTTTCACCCCATCATCTTTCCTTTCTTTGCTCCCCTTGTTTTGCTTCTTATTGGGGGACCATTTGTGGACTTGCTTGTGCCAACCATTCCCTTGAGGGGGTATCATACAGTTAGTTTATCATCATTGCTGTTGTAGACATACAAGACCTTTTCATTCTTTGAGAAGACATTACTATGCTTATAGCTTTTAATGCCTTCTCAAATACGGGCAAACTATAGACACCTAAATCTGGCCATCGATAACCTCCAATCAAGCTTTTAGCTAATTTCCACCCAAAATGCATAGTTTCACCTAAAAACACTAAAACACGCTAAATGATGTGAAACTAACATATTCAAGTGCTAATTTTGGATAGGGTATCCCTAAATGGGGAAATTTAATTTATGGGCCAGCTGACTTTGATCAGATCATTTTGAGTTAAAATGTCAAATTTGCACGTAGGTGCTCTGGATTGCTCTTTCCTATCAAATCTTTTGCACAAGACATATGCCTTTGTTATTTTTTGTTGGTAACATCCTAAATGGGAATATGGTTCCAACACATTTGAAATCACCTTTTAATTCTAATCCAATCAAATTTTAGACTAATAATAAATCATTCTTAATCATTTGAGTAATTTGTGCATAAAGTGCTTAATCATGCTTAAGAGCTAATTAATCCAAATCAAGGCCTAATAAAAAATTACATGGAAACTTGTTGAATAGTTTGTTTTGGAAATGAATATTGAATATCTACATCATCAAGTGACCTCATTTCTTGGGAAGACATCCCTAGGCCATAAATACCATAAATATCAGGATTCATGCCTCTCATGCCCCATCAATGCCTTCCATGATGCCCTTCATGCCTCTTAATTTCCATTTCTTCTAATATCATGATGGGGATAATTAAAAACTTAATTCCAAAAATTTAAATAATCCTCAACCATACATCTTAAAATTGAGATGGATGGTTCAGGTTGATTCCAGACATTCTGAAAAAATTATAAATGGGAGGCCTCACAACATCATTTCTAAGCTTTTTTGATTCAAAGTTATAATTCCAAATTGGTTCCAAAAGCTTCAATAAAATAGTGTTACCATTCCAAATTAATTCTAAGCCAAGCCAAGCCATAAGCCAAAGGTGCCAAGGAGAAGAGGAGATAGCCAATCCTCCTTTAATGAAGACTTCATGAGCACAAGCCAAGCAAGCCACTACTACAAAGGCATTTAGAGCATCTAAGGAAGGTGAAGGAACTCTTGTATTTTATCACTTGCTTTTTAGTTGTGCTTATCATTTTCTTTTATTAACTACGCTCTCCCTAGTGTCTAGGCCTAGAGATGTTATGCTATTAGTGTGTTTATTTCATTTTGTTTTCATTTTGGAAACTAATACCATACTAAACATCCTCTCTTGAGTCAAATTCCTAGATAACAACAATAAACGTGTTTGGAAATATGAGGGTTAATGAAGTTATGATTGCTACCCAAATCAATGAGTATTATGAGAGGGAGCTTATTGCAGTAACCCCTAACCTACATGATTTATGGGGTGGTCACTCCTGATAAGGCATGAGAGAGATCTCTGGTTAGTCTTCCTAAGAAGTAAGTTACACCATCGATAGAGATTCTTTTGGATCATCTGCTATATCCTAAGCATCTTCAAAAACTTTAGTTTCAAGTAGAGAATCAACTTTTATTAGGTAGATCTTTTTCTCTACACATCGACATCCTCAAGTGAATTTGTCATCACAATTATAACATAGTCCTTTTTTTTTATGGGTTCACATCTCTACTTTAGTCAAATGTTAGATAAGAGTGATTATGGAGGTTAGTATTTTTTGAGATCATTGTGGATTTATATTTTTGAATGGAGCAAATTTGGATTTGAATCATTGTTGAGCTATGATCTTGTCCTCTGCCAACTTACCCAACCCTAGGGCTTCAATCATTATGTTGGGCTAAAAATTTGTGACCTATGATTGAATAACATCCATCATTCCAATAACAAATCAGTTCCTAAAGAATTCATCAAATAATCCTCTGTGTGATTGGTCAGTTTTTCAAATTTTATTTGATATTATCTCATGGTTCCTTTTTGGTGAAGTTTAGTAAGTACTCCAGTGAAGTCATCAAAATCGCTAGGGCAAAATTGTTTCAAAATGAGGGTGCGAAAATTGGTCCATATGGGCTTGTCATGAGCCTTGGTATATCAATGATACCATTGAAGGGATTCATATTCCAAATGAAAGGATGCAAGAGTGACTTTGTTGCCATTAAAAGTATTATGCAGACTAAAATATTGTTCTACCTGATAGATCCATCTAGTCAGATCTAAACCATTGAATTGAGGAAAATTAAGCACCGATCGAAGAAAACTATTAGAAGAAGAAAACCTGGTGTCTGAAGAAGATAGAGGTCAAATATTTTTTCATCAAGATCTTTGATGTGGGTCTTGAGGATGACAAGTTAATCCTCCATGATTTTTTATTTTGTTCAGATTACTACCATGACCCAAATAATAATTTTTTTTACAATGGGTATGAAAACTAGAGTTGAGACACATTTAGTAAAGAATTATTTTAATTTGGGCAAAATCAGAAGGGGTAAAGGGACTTTTACTAATGTTTTTTCATAATGGGAGTATGATTGATGAAGGTGAGGCAATTTTAGGAGTGAAAATTAAAAAAACTAAAAAAATTATCAAAGAAGGATAAAGGATTAGAAAGGGGAGATGAACATTGGAATTTTTTTGAGGCAAACAAACAAAATTAGAAGTTATGGCAAAACTTGAAAAAATAAAAAATTGATATTTGTGGGAATTAAGAGCAGAATCGGGATATGGGACCTTAAGTAAGAAAACATATTGAATGGAATTTTAGGTGTTTGGATAAAGTTTAAGGATCAATGGGGCTACAGATGGAGAGATATTTTTAAAAAACATTTTTTTCTAGCTTCTATTTTCTATCTAGCTGCAAGTCTTTTGACAGTATTTTGATGCTCTACAGATAGTTTTCTAAAACAATAGGATCAAGATTTTCCAATTTTTGGTTTCTATCAAATATCTGGCTACAAGTCCTCTGATAGTTTGTAGATGCTTTATTGATTAATTTTTGATAGTTGACTTGAAATATTTTTAAAGTGATAGAAATGGGCCCCAAGTTTCAATGCCTGCCTAAGGGTTTAAAGATATCACTTTGGACACCAATACCATCTAAGTGAATACCATTCTCTAAAAAAAAATTGGCCACAGATTTACCTCTAAGTGATAGCTCTTGGTTTTTCTTATGGATGGGGACTACTCAAATGGGAAAGGGTGATTACCCATTTCACTAGCAGGTCCTCTCAATGGGCCAACTACTTTGGGGTTCCTATGGTAATCCTCACAATGAGTTTTAGGGATTTCACCTAAGCACTTCCCAAATTTATGTGGTCAGGGTTTTACCCTTATCTGAAATAGATTATTATGATAAAGAATAATACTTAATTTATACAACATAATAGAGTTAAGACTTTCTAAAAAATTAATGAAATGAATTATGCAGTAGAATAGAGTTAAGACTTTCTAAAGGAAAAGCAATTTGACCCTAGAAAGTGATTTGATACCAGATGAGAGGATCCTCCTAAAAAAACATAATAAAAGTACATGAAATAACAGATTAATTTATTAAAAATGTATGAAATAACAGATTTATGTGATTAACATAAACATCAAAGGGATTATATTGATTGCAGGCCACTTCGAAGGGGTAATCTCCTTTGAGCAAGATTAATATAATAAACTTGTGTATGCCTTCATTGGCCTCAACACTTACTTATATACTAAGTCTAATCTAAGAAACTATTAATTCTCATGAATGTGGGATAAAACAAAATCTTAATGGGATGACTTGGGTAAGTGAACCAACTTGGGGGACAAAAAAGGGCCTACTTGTGGACATGATTTTTATAAAATTTATAAAATGTGAAATTATATAGATAATTAGAGATAGCTACACTCAAAATTACAAGATGGTATATGTATGAACTAAATTATGCTCGCCCCACTAATTATTCTAATTTCAGTTGATTTGGCCTAAATCCCACTTTTCCTAACTAAATTAACTATTAGATTAATAACCCCCATATCATTCCTACATCCTACATAACCTTTATCCCATCCCAAAACCAATTAATCCTATCATTAATCCCTAAACAAAACCTATTACCTAATAAACTTACCCCTAATCTCACTTGACAATCAAAAATTCAAAAAACTCTTAGCTACCCACCCACCACCCTACATTAGCCTTTCCTAAACCCCTAAAACCCTATGATGAGATTTCCATAATTAGAGAATTCTATAAATCTCTCCATTCTAGCCTACTCTTTGTCTAGAATTCTATATTCTAGAGGATTCCATGGAATTAAAAATTCCATTGAAAATCCTCCACCCTAGATCTTGATGGCCCAAAATTCAAATTTATACCATAGGATCTCCCTTCATAAATCTATAAAACCAAAACACCCTCACTTGCTCAAGCTAATGAAAAAGTGAATGAATGCATGAAAGAATAGCACAAGCAAGGAAGCAAGCCATTATCAATCCTATCCAAGCTATTATCAAGCATTTACAAGTAATCTAAAAATCAAGTTCAAGCATACAATCTTGGATCAGAGCTATGAAAAGGTAAAAATGATGGTAAGCATGAGCTTTGTATTTTGATTTGCCTTTTCTATCCCTTCATATTGGTGTCATTATCTTTGGGTTTCCATAATCTCTTTGATAATACTTTATTTGAATCCTAAATTTGATGTACATTTTGGGAACCACGGTGGGAGCAACCTCCCTTATTTAAGCTAACACTCTTGTTGGAAGCATTTTAGATCATTACAAGGCCAACTAGAAGAGAAAAAAAGCATGAAATTTGAATTTTCATGTGTTTTATAATAGTTGCATTATTTCTCTACAAGTCATGGTATTGCACCAATGATATTATTGACAATAATCATGATATTGTAAGCCAAACTATTAGTGGTCAAGGGTCTTTAGGGTTTGTTAGGTTTTAACAATACTGCTAATTTTATAGGCATGGTATTATCTTGTTACTAATGGTATCATCATTCCTAATAGCGGTATTGCAACCTAAAGTTTTTCGCATTTAGATAGCTAATGGATTAACCTTATATTTTCATTAGGTGTGTTGTCTGTGGTGTGCAATGAGGACATTGTTTTCTAAGGAATCACTAGTGGAACACTTTAGCATATTTCAACAATCCCGCTACTATAAAAGTTGCAGTATCATCTTCTAAGTAGTGGTATTTTATATCATAGTCATGGTATTACAAATAATAGAGATATCCCCTATATTATTAGTTATTTTAGACTGCTTACTATTTTTGCATCCTCCTTGTGTTTGGTTATCTAAACTATTTGCAGGAGGGTATCAGCTAATAAACATCATCAGGGTAGTAAGAAGTTTTTGTCTAGCTTTGTTAATATTGCCACTTTAATATTAGTGATATTGGACTGTAAGTAATGGTATTGCTATTTATAGTAGTAATATTATTTATTTGACATAAATAGGTTAGAACCCTTCCATGTTAGTCTTTTTACTACTTTGGCATCCTGTTTAGGTTCTGTATTTATAGACAAAAGAGGATATTAGGGGTTATGAAGTTTTTGAAACATCATTTTAATCAAGAATCACCTTTTTTGCCTTTTGATCATCTTGGCAAATTTTTCATCCTTGGTGATAGATATTTAAATATCCAAACTAATAAAGGGCAATTTTATCCTATAGGGTTTATAACATCCAATAGAAGACTGCTGGAGTTTTCCCAAATTTGACAATACCACTACTTTTAAAGTTATGAGATTGTCTTGTAAGTAGCAACAATGTTATCTAGTGTAGTGATATTGAATATTAGTATTTTAGCAATTAATTTTAGATTTTGGAAAATTTTGATATCAGTAATTATATTAAAAATAAATCCCTGTAATTATTTTTAGTCTATGAAAATTTTATAATCTAATCTAGTACTTGTTAGCTTGATTTAGGATAGATAATAGTGGATAAATTAATCTTTACAATACCGTAACTTTCTTAGTACTGGTATTGCTCTGTGAGTAGCGATATTACTTTGTGTAGTAGCAGTATTGTAGTTTTAGGTTTTTTGACCATTTTATAGGTTTTGGAGGATTCTTAGCACCACCCCTATTGGATTTCTAACCTTTGTGTTTCAAGAAGGGGGTGCCCATTTTTTATTAATCTTAATTAAGTTATTTTATAATTACTTCATTATTAATTAGATAATTAATTGGTGATTTATGCCTAGTCTTTGTGTGTGTACCTTGTTTGATTGTACATAATTTGTCATATCATGTGAAGCTCACATAGGTAATTAAAATGGTTAATGAAGTGTATCTTGAGTTTACCTATTTGTATCATCCTTCCCTAGGATAGCGCATGATATGTATTTCATCACCACACACATAGATTAGTCTTTAGGGGTTAGTATTGTGGATTTCACCACCATGTGCTAACCATACTCTATGTTCTGGTGAAGTATAAAAATTAGGAGATCATTTTAATTATGGCCTAAGTGGAATTCCCCATAAAGGGTTCTATGGAGTGAGGATTATTAAGTCCATATACCCAGGGCAATCAGACAACCTCCTATATGGACTTGGGCCCCAACATACCTTCACATATATAGGGGACTCCCTTAGATCTTTGTCTAAACCTTAAAATAGGATCCTATAGCCATAACATGTGTTCCATTTTTGTCATCAGTATCAACACCCAAGTGACCATTAGGAGCAAGCAAGGTCGAGAAGGTTTGGTTGATTTCATAACAGGTCACCAACCTATAGCCTCAGTTATGTATCCATTAGATGGTGTGAACATAGAGTTACACTCCCATATGGTTTACTAACTAGGGATATATATGTGCATGATTTGTTTATGTGTTGTGATAAGGCCCATTTTGTTTGTTAGTCAAGTCGGCCACACCCATACTTTTTATGTGCATACCTTAGAAAACCTATAAGAACACTTCTGTTATCCCATCATCATCTTGTCTTAGCTATCCATATCACATCATTTCCCTTTTTCATTCCATAGGATTTCCCTTTGTCCACATCCTTTCATTCTCTATCACTTTCCATACTCATCTTAATATCACCCTTCTTCATTGAGTAATTTTCATATTTTGACCTTCACCAATCCCATCACCAAATCATACCACTCCCTCATCCTACACTTAGTCAATAGTGCCTCTTAAGTCCATACACTACCCATAACAATTAACATCCACTACCTTCTTTGTCATATCCCCTTTTGATAATCATATTTACCCATCTATATCATTTTATTATCATATCCACACCTCATTAGATCCACCTCACTTAGAAACATCATTTCACATCCTTCCACATTTTAATTAAATCTAAATCATACTTCAAATACCCCAAGCATTCTCTTATCTATAACCATCCCATAAACATCTAGTGTCTAATTCCATCCCACATCCTTGTATATTTGACCATATCTCATTTATTCCATAACACATTCAATCCCCTTTTTGCCTTATATTGACCATCATCGTATCCCACATATAGTGATTATCCATTTTTCTATCCATTATATCCATCATCTATTACCCATACCCACCTAGTATTTACCTCCATCCATAATCTCATTATTTTCTTTCCTATTTTTTATAGAGTAGTTTAGAAGATCCTCCTTTACATCATTATGCATCTTTTTAATCCATCTCATCCTCATAATCTATCCTTTACACCAATCATCCACTCATCCTACCTCATACTTATATCATCTCATCCCATCACTTATTTTATTTAGATAGTCCAATCCTCACATCTATATCCATTAATCTACCCATTTTATCCCTAGGATATCATATTTCAACATTTGATATTCATCCCCCCCATCCATATTATTCATATACCACCATATCCACCCTTAGATTTATTATCCACTTAGACCACTATTCATATCTACTATTCCATCCCCTTGTAATTATTTTGTCCACATAATCCATACTTCATAAAAATATTCCATTATACACTTATATTATCCTCATCCTCTTGTACATATCACCATCATCATACTAATATCTTTGTCACACCATAGTCTTAATCATTCACATAGACACCTACATCCCCTATATAGTCACCATCAATATCTTGACCTATTCCATATCCTAGTACCACTTGGTTATCACTCAAAAAGATCCATTCCCCTCCTTGTGATCCAATAAAGTGTCCTTCATCACCCATCCTTAACACCTAGTCCATATTCCATATCCCCCATATTACCTTCCACTTCTGTCACCCTCATTCATCTTAAGTCATTCATTTTGTGGGAATCACTTAGGTCCACATATTACTCTTCCAATTGCCTAATCACATTCGCATCATCCCTATCCATTCATATTGGTTAGTAGTCCATGTCCATATGCCCTCTTAATCACACCCCATTATCACCCTTTCTCTAGATCATCTCTCTTTTGAATACCGGTTGGCGACAAAAGATAAAACTATTGGTGTTCATTTCCTTTCTACACCATCATCATCCTCTCTTGACTTTAAATTATTATTGAACATAATCTTATAAGAAGTCAAACAAGCACCCATCATTATCCTCAATCAAGTGTCTTTTATCTCTATCACCCATCAATTTATCCACTTTTTAGTTGACAAAATTATCTAATCATATCACCCCTTTTCCTTGCTAGTTTGATCACTTAAAAGAACTATTATTCTCTTGATAATTTCTAGTCATCTTGACCATCATACTTTTATCTTGACCACTATTAGTCTAATATTTTTCACAACTTAATAGTCAAAGGACTTTTAAGAACACCTCATTCCACCTCACTTTCCTTTCATCATGGTCATTCAAACCCAAGCCTAATTGCACCAAGGATAAGGTTCAAATCAAGAAGACTATATTAAGGGGAAACTCATGGACCCAAATCAGGAATATGATGATTTCCATAATGACATTCCTACACCACATGGGGAAAATGACAATGCCAACCATCTCAATAACCTCCTTAATAATGAAGGTGTCTATCAACTCTTAGAAAAATATGTACAACAAAACTAAAATATGGAAATTGGTGGCACCAACCCAAATAACATAGAACATCCATTAACCCCATGACACAATGACACTAGGAAGTAGATCATGGATTCCTATATGAAGGTGACCAACAACCACCCCTTATTAATCAACATGATGAGGCTAATATGAGACAAGCTGCCACTGAGGATCACTTAGACCAACTCACACAATAACTTAACCTTCTCCTCTAAACTCAATACAACAATGTCCACAATAACAGTCACACCAATCATGCCCCTCATAAAAATCATCATACCCATATCCCACAAGGAAGTCAAAACCAAACTGTCAATATTCTTGGGGATCTTACCTTTGCCCAAGAATGGAAGATGATGAAACAAACCCTCCAATAGGTGGAACCCAGGCCACAAGCCCTCAAATATAAATACAAGGACTTCTATTCATCACCTTTGGACAATAGTGTACTGTAGGTTCCATTCCCTCCACACTTTGAAATTAAAACGTTTGAGAAATATAGGGGAAAGGGAGACCCAAACAATCACGTGAAAGAATTCTTCATTGCTTTCCATGAAGTATCACAAGAAGACACCCACCTATTAAGGATTTTCCCTAAAAGTCTGACAGGACTAGCATAAGAGTGGTTCATGCATCTTCCTAAAGGGTCAATCTCCAACTTTGGGGAATTGATAGAGAAATTTGTTAGTCATTTTTCCTTTAACATAGAGCATGATGTGTCTATTATTGAATTTTATGACACAAAATAAATAGATGGTGAAACTATGGTTTATTTCTTACAATAGTGGCATAGATTGACAAGTTGATTGAGATGCACCATACCCAAAAAGGAGATGGTAAAAATATTTGTGGAAAATCTCAATACATAATTGAAATATCAGTTGAAGCTACAATGTGCAAAAACTTTTGATGAGATTATATAAAAGGGGATACAGATTGAAAAGGACCTCATAGAAAAAGTAACCATCAAGCCATTCTCTCATAGTGGGAATGTTGCAAATTCAGGAACTTCATTCTCAAATAAGCCAAAGGTCTTTAATGAAAATAAGAATGTTTTTGGAAATGGAGTAACAAATTCTAAACCACAAGTGCAACATGCCCAAAATATCTTGAGAAAGGGGCCCCCACCACAACCATATGTCTCTTATATCAAGGTTCCTAGGGGAAATCCAAGACCTCGTATAAGAAGGCAAACTCTTACAAGTTTGGGTATCCCTTTAGCAACTGGATTAGAGCATTTGATTATGATTGACATGATTAATTTATTGAAGATTTGACCTATTGATGATCACCAACCAAATCCAGATTGGTATCATGATAATGAATACTATGAATTCCATAGATTAAAAGGCCATGATACCAAGAATTGCATGTAATTCAAACACTATGTACAAGATTTGATTGAAATAGGTGAAATCAAGTTGGAAGGAGAGCCCACTCCTACTCAATCAAGAAATGGATAGTTGGGAATATACAAGGACCTTCTCCCCAAACATGAATAAAGGAACTAGAGACTCCCAAGGGACCAAGTTTGGGAATCTTCTTCTAATTTTATCAATTATCATAATGTGTCATATCATTATATTAATACCATCAAACTTCACCAAATTCCCACCTCTGAAGAACCTCCTTTTCCAATTTTGAAAATAAATTTGGCCACCTCTCATTGTATTATTACTACCAGGCAAAATAAAATCACCATCCCAACAACGCCATCCCAACAACCATCCACTTCTTCCATTATATTAAGGAGGAACACCTATAACAAAACCAATAATAATATTGATAAGTCATATAAGTCATATGACATCATTCAACAGTTAGAAAAACTCCTACCCAAATTTCCCTTATGGAGATTTTAAAGACATCCACTTTACATAGGGAAATACTAAATCAAGTTCTTAATAACTTAAAGGTACCAAGTAACTTGGATACCAACCAGTTTAAAGCAGCCAACCCTCATCATAACTACCCACTCTACATTGAAGTTTCCATTGCCCATCACTGTGTCTCCTGTGTCCTTATATACAAAGGATCAACACTTAACCTATGTAATGTAAACTTCCTAAGGATGTTGGGGTACTCTAAATCATCACTAAGGCCCACTCTAATCCTAATTAAAGCATATGATGGTAATGAGTGGCTGTCTATTGAGTCTATTTATCTTCCCATTGCCATGGGACCAATAGTCCATCAAACATTGGTACAAGTGGCTAATGTAGACTTGCCATATAATATTCTCCTTGGGAGACCTTGGATTTATGAAATGCAAGCCATCCCATCCACTATTCATCAATGCCTCAAATTCACCCACTTAGGGATGGAAGTAACCATTTTAGGGATTATTGACCATCACAACTATCAAAGGGGTCAAACTCATTCTCCATCATTATCTAGAGGCTTCAATAATTCCATCCTCAATCCTACATCTACCAAATATGTTTCTCCTGATCAATTAGCCACTACATCCTCCCTAACATAGGACCTTTCCAAGATAAAAATCACATCTAGAGGATGTAGTGAATATGAGTATAAAAACCTTTGTATAGGCCATCTCCCATTATCTCCTCAAAGTTACGGGTCCCTAGAGATGAAGGAAGTTGGGACCGTCAAATATCAATTTGGGCCCACAGCTTTTAAAAGTGCAAGATTTTTGTTAGATAAACACATTGAAGATAGTGGTGATTCATGGATCTTACTTAATGATGATACCTTCATCTCACCCTATAAAAAATATCCTAATGTACATAGCATGATGGAAAACATAGACTCTAAATGAAAGGGACTAGGCAGGAAAGAACATGGTCATATAAATCTTATCGATGTTCAAGATAACTCATCCTATTATGGTTGAGGGTAAAAAACATATGGTTATGACCCTCTCGATGTCATTATGGATTTTATCTTGACCAAAGTTTGAACTCTCCTTAATGAGGATACTAAATAGGGACTATTTTTAGTCAATTCAAAGAGCTGGCTATCACTAACCTCTTTTATAATACCTCCATCTTTACCATTGATATATCCATCCATTATCCTTTCTTCATAGACTAGGATACCAGAAAAGAGCCCACCTTTGACACATTTAAAAATGATGAAGTTATTCTTAAATACTTGAGGGAAAGGACTTTCATGCCATCAGGGGACCACAAGAAAGGGTTCTTAATCAATCTTTATGAATCAACATATTTTGGAGAACAAGAGTCACTAAGTGCCCAAAGTGATGATGAAACACCTAAAGTAGAATGGTAAACTTCTATAGAACTTGATGACATTCCAGATAATCCTATTCAGTCAGAAGAATATCTGGATGTTCATATTGAGTTGTCAGGAATTATCACCTCTGACATGCCAAAAATCAAATACCCCCCCTTATCTATCAGAACAATCTCCCTCACTTATTGAAGAAGTTATTGAAATAAATATTGAAACTGAAGAAAAAACCAAGATCATGAAATTGGGGGCATCTCTTACATAATCAGAGTGTGAAATTATCACTACCTTGCTCAAAGAATTTATTGATGTTTTTGCCTGGAGCTATGAAGATATGCCTAGGTTGGATCCTTCACTAGTAATCCATCATCTTGATGTCCATCCTAATTTTAAACCAATCAAACAAAAATTATGAAAGATGCATCCAAAGGTGTCATTTCTAGTTAAGGAAGAACTATACAAATTCTTGGATGTCAGATTCATTCACCCTATTGACTATTCTAATTTGATATCTAATATAGTCCCCATCTCAAAACCACATGGTAGGATTTAGATATGTACTAATTTCCATGACATAAATAAGGCATGTCCCAAAGATGATTTTCCACTTCCTAACATTGATATGACTATAGATTTAATTATTGGTTATGAGATGTCTCTTATAGATGGCTTTTCAAGATATAGCCAAATTAAAATCACTCCTGAAGACCAACACAAAATAATATTCATTAGCCCATGGGGAATTTTTTGATACCAAGTCATGCCTTTTGGTCTAAATAATGTAGGGGAAACATATCAATGAAAAATGATTGTCATTTTCCATGACATGAAGCATGATATTATGGAAGATTACATTAATGATATCCTAGGAAAGTCTCACTCAAGATCTGAGCATCCTGCCATCCTTTGTAGGATCTTTGAAATATTACAAGAATACAAGGTGAATTTGAACCCAAAAAAATGTGTCTTTGGTGTAACATCAAGAAAATTGTTGGGGTTTATTATCTCTAGAAGAGTCATTGAGGTAGATCCAATAAAAGTTCAAGAAATCACCAAAATGCCACCTCCTCAGACACTCAAACAACTTTTTAGTCTTCAAGGTAAACTCCAAGCTATTAGGTGTTTTATCTCATATCTCATCGATAAGTGTCATCCATTCACTCACTTACTTAAGAAAGGAGCAACCTTCTAATGGGATGAAAATTGTCAGAAATATTTTGATAATCTCAAACAATACCTGACAAATCCACCTATTTTGTCTCCACCAATTCCAGACAAACCATTGTATGTGTATATATATATATATATATATATATATATATATATATATATATATATATATATATATATATATATATATATATATATATATATATTCACTTGCTTAAGAAAGGAGCAACCTTCCAATGGGATGAAAATTATCAGAAAGCTTTTGATAATCTCAAACAATACCTGACAATCCACCTGTTTTGTCTCCACCAATTCCAGACAAACCATTATATATATATATATATATATATATATATATATATATATATATATATATATATATATATATATATATATACACCACTCTTTATGCCATTAGAGCCTTGATTACATAGTATAATTATCAGAGAAATGAATGAGTTATTTACTATTTTAGCTGTACATTAATAGCATATGACTTAAATTATACACCAATTGAATGGGCATGTTTAGCTATGGTCTTTTCCTCCCAAAAATTCCAGCATTATATGCTCAATAATCAAGTACACTAATTGTAAAAATAGATCTTTTAAAGTATCTCATATCTAAATTAGTGCGAACAAGTCATGTGGCAAAATGGATCATGTTGCTTAACAAGTTTTATATTAATTATGTCCATCAAAAAGAAATCAAAGGATAGGTTATAGTAAATCAATTCGTAGAAGCTCCATTAGAATTGGCTGAGATGCTTACATCTCCCTTTCCAAATGAATCTATCATGAGAACCTCATAGGCAGAAAGGTGGAAGTTATATTTTAATGGTTCCTTCACCACTCATGGATCAGGGGCAAGAATCTTGCTAGTCACCCCACAAGGTGATCTCATTCCTAAAGATTTTCATCTCACATTCCCTTGCACTAATAATATCTTGGAATATGAGGCCCTCATAGTAGGAATTCATCTTGACATACATTAAAACATCCAAAATTTACAAGTATTTGGAGACTCTCAATTAATCATAAAAAAGGTAAATGAAGAGATCCAAAAAAAATGAGAAGTTGCTCCCTTACAAGCAAATGGTTGATCAATTAAAAACCAGTTTTTAATGTATCACATTTGAGTAAGTGCCACAAGCTAATAACAAAGTAGCTAACTCTTTGGATACTCTAGGATCCCTCATTGATCTTCTTGAAGGAGTCTTAGAGGGCAATTTTTTGATTGACCAATTGATCACCCTAGCTCATCATTCTTTAGCTCCTACACACATTTGTGCCATTAATAATCCTAGTCTCCCTTGGTATCATGCCATCTACCAATACCTCCATGAAAATATTTTACCTCTTGATCTCACTCACCATCAATGAAAATCCTTTCTCCATCAAGCCATCCATTATACCATTCTATGTAGCATGCTCTATTAAAGGGGTTATGATGGAACCTTGTTAAGGTGTCTGACCTTAGATGAGGCAGCTCAAGCGATTAAGGAAGTCCATGTTGGAATTTGTGGAGGACAC
Source organism: Torreya grandis (assembly GCA_037957365.1). NCBI lineage: Eukaryota > Viridiplantae > Streptophyta > Pinopsida > Cupressales > Taxaceae > Torreya > Torreya grandis. Next base: position 6,930,366 of record JARHVA010000171.1, on the reverse strand, counting down.
ATCGTGGGATGGCCTTATTCAAGAAGATCCTTCAAATTGGATACTATTGGCAAACCACTGAACATGATGCTTATCAATATGTGTAGAAATGTGAAGCCATTCAAAGACATGGAAACCTTATTCATGCACCGATACAAGAACTACATCCTATCATGAGCCGATGGCCTTTTTCTATATGTGGCCTTGATCTAATTGGTAAAATTAATCCTATTCCTCAGACGGGCACAAATTTATTATCATAGCTATAGAATATTTCATACAATGGGTTGAGGCAATGCCACTAACTTACATAATTGGCCTCCAGATATCTAAATTCATCCTCAATAAAATCATTTGCTGCTTTGGCATCCTTGCCAATATTATTTTAGATAATGGAAAGTATTTTAAGAATCAAGATGTTGAGGCCCATTGTTGAAATTACTTCATCATGCAACATTTCTCTTCCCCATATTATCCCAAAAATAATGGACAAGCAAAATCAACCAATAAGACCCTAATCAAAATCATGAAGAGGATAGTCAATCAAGCTAGGCACAATCGACACCTTTAATTATATCCATCATTATGGGCCTATCATACTAATGTCTGCACACCCATAAGGGCCACCCTTTATGCCTTGGTATATGGAGATAAAGTAATATTACCCATGAAAGTAGAGCTCCCTTCTCTTCATCTCTCATTATGAGGCATAATTACTGACCACAATTGCCAATAAGAGTGCCTACAAGGGTTGGAAATCCTCAATAAAAAATGACAGCAGGCCCTAAATCATTTGAGGTCACATCAAAATAAGCTCAAGAATCAATACTTCAAGAAGATTTAGGCTTGAGAGTTTAAATTAGGTGACTTGGTCCTCAAGTAAAATCAGAAGAACACTAATGCAAAAAGAGATAAGAAGGGAAAATTTAAAGCTAATTAGTCAAGCCCATACATAATTATCATCAAATTTGGCTCAGAGGCATAAAAATTGGCCACACTGGAGGGAGAATAATTGGATGATCCTATGAACATCATGTATCTCAAGCGGTTCTACACCTCGTCCTTCTATCCTCCATCTATAGAACCCATCCATCCCATCCCATATATACAAAAAAATGGTGAAAACTAGCTTGTTGGCACCTTAGGCAAGTAACATGGTGAAAACTAGTTCCTGACACCATGGTAAGGATAACTTGGCCTTAGTATAAATAAATGGGAATATACTAAAAGGAATCATGCATCTTTTATCACATAAGTAGCAAGGGCTACCTCTAGGGCATTTATGGGAGGAATCTTCTCAAATCATCTACCCATCCTTGGATATATTATTCATATCCCCAAGATCCTTTATCACTACATCTATCTCTACCCACTACTTTAGATAAGATTCCTATGATAGATATGTCTCCTCTTAGCCCCAGCCACATCATGTTGAATCTTTTCCGCTCATGCAACCATACACTCCCACTATCACTAGAAAAGGTCAATAAAACATGGGGGTTACTATGACTCTGATTCTTGACAAAATATTTCATTCCCCTTTATTATTGTCTTTATAATTTGAACCTTATCCATATGTCATACATATCACCTACAATCAGTTAACTATCACTACACAACCATCATCATCATCATCATCATCATCATCATCATCATCATCATCATAATCCATTAGATAGAACTATATTGGCCTGAGGTCTTTCAAACTATGTAGGCAACACTTGGTCACCTTTTGTGCCCAAGGATAGTTCAGCCACTATCACTCCCATCTCTTCATCATCTCCACCTCTAGCTTCCATCCTCATTTCATAACCATTTAGAATATTGTGAATGTATTTTGCTTAAGCATGTGTGTGTTTTATGTGATCATTGTATTGCTATGAATGTGATGAATTTTTATCTTTTTGATTAGTTTACTTTTCATATGCTTGTACATTCTAGATCAAGGATGTCAAGGGTTGACCATCAAAGTAAACACTTACAGATGGCTCATCCCATTTTAAACGGAGTTTCTGCTATACATATTTAATATAAATGTCATGGCCCTATCAAGGCCATTAGAATATCTCGTAAAGATGTGACATTAACATGGATTGCATAAATGCTTGAAAATCTTCCCAAGACCCAAATCCTACCCTCACAACCAATCCCAAGCCATATCCTCTGAATCATCCCCAAGCATCTTAAACCAAAACTTTCCTACCCACCTTCATCCCATAATCCTTTACCTCAATGATGTAGGATCACTAAACCATAAAGAACAATCATGAAACAGAGACCATATCCAATTTACATACATAAATTAACAAGATCGCATCATATACACCCATCATAATCATATGCATCCTAACAATATCCTATCACAAAAATATGCACATCACTCTTCACATGGTTCATATCCATAAGTACAATAGAATAACATTGTAAATAAAATTAAGTACATTATCATATTCATTATCATAATCAATAAAACATCCATCAAACATCACAATAAAACATCATAGCCAATATATCCCATTTCACAGGTATCATAAAAAGAACTAATAAAAACTCAATATCATCATATCAATATGCCATCATCATAATCACCATCACAACAAATATATCACAAACATAAGATCACATCATCATCACATTACATTTTCCACAAGCTAACATATAACATTAGAAAATAATCATGAGCTCATAATATACATCACTGTAAATAATTAAAAGCATGAGACCATCATCATAAATACATAAACATGATAAACATAATCATCATGAGTCATCATATATCCACATGTCATTCCTATCCCAGTCAACCCCATATGAGCCTGAGCTCATGTATAGCCATCTCATCCCACCCATTATTTCTCCTTTTTGAGTGGCTATATGTCTCATTCCTCCCCACATGTCCCCTTGAGTGAGCATCATATCCCCTAATATCATCTACTAATAATCACCCATGATATGGTTTTTACTTGAAAGACCATTACTCCTTCTGCTTTGTCCACTCACAATACCCTTTTAAAGTGGGGCAAAATGTATGCACTAAATTATGCTTGCACTGTTAATTATTCTAATTTCTATTGATTTGGCATAAATCCCACTTTTCTTAACTAAATTAACTATTAGCTTAATAATGCCCATCTCATTCCTATATCGTAGATAACCTTTATCTCATCCCAAAACCGAATAATCTTATCATTAATCCCTAAACAAAACCTATTACCTACTAAACTTACCCCTAATCTCACTTGCTAATTAAAAATTCAAGAAAATCCTAGCTGCCCACCCACCACCCTATATTAGCCTTTCCTAAACCCCTAAAACCCTATGAGGAGATCTATAGAATTAGATAATTATATAAATATCTCCATTATAGCCCTCTTCCTCTATAATTCTCTATTCTAGAGGATTTCTTGGAATTAAAAATTCCATGAAAAATCCTCCACCCTAGATCTTAATGGCCCAAAATTCAAATTTGGACCATAGGATCTCCCTCCATGAATCTATAAAACTAACACACCCTCACTTGCTCAAGATAATGAATAAGTTAATGAATACATGAAGGAATAACACAAGCAAGGAAGCAAGCCATTGTCAAGCCTATCCAAGCCATTATCAAGCATCTACAAGCAATCCAACAATCAAGTTCAAGCATACAAATCTTGGATCGGAGCTATGAGAAGGAAAAAATGATGGTAAGCATGATATTTGCATTCTAATTTTCCTTTTCTATCCCTTCCTATTGATGTAATTATCTTTGGGTTTCCATTATCTTTTTGATAATATTTTATTTGAATCCCAAATTTGGTGCACAATATAAAAATATGAATTGTAGAATTTTGAGTCTAGTTTCCAAAAAACTATTTTTTTTGAAAAATGGTTATCTAAAAATAGGCAAAACATATAAAATTTGAAGAGGACCTCCTATTTTTTTAAGAAAAATAATATTGTACCATTCCGTACGACCCACCATTTTTTTAGCATCATTTAATATTGTTAGAAACCCTTTGGTGAATATTTAGATTAGATCTTCTAGTGTGTTATGAAATTTTTTAATATTTTTTTGATAAATATTTTTTTTATTAATTTTGTAATTAAGTATGTCCTAAAAATTGATTAAAAAATGGATAGCCATCCGTGCGACCCACCCTAACTACCTCAAAAAAATGAAATTTGATTTTTTTTGAATGTGTGTAGAATTAGGCCTATTTGTTACCATATAATTTGTTTTGCATTTGGATCAATGAAAAACAAATTAGATAAAAATGAATAGACATGTATGGGTGAGGCATGTAATTTCCTAAAAAATGTGTTGTTAGAAATAAATATAGTTTAAACCCTTAAAATAGCCCAAAAATTATAAAAAATCATACATTTAGAAAGAAGACAACGTGCTAATTATAACGGTAATAATTTTTTGAATTTTGATATTGAACTCCATAGTGTATTTGGTGATTGAATTTGAAATTTCTTAATTTTTCCTAAAACTCTTGGTCATGGCTGTAGATTCATTGTCCCAAGCCTTTGGCTTAGAAATTTAAGCCATTTCTGAGCCTAAAGGCTTGGTTTTAAATTCAAATTGAAATAATGCATATGCTTTATTTGATGTAACAAAGACTGCATATGCATTATATAATATGTACATGTTTATTTGACATAAAACCAAAGAAACAAATTTCATGTTTGTTATGTGGGAAAGGTCCCATTAGCCATGCATCCTTATAAGAGAAATGTCAAATTTCATATTTCTTATAGGGAAAGGTCCCATTAGCTTTAGATAGTGAATTAACATTGCTTTAGACTTTGAAATTTTTACCCATGTCAATATGTCATCTTAACTACTTATAACTAAGGTTTCAAGGTCTAACACATTATACATTTGATAATATAACTGATTTTATCACAAGAGGTCATCAAATGCATGTTTTAAACCTATGATCAAAACATAACCTTTAGTGTACCAATCATTGTGCATTAGAGTATCAATACTTGACTCTTACTTATCAAGATGTGATTGGTTACTTTTAATTTTATAGAATAAATGTTGAACAAGTATTAGATATTACATGTTTAGATTTTGGTACACTTTAATATTTATATACACCAATATGTTTCATTACTATAACACATGTCAACAAAAGGCTTATTCAATAATTTAAACATGCACAGCTATTGGGATATTTCCCCTAGCATGAAAAGGATATACCTTACCACCTTACTTGCCTAAAATCCTACTTGCCCTTAAATTTTGTACATTTTTTATTGATATTATCCTACTTGCCTATAATCCTATCTTACCCTTTTGTTGTTGCTGTGATATCCTTGACCAGATCTTTTTATTTATAAATTTTGAAATAATTTGTTTGATTGGCAAACCTATTGAATTGGACTATATAGTATAGATATTCTTGTGTAAGTATAAATAAGAATTGATCCCTTGGTGTAACAGTGCATCTCATTGATATCTATTTCAATAATGCGATCTAATAGATCCCAATACATGTTAATCATGCCTTGGATTATCCTAAAAACAGTCCTAAAATGTGTTGAATAAAATATCTTAAGTTTCCTCCAAGGTCACTTAGTGCATCTAATTCAATAGATGCATTTTGAGGCCGAAGTTGAAAATCTAACAAGAGTTTTCTATTTTTACAATTATTAAAGTTTGATTCCCCTAATGTATTCAAATACATTATTAAAATTTTGCCTAAAATTAAGATCACTTGTGAAAATATGGTCAATCCTCCATTTCGTGCACCTCTTTCATCTACCCTTCCATCACATGGGACAACCATCAACCACTCCATCCATTCCCACATCATCTGAAGAATGTGGCTTTGACATGGGACTGGTCCAAGCCACACCATGGATGTAATAATTAAAATCTCAAAAACAAGCTAGATAACATTTGATGCTTATCAATACTATATAGAGTTTTATACCTTACTATGTAATTGGGATGGTAAGATATGAAAGTAGGATGATGGACCTACAATTTATGTACACATGTATCCATTAGTGATGATGAGGTTTTAAGATGGCATGCCTATAGTGATGAATGTATAGCTTAGAAAATATCTAAATGCACTATTAACTTTGTTTGAAACCATTAAGGGATGGCATAAACCTTGCATTGACCAAGTACAACATATGTATAAGTTACCCTATCTCAAACTCTATTAAAACTACTCAAGATATACATTAAACCTGTGATAATGTCTCCTAAATCTGAGACCTACTTCCCCTTAAGGATGATGCTGAGCAGAGAGACCCAATAATTGTTCATGTGGATGATGAACTACTCACTTCATATAGATGGTTGATTAGAATTAAATACCATTGTGCACCCCCTCATCGAAGGTTTCAAGATTATATATATTTTGTACATATATCTTCAATCATCTTGTTCATATCTCATTACAATGAGCTTAAACTTTATGATGTAAATTACAAGAAAGTAGTACATGTGTCTCAGAATTCTTGCTCTAGCTTAGGATTTGAGGTTGAGGTTCATCCATGTTGTTCAATTATGTTCTCTCCTACGTGTAGGAATCAATATGAATGTAAGTTTTGGGATCTCAATCTAGGTAGTTCAAGGCAGAGGGATATAAATAATTTGAATACATACATGTAGAAAACTGATAACGTTCAGTGCTTTCTCAATTTAGATGGGACCTTAAAGGGCTCTACATGACAATTTTTGTATAGTAATGGTAAGTCAAAGGCTCACACCATGTGAATTATTTACTAGATATGAGTTGATTTAATTGATGTTGATCTTTAAACATTATTGGCTTCTATGTATGTATGTATGATAAATTTTTGAATAGGCCTTATTTGGATTAGTTGGATTGGTGATGAAACATGTCTAAGTATCAAATATGTGCATATCTGATAACTCTAACACTTCTCTAGGTGTACTAGACCTACACATGTGTAAATATTTGTTTAGATTGGGTGTCTTGAGGCTCTGAAAAATTTGATGCTTCTAGGAAAAGTGACAATTAGATATCTCACACAAATATATGTGTATACAAGATACACACGTGCATATGTATATCTAATTGGATCAAACCCCATAGGGATCTGATAGGGATTTTTTACGCTTTTAGGACCTGATGCCTCTAATAGTGTTGACACTTTTGAGCACATACAAGGTACACATGGTGATATGTAAATGGATTTGGCCTCCCAGTGCATTGTCAACTCTGAAACTTCCAAGACTTGATGCATCTCTAATAGATTTAACACTTTTTGGTGTATTAGGTGTACATTTGGTAAAATAAGGTTCAATTATAGGGGCAATTCAATCGAGGAGGAATGGGAGGCCAATTTTAACCCCTTCTTGACATAACTATAAGATCATGATATATACATGATTTGGGACAAAATTAAGTATGATTCTATCTATCATGAATTGAACTAATTAGTCAATTGGTTCAATTAGGGACGTGATTTGGGAAAAATTAAATCCCTAAACCAAATTTATAACCCATTTGATTGTATAATCTAGATGCAACATGTATGACTTAAATAAACCTAATTTAATAAAAAATACAAATACAAATGTGGCCAATTTTAGCAAATTGAACCTAAATTAGAGTCTATGATGTGATTGAAATGGTTAATTTAGGTCATATTTCATGACATGTTGATCGTAAACCCTAATTTTATCACTTAAACATGTACAGTTCTCCTAACCCTAATTTGATGACATATACACATGTACAACCCCATTACAATAAACCCCTAACCCTAAATCCTAATTATATAACAAACACAATGCCTAAGTTCCTTGATTTCATCACAAATGCATAAATTTATGAATGTGATTAGTGCTAATTTGTGAACCTATTATTCACCTAGTTTTTTAAGGACATATGATGGGATTTTGGGCAAAATTAGTTCATCTTGTCTTACATATTGAGCCTTATTGTATCATTCATTAGTATTTTTTATTCATAGTCTTACCAAGAGTCTAATTGCATCATGTATTGGATATTTATGCATAATATTGGGGATTTATGCATCATATTAAGCTTTATTACATCATATGATAACCTAATTACATCATATTTAGCTTTATTGCATCATATGATAGCCTAATTGCATCATATTATTTATTTATTACATCATATGATAATATTATTGCATTGTATGACGGTCTTATTGCATCATATGATAGTCTTATTACATCATATGATAGTTTTATATGTATCATATTGAGCCTTATTGCATGCTATGATAGTGTTATTGCAACATATAAGTCTTATTGCATCATATTAGGGATTTATGCATCATATTATAGTCTTATTGAGTGTTATTTCATCATATTATAGTATTATAATGGAAAAATGCTTGAAAATGTGCCTTTTTGCTTGTTAGTATAGTATATGACTATACTTCAAGGAATGCGTACATGTTATAGTAATGCATACGTGTTAACATAACACATATGCATTCCTTATATTAAAAATAAAAGCTCAGTTTTCAATGTCTATTTTTATCCCTAATCAAGATTGTTGTCCCCACAGACATCCCCTATGTACTCTACGTACTTTCTTGGTTGTAGTTTTATTTTGGACCCCACATTTTAAGTAATTTCTTAATTTTTTAATCAAAATGGGCTCCGATTCATGTTTAGGGAGGAGGAAGAAGTTGAAAAAAAAAACATCAAAGCAATTAGAGGAGTTGAGATTAAAAAACAAGGTACGAATGCAAGCAATTCATTCTATATAAGGTACAAACACTAACCCTGATGAGCCAAATGCCTTAGATAATGAGGAAATTGAAAATAATCAATTGAATAATGATGAAATTTATAATAATGAATTTAATTATGATGAAATTCACAATAATGAATTAAATTATAATGAAATTGACAATAGAAAATTAAATAATGTTGAAAATTCACATTCAAAGTTTAAAATTTTTGATTATGTTGATGAAGAGCCTATGCATGATACTTTACAAACAAACAATGAAGAAAATTTAATGGACTCAAATAATGATGAATTTAATAATGAAGAAAATTTCATGGAAACATATAATGAAGAAATAAATAATGAAGAAAATTTTAGGGAAACATATAATGATTTTGCAATGACCTTTGAAAAGATTCCAACAATAAAAAAACCTCTAAGAATTATGTGTAGAAAAGATAAGTACTTAATTGAAGTTGATGAAAATATTTCGAAACCAATAAATAAAAAAATGTCTGACCGTCATTTAAGAAGATTAGCTCAAGAAATTTGGGATAGTTTCTTTCATAATTTGGAGTATGATAGTCAAAGATGTCAATTATTTGTTTCGTTGATGAAATTGCTTAAGACGAGACACATAATGTACACATTAGGACTAAGAACATCTAACATGGATAATTAAAATGATAAAAATAATGCAATTATTGAAAATATATACGATGCATATCATATTGTAGGCCTCAAATCATGCAACAAAGATTATAGTGTTGCCTGATGTATAATGACAAATTGTGTAGTAAGTGCTAAAACAAAGAAAAAATGATTGATTTCAAAAACAAGTTAAAACTTGATATAAATAGAAAAACATTAATGAAAACAATTAGAAGATGTGAAAAACTTAATGAACCCAATACGAAAGAGCTCTAAGCATTCTTTAGTAGACTTCCATGAAAGGACAAGGCTATAGTTGATGCTTTGAAAGACTTTCACAGTTTTGGAAAGATAATACAAGAATTTCACCTAATGCAAGAGATGAAGTGAAAAGAAGAGTTGGTTCTCATAATCAAGAACCTCATCTGAAATATTTCTTGGATATGACTCAAGCACAATTATACTTTAAGTTTTTGGAAAAACATCCACAAATTGTTATTACTCAAACACTTTTTGATATGGCCATACCTTTTGATGTAAAAATAAATCACACACATACCATTTGTTGTAGGCAACATGTTGAATTTTCATTGCACTATGATGTTTTTTTCCATATTCATTGTAATTTACATACTACTAACATTTTGCAGGAGTGTGGCATAGAAGTTCACCCAAAATCAATCAGGAAATTTATTTCAAATATTTTTTTTGAAAGACCAGATGGATAGTTCTTTTATAATAAAGCATGTTTGGATGGAAATTATAGCATTTGTGGTGGATTGCTAAAATTGAAAAAATGTATCTATGAGGAGTGTACAATTATAATTGGATAGGAATTAGTTGGTTTTAGCAAATACAAATATGTAACTTATCCAATAAAAGATGGTAAAGAATCTAAAAGGTGTGAGCTTGTTATGAAAGAGATAACTATTTCAAAATTTATGGTCAAATTCATGGTGAAAATTGTTTATGAGTATTCAAGCCACACACATAGGGCTAAATGGTTGGATGAACATTTAAATATAAGCAAGGACACATTCCTACTTGATTCTATTGTTTTATTAGTCAAATTTGTAGAAAATTACACTTTCAAACAACAAATGGAATTTCAATCACAATATTACAACTTAACACAAATTTCCATATTCATGCATATAACAGTCATGCATGCACCTGATAGTACAAAGGAAGATCAAAAAATATTAAGGGAGTACCATTTTTATATCAGTGATGATCAATCACATTATACAAAGTATGTACAAGGTTGTTTTGACAAGTTTTATGGATAGTTGACTTAGAGGAACATTAATTTCAAATGACATTACATTTGGTCAGATAATTACACATCATAATTCAAGAATGCATAGATGTCTTATTGGTTGAAAGGGATGCACATTATCACTGGTGTAGAACATATTTAGAGTTTCACTAAGGCTAGCCATGGAAAAGGGGAGCATGATGGTGCTGGAGCATGTATAAAAAGAGCCATTGTAAGGGAGGAGTTAAAATTTGATAATATTTCTAATTTGATTAACACAAAAATTGTGGTTGATTAGTGTAATGAGAACATATGTCGTGGTGGTCAAGTAAATTCTACTATTTGTAGACATTTTTGGTTAATGGAGGAAAAATACTTGAAAAACTATGAGGATTGCATTACTCTAACAAGTTCAATTGAGCTCCACTCATTTCATAGCTCAAATATAGGTTCTTGGACTATTTATACGTGACACTTGGATGATTTTGTTTTGCATGTATGGACTTTGTTTGGAATGAGTGTGAGTCATAAGAATGGGTGGATGGCTAGAGTTCTAAACCTCTAATTCCAATCAACACATATTAGGTTCCATTAGAATTACAACTTAATGACATGACATCCTCACATGACTTTGACCATATATCTGATCTAGTATAACTAGGTAGAAGATTAATATTTATGTACTATTTATTCTCATAATTTATCTTCATAATGTCATTAAAAACTATTTTTATGATGTAATCCATGTTTTTGTAGTTATTGTAGATGGGGCCAATGAAGAGGGAACAAATTACTACATCGGTGTGTAGATGGAAAGAAAAAATTGACATCCCCACTTATAAATGGAGAAAACATTAATTATCTCATGGGTCTGTGGTAGTCACTGGAACTTGGCTTCAATGGTATCTTATAAAAAATTTAAATGTATGGTTGTTTGAAGACTTTGAAACTCACAGGAAGATTCTACACTATTCAAATATGGTTCTTGCAATGAATATTCGATTGCAAAAATATCATGGGAGGCCAAGAAATAAGAATCAATAGAAAGTTTGTGAGTCAAACCATGAAGTTATTCTTGATACTATTAAGATTAGAGAAGATCCAAGTGGTTCATTGGATTTAAATTCAAATGTATGTTGACTTGTAAAATGTAGATGTAATCAATTTTATAAAAAAAATTGATTTTATAGGTAGTACATGCATAAATTTCATCTTTAATTACTTATGAACATTTTTTTGTAGGTTAGTGGTGTCAAATCAGCTTCCACCTTCATGTGGTTGGCATTGTTAGTAAATAATTTCATATTATTGAAGATAATAGAAGCTTACTAAAAGTACTTACCATTTCTGTACTCCTGAATAATTTCTCATGACAAGTTTATTTCTCCTTGTAATCTTCCAAACACATTTGTTGTCAGTGTTTCCATCCTCTAGAATAGTAATGAAAAAGAACTTGCGGGTGGAATTAGGTGTCATGGTGGTTGGAACACATGTAATTTAACTACATAGATGCATTTAAAGTAGCGGATTTTCACCTTCTAGTCCCAAAGGCAAAATTGCTTGTTGGAGGTCATAAAATTATCGCTTCACTGCCAAAAATTTGCATTTTAAGACCCTTTACTGTAAATTCTTCCATGGATTTCTCTTAGAGGTGATTCAAACTAGATTTAGGATGAAATTATAGGACTTTAACATGCACATAAGGGATCTTACGATTCTTCCATATGGATTAAAGTTTTTATTTTATGCATGCTTGAAGTTAGGCTAAAAATTAGCATCTTTCTTATATTGGGAAGGGCATTCTTGAGCATGAAATGGGTGGTGGGTTTGTTTTTTGGGTCAGATGGGAGGACAAGAACTTATTTATAGATTTTATGCTCCCCTTTTTACATGTTGTTAGTGCCATTTTTTAGCCAACAAGAACCAAAAATTGAGTTCTTGGACCGTAGCTTCAACCTTGACAACATTTGTTGTCAGTGTTTTTATGTTCCAAAATAGTAGTGAAAATGCACTTGAAGGTGGAAGTGGGTTTTGTGATAGTTTGAACATGTGTAATTCGCATATATAGACATGTTTGAAGTAGTGGATTTGCACCTACTAGTCCTAGAGGTGAATTTTCTAGTTAGATGTCAAGAAGTTATCTCTTCACTACCAAAAAATTTCATTTTAGGACCCTTAAATAAAACTTCTACCACAGATTATTATTATTAGAAGTGATTTAGACTATATTCAAGGTGAAATTAGAGGACTTTCCCATACACATGATGGATCTTACAGCTCTTCCATATGGCTTACAATTTTCATTTTATGCATGCCTGAAGTTAGGATAAAATTAGCATCTTTCTTGTATTAGGAAGGGCATTCTTGAGCCTGGAATGGATGGTGGGTTTGTCATCCAGGATAGATGGGAGGATAAGAACCTAGTATTATATGTTATTTTCCCCTTTAAACATGTTTTTAGTGCCAATTTTTAGCCAACAAATACCAAAAATTGAGTTCTCGAACCATAGCTTCAACCTTGATAACATTTATTGTCAATATTTATGTGCTCTTGAACAATAGTGAAAATGCACTTTCAGGTAGAAGTGGGTGTCATGGTGGTTGTAAAATGTGTAATTTGCCTATATAGATGCATTCAAAGTAGTGAATTTTCACCTATCGATTCTAGAGGCAAATTTGCTAGTTGGAGGTCAAGAAGTTGTCTCTTCATTGTAAAAAAATTGCATTTTAGGACCTTTTACTGCAACTTCTACCATGGATTGCTATTAGAGGTGATTCAGAATAGATTTGGGATACAATTAGATAAATTTAATATGCACACAAAATATCTTATGGTTCCTCTATATGATTTACAATTTTCATTTTATGCATGCCTGAAGTTAGACTAAAAATCAGCATCTTTCTTGTATTGTGAAGGGCATTCTTGAGCCCAAAATGGGTGATGGGTTTATCGTCTAGGCCAGATGGAAGGCAAAGAACATGGTGCTAAATTTTATTCAACCCTATAGATGTTTTGGTAGTGCCATTTTTTAGCTAGTAAGCACCAAAAAATGAGTTATTAGAATATAGTTTCAATGTTGACAACATTTGTTGTTAGTGTTTCCATGCTCTAGAATAATAGTGAAAATACACTTGTAGGTGGAAGTGGGTGTCATGATGGTTAAAACACATGTAATTTTACTATATATAAATATTAAAAGAAGTGTATTTGTACCTACCAATCTTGAAGGCAAAGTGGCAAAGTTACTAGTTTCTAGTTGGAGGTAATAAGAGTCTATAGGACAAAGTACATATCCAAATGACTTGAAACTTGGTATGATTGGTTTTCATGACCTAATCTACCCATATATCATCTTGATAAGGTCATATAAAAATTATAAGTTATCTCTATTTTTTTATAGTCCCCTCCATGTCTCATAATGGTCACTATTAGGGTTCATTTGAAGAGGCCATGATAGAAATCCCCCAGGTTTAGGTAAGTGAATTGGATTTGCATCGATGGAAAATTAGGATACATAGAGTAGGAAAAAATTCAACTTACCTTTTTTTCATGTGATAGCATTATTTCATGCGATAGCATTATGGCATATGACAACATTATGCCACACAATGGTATTGTATCACATGATAGCATTGCATCACATGATAGCATTGCATCACATGACAACATTACATCATACGACATCATTACATCACATGATAGCATTGCATCACATGACAAAATACTATCACATGACATAATGCTGTCATGTAACATAATGCTATCACATGACATAATGTTATTGTGTGACACACCACTACCACATGACATAATGTTGTCACATGACAATATTATGTTACACAATAGTAATAAATTAGGCATCAACAATGCATTGGATGGTAGTAATACATCAAGCATCAGCTTGGTGTCACTTGGTAATGTTAGACCCCATAATAACATTTTATCATATGGTGTCATGATTTTGCATGGTAGCACTATGTCATGCACCAATGTTCAACAATTTCCATGTGGCATGTTGCTATCGTGTGGCACTTTACTATCATGCAACATGTTGCTATTGTGTGGCACTTCACTGCCACATGTCAATGACAAAGAGGTCATAGGTCATGCCAACCAACTGCTCTGATTCCCCTCCTTGATTATAAATACCTCTACAGTTAACTCATTTTCATAATTTGCTTATAAATTTTTCTTGTCCTAAATAGTCAAGATTTTCTAACTTTACCTAACTACTTCCAACTTTACCTAAATATCTCTACATCCTTACAATGACTTCCACATCCATAGAAACATGAAGTCAATCACTGAGGGTACGTAATTATGTTTTCAAAAAATTTGTGTATCTAAATTTCTTACAGATGTTAGAGAAACCAGAATCCTTTGTTGAATGGATTGATCAATGCAAGTTTATAGGACTTGCATAGATGCCTCATTATGATTTAACTATCAACAACAACCTTATAAAATCTCTTGTTGGTTATTTTAACCATAGTGACAGTCATTTCTCTATCCAGTTTAACAATAAAATAATATCCATTGGCACATCTCCATTAGATATACACAATTTAATAGCTCTTCCACATTACAATGCAAGCCCTGTGAGCATGAAGGTTATCTTGTCTGAAGATGATAAGATTTATTTAGAGTCATTCTACAAAGTGTCCTTTGACCCATCAGGTGAGTGTTAAAATTTATTAATTCATTTCCTAAATATAACTAAATAATTTATTATATATAGTTTGGTATCCTAATTCAATTACATATTATATTTTTTATTTTTTATTAGAGATTCTCAAAATTGAAGGGGGATCCCTGTGGAAAAAATTAGCAATCCATTTCTCAAATCTATTATCCATTTCTTTCAAGGGAGAATTGTTTTACATGGAAGACCATAATACATTCCCTTTTTAATTGTTTATTATATTATTCATTCTCTTTTGGGTGTTAGATTTGATTGGTTCATAGTAATATCCAGAAGGATTAGGGATGAGTTAAATTTGGAAATCTTGAAGGACAGTTGCACCATTTAATCTTCTAACTACTTTCTAGCCTTGTACTTCAAGGCCTTGTGTGAAATCTAGAATACTCTAATTACCACTACCCTTCATAAAAAAATAAAGGCTAATGCTTTGTCAATTAAAGAATAAGAGGTAAGTTTGCTTTCATCGAGTCTCATTTTTTTTTTTCTTATTTTTTATGTGTTTTAACCTATTATTTGTTACAAGTGAGGGTGCATCTTTATGACACAAGAAAACATGCAAAAAATAGAGTTAGGTGTGCTCCAGAGGGATCTAATGATGCTCATTCCATGGAGTCTTCATTCAATTCATTTCAAATTATGAAATTCCCAAGATCTGATTCTATTTAGTCTTTGCTTCTAGATTCCCCCAAAATTCTTATAATCTATTTTTCTTTTATTTTAATGGATTAATATAATATTCATTTTTTTTTTGGTATTTGACTCTCAAAATGTTGCCATCAATGATTCTTCCACCCAACATGATCAATGTTTTCCATTATAACTTTATTTTTTATTTCAAATTTGTTAAAAGTTTCTTGGTTAAATATCTGGATCATTTATGCATTTTGTAGGTCAAATGAGCAATGTCTCTTCTCCGTCCACAAGTAGAATGAGAGGGCAATCACCAGATCCCCAAAGTACCAGAGGGGAAGAGACAACTCCAACAAGGATAGTCAAAGTGGATGAGGTAGTCACGCCACTAGGTAATAACATTAAAAATTTTAATTTCAACTTGCATTAGTTTTATGTTTTCAAATTTACCATTTTTAAATTTTTTTTAAAGTGCACCAAACATCTATTAGGAGAGCAAAAATTATGCCACCTCCTCCACCACCAAACCAAATTTAGAGAAGAGGAAAGAACATCAGCCTCCCTATGCGAAGTAGGGGAACTCTACAAATTTCTAATTTCCCAACTTTCTCTATAGGTGGTATTTCAGGTGGACAGGGTCTTACCTATTTGCAGTAGATTGATCTCAATGAATATTTTCTTGGCATTGAAATCATGCCCTTGGTTGTTGGTGGATAAAATCCTCCTATGCCTACCTCTTCTCCAGCTACCTCCTCTCCACCCCACACTGATAATTTAAATGTTTCTACTGATGCCCTTACTAATTTTTCTTTTGATAATCTAGTTTCAAAAAATCTGCTTGTTAATCTAATGGATGGTGTGATTGATGGATTTAATGATTTGAAGCAATGCAAGATAAGGGCAAAGGTCCTTATTAAATAAATAAATCCCTGTTATCACAACCATGACCAAATAATGAATTTATTCTTTCTTGTTTAAAATGAACCATCAAAGATTGATGCTTTATTCCAGCAAGCTCAATCTAGAGTGATCTTGGTTGAGAATTTTTAAAACTATAAAATTTTAAAGATTATGACAAACAAGTTGGAAAATTTAAATGGAGAATCCCAAGCATATTTCAATAAATGGGATAAAGATATCAACTCGGTTACCATTGCGCAAGTAGAGAGGGATAAGGTTGTAGTAAGTTTTAAATTTATGTATCTATAACATGTATTTTGATTATTATAATACCTTGGTATGTGCGTGACCCACATTAACTATTGATGGCAGGCAAAATATGAAAATTTGAATCAAAAATCAAATCTTCTCAATGTGCATTTGAAAAATGCACGCAAAAGTATCTCCAATATGATTTAGTTGAAGAAAAAGATGGTTCTGTTAAATAAATAGAACAACACTTTGAGGAAAATCATTAAGGAGCATGGTATGGATCCAAGTGTTTTATTGAAGTAGAAAATAGATGTGGATCCTAAAATTCTTTCACCAAGAGATGCAGTGAATGAGGAGAGTGTGATTTTTGCTCAAATGAATGCTACTATAGAAGATCTTCAGATTGAAGGAGTGGTACTGGAGAATAAATACAAAAGTCAAGACATCTTGGTTTCGATGGGTGGCGATGGAAACAACCAAGGTGGTGGAGATTCTCAAGTATAAAAATGTTGATTTGTTTGACATAATATTGTTCAAAATGATAGCTTCAGATTTTATATTGTTTAAAACGGTTTATACCATGTTGGTTTGAAAAACACTAGTTTTATTAAAATATATTTTATAGTTATTCAAAATACAATTAGTTGTATGATTTTAATATTTTATATATATTAAATGTTTATGCTTTAATTTATATCTTGTATGGTGAAAAAATAAAGTCACTATCAAACTGTTATAGTGTTGAATGCATTTATTATATTTTTATAGTGTTGGATGCATTTGTTATACTAATATAGTGTTTAATGCATATGTTATACTGTTATAGTTTTATATTTGTTATTTCAATGCATGGTTATAGTGTTATATTGTTTTGAGCACATTGTTATACTATTCTAGTAGTTGTAGTATTTGAATGCATGGCTATATTTATAACATTCTAAAATTGTAAATTTAAAACCAAATGTAGGAAAATATTTATAGTACTAGTAGTATTTGAATATTGTAGTAGTTGTAGCAGTTGTAGGAAAAATAGCCTATTGTAAAGAAAATATTCTATCGAATTATATTGTTCTAGAATTTGTAGTATTGAATGCATGATTATAGTGTTTTATTGTTCCAGTGGTTGTAGATTTGAATGCATTATTATACAACTCTAGTAGTAACATATATATTTGGATATCATGTTTTATAAGTTATATATTGTTCTCTACTTCTCTTAGTTACATTAATTGTGGTGATATTTGGAAATATGCGAACCCAATTTCCAACTATAGGAAAAATATTTCCTAGATATTTGTGTAATGGTACTGATGTGAATGTGCAATAGAATAATTATTGTTACACTATAATTCATGTGTTATATATATATATATATATATATATATATATATATATATATAGACACACACACACACACACACATATATATATGTATATATATATATATATGTATATATATATATATATATATGTATATATATATATATATGTATATATATATATATATATATGTATGTATATATATGTATATATATATATGTATGTATATATATGTATATATATATATGTATATATATATATATGTATATATATATATGTATATATATATACATACATACATACATATATATATATATATATATGTATATATATATATATATATATATATATATATATATGTATCTGTATATATATATATACAGATATATATATATATATATATATATATATATATATATATATATATATATATATATTCACTCAAAGTTACTATTGTATCTGTATATATATATACAGAGATATATATATATATATATATATATATATATATATATATATATATATATATATATATATATATATATATATATATATTCACTCAAAGTTACTATTGTAGATAATTAAGAAAATGAAAAACAATAAATCTTGTATGGTGTCATGGGGTGCATTGTGCCTTTCTAAACATGAAACTTGTATGCTTCAAATTTTCTATTAAAACAATAAGGAATGTGCTGTAGAATTTTAATGAGAATCATGATTTCTACTTAATGAATGAAATGCATTGTAAAGAAAGTACTATTTGAAATCACAAAATTTTAATAGGAGAAAAAAATATTAATTCTAATGTAATGAATAAGATTCATGATTGTAACATCCATGATCCACGAAATAGATTACAAAATTTAATGTATTTGAAGATGAAAGAATAGTAAATATTTTCAAAAAAAGTAATCTTTATACTTATCAAATTAAAATTTGGGCAACTAAAACAATCCTCAAGAAACTTGCTCATCGTTAGTGTGATTTGCATCTACCATGTCAGAGCTATATTCAGTCTCAGTATTCTCATCCTCTGTATTGGTAGTAATATTAGTCACATCTCTTCTTTCCACTAAATAAATCCATGCTGCCACTACCCTATCATATGGAAACTTATCCACAAAATAACATGAAACATATAATCTCAAGCACATCTCTAGATTTTTATCCAATCTGTTTCTAAGTTTTGACTTCATGAAGGATAATGCACTAAACACTCACTCATCTTCCATAGAACCCAAAATCATTATTTGAACAAGTTCATATAATCTAAAATATTCACTAATACTTTATTTTAATTCGTTACATGGATAAATTTTTTTTCCATAGATGAGTAATTGCACCATTTTTTGTTGGGTCACTTAAACACTAAAATTGATCCATCATTGTAATCCCAAACTATGTTGACTGAGACGTTAGTAACTGTTTATTTAAAATACCATTAATCTAAACTACAATCACATCTACAGATCTACAAAAATGCATTATAATTGTACCCATGTATTTGTAAAATAATGTGTTGATCTATTATTTACTATTAACACTATTCTAAAAAATAGGATTCACCACTCCCATGCCCTCCAACAACTCATCCCTTTTAAAACGTTCTCTAATCTTCATAGCTAACGTTTTTGAGATTTTGCTCAATTTAATTTGTGTTTTAGACAAAATAGTATCATATAGTAAATGTGTCATAGGTACATTTTTAGGCTCAGCTCCCACAATGTCAAGTCTTTTAGAGATTGTGTACATTGGGATCTGCATGCCATTTACTATGACACAAAGATGATCATGGATATTAAATTTTAAATAACTCTCTCGATTCTGAATATCTATTAGAATTTTCTAGGTTCTAAAAATAGGGTAATGAAAGCTTTCATTCGATGTGTATAATATATCTAAACATTGACATACATGTTTTCTCAAACTTATGAAGTCAACAATATAGATAGATCTCTCACGGGCATATTTCATTAAAGAATTGATTTCCTTCAACATTGGCAAAATACCACATAATGTGAGTAATGTTTCAAATTTTTTAAATGACAAAACAAACCTTTTGCTTTGTCAACTTACTTACAATATTTATACATAAACCCTAACAAAGATGGATATTCCTCAAAAAAATTGCACACAGGTTCATACATGGAAATCCATTTGGTTTTAACATCTTTTAGTAGATTTTTACCATATGTCACCCCAATTGTAAAATTTTGAAACTCCATAAATCTTTTTAGGTTGTTAGGAATGTACGCATGTAAATAACAAATCACCTCTTCCACTTTCACAACATTACTAAAAGTGCTAACAATTTTGTATGTCATATTCATCCTATGAGCCATGCAATGAATTGAAATCATAAATAGAGAAACTGTTATTTGATGACGAACACAAAGACTGGTTCTATGCACTTGCATCATTGAAGCACTATCAGTGCCAACACACACTAGCTTAATGGCTATGGCATAATCATCCATCCCAGCTCTCTCTCTCTTAAATTGGATATATCCAATTTATGCAGGTTTTTTGAATTGTAATTTTTTACCATTTTATGGACAGCTCAAAGATGAGATTTCCTTGTATAGTTTTCAAAGGTGTACACATGCAAGCAAACCCATGATGTGTTGTCAACTGTAGTGACCTCATCGATGGACAGAGAGATAAATAGTGATCATTTAACACTTTCTTTCAAATCTTCCTTCTCAATAATGGCTAGACATTTTGCCATTTCCCATGCACTATTATCTAACCAATGTGACTGTGGAATATATAGAAAACAATTATGTTGAAATAAAATTTTGTAATCTAAAAAGTCAAAAATGGGTCTTCCCTTTTTTTAAACATGGAAAATAGTATTGAACTATACATATTTGGCCCTGAGATTGGACTGCATGACTTTTCCAAATTGTGCTTTGATGGTTCCCCCTTTCTCAACAAGATGTTTTTGTCATTTTTGATTATTTTTGTATTCACATGCATAGATTCTTTTGCATTTTTCCATCTATGTGTTCTTGTTATTTGTCTATCTGGGTGATTCACAGATATATATAATTTCCCAAGTGTTTCTCGATTGTGTCCAATTTAAGTTGTATTATGTGTTCTTTTTTGAGCTTCCAATTGCAAATTATGCATCTACATTCTGTTGGAGGCTCATTACTATTTTTTGATTCTACAGATTCTATAAATGTAAATTTTATAGCCCAGTCAACTTGAAAATAACTTCCTATTGTCCATGTACTTCTCTTCCTCCATCAACTTTTTTGAGTGGAAATTTCAACAAAATTTGGTGTTTAAAAAGAATAGTCTTTCTCTTGGGAAGTGCCCAGATGAGTGTGATCTATTGATGTGCCTAGAGCTATGTCTTCTAGGGGTGGTATTTCATTATTAAAAGATTTAGGAGTTGAGAAGTTATTGGGATTAAATTTGTCTATATAAATAGTGTCAATATCCATGTTAATTTTTGCATTGAAATGGTTTTATAATTATTTTATAGTGAAAAAAACTAACTGATATTTTTAAAAAAGTTTAAGAATTACCTGTATTTGAAGTGCCTATTATTTGGGCCCTCTTTATTGGATTTATAAAATAAGACATGATGTATTTTTTTGGGTATTTATTATGGTGCTTTAGCCTTGCTGTAACCACTTGAGGCCACAACTTTAATGTCAGGTGGGTAAATACTACCACATGATAGGTTTATTTCATGTAACACATTGACACCAGGTGACAGGTTAGTTTCTTATAACACATTGACACTAAATGATAGGTTGCCTTCATTTGATAGAGTGCCATTGAGCACCTGGTTACCACCACCTGGCATGGTGCAACCAAGTGCCAGGTTGCCACTGTGCATCACTATTTCATCACGTAGCACTATTCCACCACATGGTACTATGTCATTGTGCCATCACGTGGCATTGTGCCATCGCATGACACTGTGCTATCATGTGACACTATGACACCATGTGACATAGTGCCATCACGTGACATAATTCTACCATGTGACACAATGTTGGCTATCAATTGATTTGCATCGTGGGACATAATGTTAGTGGAGGTCCAGTTGCCTAAACTAGTCGAGCAGTAGAGTGTAACCTCAAGGCTCAAGTCTCAAAATCTTCTCAATATGATAAAGAAATATACTTTGGTGGTAAGTTTGTGACATCTACTAACATATATATATATATATATATATATATATATATATATATATATATATATATATATATATATATATGGTGAATTACATGGATAACCACATAAATATCGTAAATGGTTGGCAAGCTGACCCCTAAAAAAATGAGATCCCAAAATTTTAGGTGAAAAGGTCATATGCTTCACCCTAAAAAATTACCAAATTCCAATTTCCCAAAATTGAATATTCATTAATTAATGAATATTTGCCACTAAAATTTTCCCTAGTCACTATTCATGCAGGTATATTTTTTGAAGTTTGAAGGTGTGTTTCAGGGTTCCAAGCGTAGATAAGTATTTGATAAGTATTTTAATATGGTTTTAAACATCTTAAACACATTTTAAGGGTATTCAAACTCCAAACTTCATGCAATCCCCACAGGCAGGCTCAAATCCCCACAGGTAGTCTCAAAGGCATAAAGGCACAATTGGTGATTTTATCATTGAGAAGGTGTTATGAGATGATTTATATGTCATAAGTATGTTTTCAACAAAATAATATTAGTGGGAAGGTCAAATTGGTCATTTGGTGAGTATGTACAGGGCATGAGAAACCCTAGATTAGAAAGCTTTAGGCATTTTTGAGAGATTTAACCATGGGAATTTAATGAAACTTTGTAATATTTCTCACCTATACATGTACAAGGTGAATCAAAAGGTTTTAACCTGAGATTATATGGATGTGTATGGATTCTAGGATTGAGGGTTTGGAATCAAGCTAATTAGGCCTAAATGAGGGTAGGCTAATGAAAGAAGTGATAGTTAGAGGTAGAGTTAGGCTATGAAATTTGACATAGACATAAAAAAGAATAGAGTGTACCTATCAATTCCCTTATAATCTCTTGATAAATAATAACATTATTATTAATTTATTATAAGGGTCTGATTTGCAACATTATCTTAACAAGTTATTCTCAATCTCATAACATTTGTAATTTTTAAGAATACTTTAAAACCAATCATCTATAATAATCTAAACACAAGTGATTCAAACAAGATTTACTTCATTTTTTTTCTTAAATATTCATGTAAAAAATAAGAATGCCATATATAGGCATACAATGTCAATAATACATGCATTGCCATATAGGCATACAAAAAACTACATCGTGTCTAACAACATAGTATATAATGTCAAGTGAATACATCATATATACATTTACAATGCCAAAAATGTGTACATTACATATAGGCATAAAAAAAAGTACAACATCTTAATCATTAAATAGACTCCCTCTCTTTGCCTTCTTCGAAGAAGCCTCTCTTTGGGATGCCCTACTTGTAGATGGAGATATCCTGAATGCTTTGGATTGCTCCAAGGTTTGACTATAGGTACTACGCTCATAGATCGAATACAATTGAACCTATTCAAATAAAAAAATTATTATAAAATTAACAAGTATACATGAAACCATGTTAAGAAACTCATGTTTTAAACTATAATAAAAAAATCATTTAAACATTCACTTACCACAATCTCATGGTCCTCAATTTTTCATCGATGCTTGACTAGGTCACTATCAGGTTCAGTTGCATGAATAGGCATGTCAAATGATGAACAAACATGAGGAGCTGTCATAGTAGTCATCTAAATCAAACTATCAAATGTCATATGGCAGCCTTGCATACATAATACATTCGTTTATATAAGTTATATTTACCAAAGTATATATTAAAATTATTAAAAAAATACTAAATTACAATTCAAAATTAAAAGTGAATATGCATACCTTGGTGAATGTCTGTGTAGATGACATTACAGCAGCAATATCCGAATCTTTCTCAAATCATAATGATGGAGGAGTGTCCACCCTAGTCATCATCTGAATAAATAACTTAATAATTAATAACTTGGGAAATTAATTAACTAAACATGTTGTTAATAAACTTAGTATTGCATAATATATGAAAAAATCTAATGAGGTCACGAGAAGCATGAATGTGACAAATGTATATGTGCAACATGTGACTTGTAACACCACACCAAAGGCAAAAAATGTTAGTTTCATGAGGGAGAATGACAAGACAATGAGGGAGGATTTTTTAGTGGATTTTGTGAAATTGAGTCATTGAATAAAGGGGCATCTTAGAATGCCAATACAAGGTCTAAAATGTGTCTTAAAAATGTTCAAATTTGAATTTGTGTTCAAATAGGTTTTCCCTAGCTCTAAGTTAATCTAGTTGGTGTGTAATTGATAACTCAAATGTTGAAGTATCAAGAGTTGAAAGAAGGATGTTGAATGATAATAGAAAGGGGGAAATCATCTTGATATAACTTTATAGTCCTTAGACATTGAAAGAGGAAACAATCCATGAGTACCTTGTTTGCTAAAGGGAAACATATAGTCAAAGGATTGAGTTGTATTATGTTGAAACTAGTTAGGATTCCATTGAGATTGTAAGGGGTATTTAGATAGTAAATGGAAGTGTATAAAATCCAATATTAGGTTTTTAAGAAATTTTAAGTTGAAGGAAAGGCAAAGTAACCCTATACCCTATTTTCATGTGTACATGGGTAAGGTTGTAAACTAAGAGTTTTGAGTTTGCAATTGATTGTGGGATTTAAGAATTTGTTGTCTGAATGAGAAAATTGTATAGGGTCAATATAGACCTAATGAAAAAGGTTTGGGAATTTGAAACCCACTAAAATAAAATGTATCCCCTTTAGTGTGCTCTCATCCCTAGTAATGGCCTAGAAACCCTGATTCTAGGGTTTAGTGTATAAAATGAGATTTGACTATTGAAAAATTCCAAAAAATTGTAATCTTACATTATTTGACGTCTTCTCACTAATGGAGGTGGTTTCGGGCTTGTAAAGTATGAAAAATTATGTAAATGAGGCTGTGATCTAGTGTTAGGCCTAAAGAAGGGTTAAGGGAGAAGGGTTAAGACCTAGACAAGGAGCTTTACCCAAAATAGGGCTAGTAGAAGGTAAATATATAAAGGTGTATGTGAGGGGTAAGTAGATAGAGATTTTGAGTTAGTGACATGACCAAGGATGTAAAGAGAGTGTGATAATAATATAGAAGGATTGATTTGACTAATATTATCATTGTTATTTGATTGACCAAAGGACTAAGGGAATGAATTATCAATGGATGAAGGAAAAACTTGAAAGGAAGGGATATAGGTAGAGTTTAGTATAGAATTTGATATAGCTTTGCATCAATGTATATAGATAGGACCTTTTCCCTAACTAGATATAGTAGGTCTTTGGGCCCCCTAAGTAGGTGGTGGTAATAAATTACTTAACCCCTTCAATCTATGTGGGGTTGAGGTCCCCTATTTGTATATGGTCGTAAGGCCTATGCCATATACATATAGGCTATAGTTTATAGTTGACACTCTCCTAATAAACCAATGGGATCTAATGGACACTCTCCCAACAAACTAATGGAATTGACGAGGTACAATGAAATCAAGAGGCTATGCCATCTAAATTTATAACTCCATAGATAGAGATGAAATTATTATGCTTAGATGGAATTAAGCTGGGAATTGAAATGTTGGTTATAAGCATTTTGGATATCGATCATAGAGACTGAGCCGCTATATGTGATTAGGATAACAAGGAATCAAATGCTTGGATATGAGGCCAGTATCTAGAAGGAAGGAGTGGTGTGCATATTGATGAAGACATACTATGCTTGATTGGGAAATTGATATAAGTATATTTTATCAAATAACTTTTATCAAATAAATTATA
Organism: Torreya grandis; assembly: GCA_037957365.1. Lineage (NCBI taxonomy): Eukaryota > Viridiplantae > Streptophyta > Pinopsida > Cupressales > Taxaceae > Torreya > Torreya grandis. Next base: position 6,904,080 of record JARHVA010000171.1, on the reverse strand, counting down.
TGTGTGTGTGTGTGTGTGTGTGTGTGTGTGTGTGTGTGTGTGTGTGTGTGTGTGTGTGTGTGTGTGTGTGTGTGTGTGTGTGTGTGTGTGTGTGTGTGTGTGTGTGTGTGTGTGTGTGTGTGTACGCCTAATCCTATTGATTGGGATTGACCCACTATGGAAACTACATATAATGGGATATCAATAAAATGTTCAACTCACTATTTTGGTAATTGAAAACATATTTGAGATAGAGGATGAGTTTATAATAAGTTACACCAATCCATGTTAATACATCAAACAATAAAAAACCCAACAACATTATAAATTAGGTATTTTATATTTTCTTACACAAAATCTACCAAGGATGCAATTAAGGTGTATAAATGTACATCTAGAGTATATAAAATTCACTTGAAATTTTACCTCTATAAATGTATATGGTGTCATATTGACACGTATAGATGTAGTATCTCGGGTTGGCCCACTACCTCATTGTGATGTCGAAGGCAATGTCTCCTCCTGGAACACAAAAAAATACATATATATTATTCAATTTAAATGTGTAAATTAATTTTAACCCTTTTACCTAAATGTGAATATAACTTAAAAATTTAACATTAAATTTATATAAAAGATACCTGCATGTGTGTAGAGACTGCCAATGTATCCAAACCAAATGTGTGTGATAACAAATCATCAATCAAGACCATATCCTCCAAGCCCCTTGAAGCACCACCATCATCATCTAAAGGTCCAGTGCATAAATCACCACAACATTAACATGGGTGGGGTTGGGTATGTCCACTAGCTAGAGTATCATGAGCATCTATCTCTGAAAGTATACTCGTTTGATGAATGAGTGTATCAATAAGTGTACTAAGCACATGCAAAGTGTATGTCCACAACCTCTATCATCACAGAGAAAATCTCTGGATGAAGTGGCTTTTGGGTAGGGATCTTTATAGGCTGATTAAGTGTATGATGTGCATCTGATTGATCCTATGTGGATCCTTTCCCTCGGCCCTAAAACTCACCATAGTCAAAGCAATTTGGAATTTGGTTGAGGACAAACTTGTAATAGAGTTTCCTCAAAAAGTATAAAGGAACCTCATGGTTATTGCAAGGGAGATAGTTAAACACCATCCACCATCACTCCTAAAAATTGGCCTTAATAAAATCATGTTGGCATTGGTGGATTGGGAAACATTTGGTCATTATGGCAAATGGGGCATTGGTGGTCAAGTTGATAAATAAGGCACAAAATTAATCTTTTTTTATATTTTTGTTCTTCACCTTAGATGCTGATAATTTGTTAGTATAGTAAGCCCTACAGTTATCCTTATATGACCTCCATCTATCAATTTGACTCATTATTGAGTCAACTTGACCTAATACTAACTCTAGGTTATTGGACAAATAATTGTGATGGGTGTTTGTAGAAGTGGGCTCCATCATTATCCTAATTATTTGCTCAATTTCAATTTTGTTCTCTACTATGCAAGCAACTATATCCTCCTGGCTACTTGGGGGATCTAGGGGAACTAAAAGAGGGTTAGGTAGAGAATTAGGAGGGTTAGGAGGGTTAGGGAGGTTGGGAAGAAGGTTAGGTGGAGGGTTAGGTGGAGCATGCTGACTTATTAGAGAAAAATGAAAAAATAAACTAGATGCAATTTGTATTCACAATTTTAAAAAAAAAAAAATTGATTTAATCTACCAAAAACATACCTCTTCTTCACAACGGCATCGCCGATCTGACGAATGGAGGGCAAAATGTGAATCTTGCAAGCAAAAAATGTGATCTTGAGGGAAAAATATGAATGGGAATTGACAAAACATAAATGGGTAGAATGATGAGGATGAGGGTTTTTTTATTTTATAGTTTCAATAACATGTATGCATTATTGAAACTTCTATAAACACATACACGATCCTATAACATGTACACATTTCTAAAAGTTTCAATAATATGTACACATTATTGATATAATGTGTATGGATTATGGCTCAAGAATATTGAGCAATAATGTGTATGTGTTAAAATAATAATGTATACACATTATATTATAATGTGTAAGCATTATGGTTATGTCAACGAAATTGTCCCCCAGCTTTGTGCACATACCCACTTACAAAGCAGATACGTCCATAGCAACAAATATACTAACAAAGTAAAGAGAAGGGGTCACACATATTCCTAACACTTCTCTTTCATCATCTTTCACACCTTCTTTCAGTAACCTATCTTCTCTAGCATCTTTGCCTTGACATTCTCTAGCTCTAGCAACTTCTACTTTACTCTTAGTCCTACTCGCAGTTACTTCAGGGTCATTTGTCTTATTCCATCTTCTTTGCATTCATGGATATGTTTTGAGTCCCAAAATTTTATTTTCTCTCAGATTCTTTTCACCTTCCATTTTATGGGATCAAGTTCAATTTCCTCTTACTCGACTCCTCATTATCCACTTACTCTCACATGCACCCCCATGGTACTCAAAGTGATTACTCCTTGTTGGCTGGAGTAGGCACTATGGACTTTTCCATAACTAACATCTTGATCAACAAGTGTAGTCACTACAAAAACTTCCTTATGATTCCTTGAATAAATCGATCTTGTACAGTCTAAAAAGCTATATATCCTTGTATTGTGAACTATATAATATAGTCATCGATCGTAATCTCCATCTAGTAATCTACTGCTTAAGACCGATTGATATCTAAGCTTTACAATCTCTCTATCTTGTCCTCAATCTAATTTATAAATTATATTCTCCTCGGACTAAAGTAATAGTATTCTAATATGGCTAACCATGCAACTAAAAATCCAGGTAATTTGCACTAGAAAATTTCATAGATTTCACCATTAATGTGTTCTTGGATGATCTCTTTTGCAGTCTTTCTGACTCTTTTCACTTTTTCCTCCACAAAATTCTTAATTCTTTCATCTAACCATCCTTTTACGTCTCTTAACCCTAACAACCATCTCAACATAGTTCATCCAATTTGGTTCCATGCTCACTGCACCATTTTCTAGCAGAGGTTCTTGGAGTTACACCAAAACATGATAATTATAGAGATAGCTCGTGTAATGGAGAGTACAATAGGCACCAAAGAGATGGAAATAATATAGGACATATACAACATCTTCAATTAGACCAAAGAGCAAGATGAATCATAGATATAACAAAACAAAACCATAACTCGTATTGCATTAGATTACAGAATAAATAAAAACATAGTACTTGATTGGGCATACACCATACATAAAAGAAAATAAGGGAAAACCCATAAAATGACAAGTTATATTAATCTCTATCAACACATCCATCCAGATTTTATTACATCAAAGTACTATTTATATCCTTTTACAATCTTGTTGTCTCTTCACCTTCAACCCTTATGATAAAAAAAAATGAAAGACTCCTCGCATTTTCTAATTATTCGATTAGAATTTCAAGGTTGAATACATATAAAACTATACAAAATCAAACACTTCGCACATGTGTTTCTCTTATATACTTCACAATTTTAGAAAGCTCCATTCTACTTCCAACAAACATTCGAGCTAAAAGAATGGTTCCCTACTCAATTATGCTTGCAGAGTTCGTGGTATGTCCACTCCTTATCTACTTAAATTTCCATGTTATCAATATGTTGTGTAGGCTTAAATGCATGATAAATTCTCTCTTGGTTAGATTACGTATCCATTCTTGGCACTTCAATATTTTATGCAACACGCAAATAAGGATGTAAAAATTGTTAGCAAGAAAGAATTATGGCTCTCCTCCAAAAGCTAGGTATTGATATAGAAAGACTACCTTTTCATGGGTTTTCTATTAACACTCTTCAATTCACTAAACATGAATTCAACAAAGGTATTCATGAAGAGATAAGTAAATCTTACTTGAAAGTTATATTGTTTAATCCCAAAGAGCCCTTGAAACAAAAACTTCTACATTATTTCCAATTTTATTCTTGCTTTCATAAGGATAAAAATCAAATCCTTGGATACATGAAGAGGATGTTTCCATCATGTTTAAGGATCCTTTTAGCTTGGTTTTGAATTTGTTTTCATCAAATACGAATGGAATCTGCTCATAATATCTCATAATGTGAGCGTATATGGCAATTATGTTTTCTAGAACCTGAAAGTAAAGAACATTTTATATTCAAGTGTCCTATCTACTATAAGAATCGTGGAAGATACCATTATATTTTTAGAGATTCTCATGGATCTTTGAGGAGCTTCATTCGGTATGAGGATCATAAATATTTAACTTTGTTTATTCAGAAACACTTCAACTTTGACGAATAATACTCAAATTGATTTCTTCACACATAGAGAATTCCAAAAATATCAGTTCTTACTTCCAAGTAACAGGTTTAAAAAGTCTCAAGTGACCACATGCCCAAACAACATGGTACATATATGTAAGGCAACACATATTTCACTGGTTTGAAGATCTAAGACCATCAAATAATAGAATCGATGTTTCTCATTAATTTTGTTTCTCTTTTTATATATTTTGGAGATGACACTCCCTTGATAAACTAGATTCATATAATGTGTTCTTCAATTCCATAAAACATTCTTAACCTCTTATAAACATTAATATCTAAATTAAATTAAATTAATTTTTGTAAAAAGTACCAGTGATTTCATAAGTCAAGTCTAGTCTTTATTGAAGAAGAAAATCGTACCATTAAATGTATTCATTGAACGAGTTTGATCATTATTGAAGAAGAAAATCATGAAGACTTGTATTGATTGAGAGGTATTCCGAAAGTCCCCAGAAAGCGCAATGCAACTTCTGCTCTTTCCCAGTCAACAATGCAAGCGGGTATTTATCTACCAGCAGCTTTTCATTTCTGAACATCTTCTCTTGCATTCTGGTGATTAAGTAGCCAATTGCTTTGTATGTGCTTTTAATCCTTAATTCAGTTGGCTTTCAAAGAATATGTTCTTGAAAATGCAAATGCATTTGAAGGCTGCTATTCGATTTTTAATCTGTTTTTGTTTAGTGGGCTTTTCCACGGCTGCAAAATGCCATCCTGAAAGGTGCGGGTCGATGAATGTGAGTTACCCTTTTTGGATTCACAAATCTGATTGTGGATCCCCTGGCTTTCAAATCAATTGCGGGAAGGAAGATTATACTGGGGAGCTCGCTCTGTTTCTTCCCGCGATTAGAGAGTATAATTCTACTTTTAATATTAAAAGGGATTTTAAAATTATGGAGATGAATTATAGGGGTTACCTCGTCATAAATTCGACCTCTCTTAAGGCCTATTCGTGTAATATATCTGATGATTCAAGAAAGCTGTTTCAGCTACCTGAAAAGGGGCCTTACACGATTTCCACGTCCAATAGGTTCGTGGTCATTGGCTGCGCGGGGTCCGGTACTTACTCATATGGGAAGCACGGTCAGGTGAGATGTATATCTAGCTGTGAAAATCTTGCTGGCCAAGAATACTGCAATTATGGCTGTTGTGAAACTGTCCTCGCAGATAATTGGAAGTCGATAAATTTTACGGGTGGAGGTTTGTCTTATTTTTACAATGAAACATTCTGTAGCTTCTCGACAGTATTTGACCCGACCACCTTCAAGATAGTCGATAACAACACAAGCCCTTTTTGGGGAGAAGGAAGGAAGGCTTATTATGGTCTCCGCGTTAACTGGGGTATCGGCGTTCAGAATTGCTCTCTAGCGAAGTCAAAGAACAATTACTCTTGCGACATCAATGCAGAATGCATAGATTCCCCAACAGGGGAGGGGTACGTTTGCAAATGTCTTCCTGGATATGAAGGATCTGGTTACTCAAATGGCACTTCTTGCACAGGTATACACTTTTGAAAGATAGAGATCTTTATTTTCTTTTATAAGCATCCCTCTTTAGGCTCTAAAGACTCTTGATAATGCTGTGGATTTACAGATGTGGACGAATACAGCCGTGGTGACTTGAATCGGTGTATTGATCCTTCGAAGGGGGGTATATGTCATAACTTTCCAGGTTCTTACAAGTGTTCTTGTGCAAAGGGCTACAGAGGAGATGGCTTTCAATGCGAGTTCAGAAGCTCAAATCAAGTTGTCATTCCTGCAGTCATAGGTGAAAATACATATTATCTCTGAGTTTATTCTTAATTGTTTCCTACAAATATGTCTGAAAACATGTATATCTAAGAAAAAGTTAATTTAATCTTTGGTGAGATATGCAGGGTCAGTCTCTTCATTTGTGGCAGTCTCTGTAGCAGCGTCTGTTTTGATTTGGTGGCTGAAGAAACGTCACTTGAAACTTGTGGAGGCCAAGTATTTTCAGCAGTTGCAGCAATACATTGTTTCCAGAGTCGGAAGAGAAACTTTGAGAATGTTTTCTGCCAAGGAAATAGAAAGAGCTTGTAAAAATTATTCAAATGACATGGAGTTGGGAAGTGGTGGTTTTGGCACTGTGTACAAAGGCACGCTATTAGATGGTACTCTTGTGGCCATTAAAAAGTCCAAGCAAGTTTTAAATCTACAGAATGACCATGAGTTTATTAACGAAGTTACCATTCTCTCCCAAATTAATCACAGAAACATCGTGAAATTGTTTGGATGTTGCCTCCAAACTCGATTTCCGTTGTTGGTATCTGAATTCGTTCCCAATGGAACACTGTTTGAACATTTACATTCCAGTGAGAGGTATTTGCCTTGGGCATCACGTCTGCAGGTTGCAATAGAGATCGGGGAGGCTTTGACATATCTGCACTCTGGAGCATCTCAGCCCATTTTCCACCGGGATGTAAAATCTTCTAACATTCTTTTGGACCAGAGTTTCTCTCCAAAAGTTGCTGACTTTGGGATTTCTCGTCTAATCTCTACCACCGATAAAACACATCTCACCACTAATATCATAGGCACAAGGGGTTACTTGGATCCTGAGTACTTCCAATCGTATCAGCTCACAGACAAAAGCGATGTATACAGTTTTGGTGTAGTCCTGGTTGAGCTTCTAACTGGTCTAGAACCCATGTCTGTAGAAAGGGCCAGTGACGAGTTTATTTTATCTAGTCTTTTTCTGTCTAGACTCAACAACAACCGGTTGATAGAAATATTAGATAGCAAAGTATTCAAGGAGGAAAGGAGGCAACAAATGGAAGACATGGCAATGTTAGCTAGGGAATGTCTTCAAATGCAAAGGAAGAGGAGACCCTCGATGAAAGAGGTGGTGGAGGAACTTATTTGGATAAAATGTGCCACAAGAAACAGAGGTTCACATCAAAGAGCAAGCTCCAAAACCAAAATGTCTGAGCAGACCAGCAGTTCAAGGGAAGGTTCACAAAGAGGATACGAGTACCGAAGTTACACTTTTCCTGGTGTAGTTGAGAGTACATCAGAGGAAGCAACCGCTGCACTAATTCAGATGTCGGCAATGCCTGAATCATTGGGAAGCGAAAAGCACTTTTAACTGTGGGGGTGATGATTAAGAAAGGGAAACCGAAGATCCTTTTAAGATTCGCCATGGCTGGCCCGGGAGGACTTCAAGTTGTTAATACAATATATGGTAATTAGTTTTGCGTTATTCATTAGTCATGATGTAATAGCTTAGTTCTGCTTTCACATAAAGAGTTGGTGTTCACTGAACACAATGCTTATATAAGCTCTTTCCCTTTTTAATGTAATTATTAGTTAAAGTTACTTGCTCGATAATAAAATTTAATTTGAAAGGGCTTACAATTTATATCATTTTATTATTTATTAAATATATATTGAACTTATCAATGTAATTATTAGTTAAAGTTACTTGCTGGATAATAAAATTTAATTTGAAAAGGCTTACAATTTATATCATTGTATTATTTATTAAATATATATTGAATTTATCATGAAATCAATTATATTTTTGTAAGAGAGAAAAGTAATAAGTTTAAGAGTTTTTGCTTTATTTAATTGTGAGATTAGTAGGTTTATATCCGATTTGGAATATAAGTGGGTTGTTTTATTGTTGTTGAGATTTGATTTTAATAGTACATTCGTTTTAACTGTTACACCACAGTTTGAGAAATAGTAAATTTACAAAATATGTTGGAAAAATAATGGGGTAATAAGTTGGAAGGCTAAAAATTCAATTTAATTGTCAGGGGATATAATATATATTTTTTAATTGGAAGAATTGAGGTTTAGATCCAGAATTCTGAAATTTATTTAACGTTAATTTGAATAGGGCAAACCTCCGTATAACTATCCAACTGACTATGTAAATGCAAAAATAATCGATCCCTTGAAACTTAAGGAATATTAAACATGGATGAAGATTGACAAATCACTCAAGTCCCATCTCATGACTCCACCTTATACCCTAATGCTTAAATATGTTATAAACATTCATACTTGAAAAAAAGAATAGTTCTAACTAAAATCTTAATAATTAAAATGACCAAAAAAAAAAACAATACAAAATATTGAGTAAGCATCGATGGATTAAATTTAATGCCTATATGATTGTATTTGTGCTTTTACTACATAAAATACAAAATCTCTATATGATTGCATTTGCATTTTTAAACTATAAGACAATAAACTTTTTTGTAGACCGTAAATTTTATTGACAGACTCAAAAAAATTATAAAAAATTAAAAGAAATATATAAATTGTTTTTAATGTTTCTGTTTTTCACCATGAACGAGAATGTTAAAATAAATAACCATCATAATAAAAAATAATAATCTCAAACAAATCAACCGTCAAATTTAGTCATTGCATAAATTTGGTTTAGTCGTTCTAACATTATAGAATTTAAATCATGAGATAAAAATATAAAATCAGTAAAAAAAAAAAAAATTAAAATCATGGAGCTTCATGGCTTATATTATCGTGAGGTGAGTGAGACTCGTAAATCATTTTGAAATGACTAGTTCGGTGCTTTAAATTAAGGTTTACTATATTTTTATAATACTTAGAAACATTAACTTTGTTTTTTTCATTTTAAGAATAGTATAATGAGAATATAGTGGATATATTAATATATATTTTTTCATTTAAGAATAGTTTAATGAGAATATAGTCAAACATATTAGTGGGTTGGAGTTCTTAAACTTTTTGAATATCATGATTTTGATTATATGTTATTTCTTTTCGAAGTATAGATAAAATGGTGAATATTTTCGTAATTTTTTTGTAGTGTTTTTATCAATAATTATAATTTTTTGGTCAATAAAATTGTGATAAAAAAGGTTGAAGTTTATTATGGATGAAAAAAAGATTAATTATTTGGTAAATTGTGTAGTTAATTTTATAGCAATATAGCTATCGTATTGAAAATTAATAAAATTATATAGGTTTTATAGAAAATTATTTCGTATTAGACTTCTCCCAAAAAATTAAAAACTATTCAAAACATACAACAAAGAATATCTATTCAATCCAATTGCAATGTGTGGAATAAGAAACAGTAGATCTACAAGAATTAAGATCTCCAGCGCAATCGGTATCCATAAATTCCTAGAGATTCAATATTTTGCTTTCAGCAAGTTCAGCCAGATAGAAACTTCCCTAGTCAAAAGTCTTGAGTATATACTTGAAGATCCTCTTCATCACCATCAATTTCTTCTTCTTGGATTGCACACGTCTTTGTTGACTATTCCCATTGCATGTGCAATGTCATGTCTTCAGTAGACCATTGTAAACATCGTGCTTCCAATTTTACTCACATACAAAACCTGAGCCATATCTTCCTAATAATTTTTCATTTTACGGCATTGTGCAGTAGATAGTTTTTAACCAACTAGAAAGGGCATATGAACTGGCTCTCTATCCTGCATCCTAAACCTATCAAATATCATCTCAACATATTTCATTTGGTCTAACTAGAGCTTCATGTTAGAACGATCATGTTTGATTCCCATACCCAAGATGAATCTTGTGGCACCAATATCTTTCATGTCAAACTTTGTAGACAGTTGATATTTTACATGCTTACTAAGTATATTATCATTTGTAATTAATAACATGTCATCCATATAGAGAACCAAGGTGACAAAGTTATTACCTTCTTGTTTGATGTACACATAAAGATCATCTTTTTTTTTACAAGACCAAGTCCAACCACATAGCTATCAAACTTATAATTCCCCATCTTTGGTGATCGTTTTAAGCCATGCAAAGACTTCTTTAGTTTGCATACAAATTCATATTTTCTTTTCACCATGAAACTTTCCAATCATGACATGTAAAATTATCCTTAAATTTATCCATGAAAACACATTAACATCCATCCGATCTATATCAGAATGAAAGATGACAATAATAGCTAAAATAAATCTTATTGATTTTAACTTTGTCACAAGATAAATAGCATCACCAATTTTAATTCCCTCTACCTGTGAGAATCCCTTAGCTACTAAATGATTCTTACACATCTCAAATTTCCATTACAAATTGTACTTATTATTGAACACCCACTTTTTACCTACAAGTTTTCTACCAAAATATAACTTTACAAGTCTTAAGTCTCATTCTTATCCAAATAATTACATGTATTTATTACAAGACTTTCTCTCATCTGACCTAGGTACTTCCTTTACCATCTTGGGGTCTTCATCAACCACTGGTAAGATGAACGCAGAAAAATATGGTGAGCTATACCTTTCATGTATTGTGCACACTCATTTTGATATAATTAAAGCAGGAGTCGCCAACATCTCCTCTTCTTGCAATTCTTCATCTCTCTCCTCATACTCAGATAAAAACTCTTCAACATATATATCAACCTGCATATTTTATGCTTCTTTGTTTCATCATTTTTCATGTGAAATAGTCCTATTAAACTCCCTGAAGACCACCTTTTAGTTGTGGACCAATTTATTGGTTCATGATTCTATAGATTCTGCCCTTTGACACCACTCTAATATTAAATAAAGATGCATTTTTTAGAGTTAATTTCAGGGTTTGTTCTTTTTCCATTCGAAAAATGGGCATATGCTTCACGACCAAATATTATCAAGTGTCACAGGGATGGTTTCTTACCATTCTAAGATTATTTTAATGTTTTATCAACCAAAGATTATGTGAGTGATCCGATGAAAAAATATAAATCAATAACCAGTACTTACACCCAATACTTATGCTCTAAGTGCACACCACTTAGCATACTCAATGTCTTTTCTTTTAGCGTATTGTCCATCCATTCAGAAAATCCATTATGTTTCATTTTGTATGGAGATATCATTTTCATTTTAATTTTACACTACTTGCAAAATTCGTCATACTTATTTGAGAAATATTCACCCTTATTTTCTGTGTCAACACTTTTATCCTTTTTTTGGTCAAATTATCAACAAACATTTTAAAGTATTTAAAGTTTTCGAGTACCTAATATTTCTTCTACAGAAAATATATGCAGGTCCTCTTGCAGAAATCATATATGAAAGACACATAGAATTTAGACCTGCTTAGTGACGATAAATCTAACATTATAAGCACATCAGACTGTATTACCTACAAAATACCATTTTCTCACACAAAATTAGGAGAAAGTTTCACCCAAATCTAATTACCATATACATAATTCTCCACAAATCAAACATCCAACAGACAACTATAAATTAATTCAACCACACCTTTAGTCTGTAGTGCGTTCAAGTATTTCTCTCTAATATGGCCCATTATTTGATGTTATAGAATTGTATTCTTTACTAAAAGTAATAGAAACTTTCTTGATTCAATTTTGCCCTCAAGAACAATAGATCTGTTAATGCACTACTTACTGCACTCATAACAAGTTTGAACAAAATTCCCATGTGCACACCTATTGCGAGCACCATGTCTTTCTGCACCATCTTGCGCCCATATATTTTGAATGAGACCTACACACCAACATAATTCATTTTTCTCTTAGATAAAAAATTATTATCCAAGATAGGAATGTGCAATACAATAAGGAGAGTCTTAATCCTTCCATCTTTAAACCTCAGCTTCATTAATCCACTTCCCACGATCTTGTAGGTAAATTTGTCTCCCAAAAATAGATCTCCACTATCATAATATTAATCAACTTAGAGGAACTCCCTATGAGGGTTCATATAAAAGGAGTCACCCAATATAATCGACCATGCATCATGGCATGCATGCGTATTTGAGTCTATGATATAAACATATCCATTTTCATCACTAAAGACCTTTCTTTACACTGAAGGTTTATCATCTATTGGTTTGTACTTTTCCACCTTTTAACTCTATGATCCTTTTTAATTTTTTTTATTTAATCACAATTCCTACATTTAAAGGATATTTTTAGAGACTTATATTTGCTTCTAGAATTTGAATGATTATCCCCATTCGTTCTTTTACTTATTTTTCAAGAGTGCACGTGCACATAAAATACATCCTTTATTTGATAATTTACAATGTAATAAAAGCAAAATTTACAATATGATGATCAAATATTAATCATTACTTCTTTTATATACTCTACTTAGCCATGGTTATTCCATAGGTCAAGCTTACTAAGAACATAGACAAATATAACAAGATTATATCAAAGGTATGTAAATCACAATTCAGACACACATATCTCTAAAAACACTATATGTTAAGGGTGAGGCATGCCACTCACATTCAATAAACCATTGCCTTCAACATTAAATAAACTAACTTTAGATGTTCATGTAGGAAATATTCATCCTACCATGTTGTATCTTTGTGATTCAAATTATTTCAATTGATCAAATACTCAATCTCTCTTATTCACAACTTTTTAGTGCATGTGTGAAGGATCTCCTCATGTTCCAAAATGACTCTACCTTCTTTATCTAGTTATGGTAACTCAGTTTGTGTAAAAATATTTGTCCAATTACCTTATTCAATTAATATAAATGAAATATAGGATGAATGTGAATGGACTGGGGTAGTTCCACCTTATATGCCAAATTGATACATTTTTTTAGTATCATATAATGGCCATAATACTTAAAAGAGAGTTTGTTAGCCTTATTCTATTCCTACATAGACATATGTGTATATGGTTTCAATCACACAAATACACAATCACATATATAAAAAATCCTCTCACTATAGTGTTGATATGCTTGCTGCTTCATTTGATTATGTGTCATTGCTAAATTCTCGCCCAATCTAGTTAGTCCCTTATGTTGATTTTGAATGTGTTCTTCGGCAAATCGAACCTTAGATTACACCTTAAAGGATGAAGTGATAGATGAGGGATGATAAACATAAAGTTCTAAAAATGGAGACATTTTGTATGAGTTATGGAAGGAAGTATTATACCACCACTATTCTATTGGCTTCCAATGAACCCATAATTCATATTTATCTAATGCAAAATAATGAAAATACCCTTCTAGACATTTTTTGATCACTTCTATTTGACTATTAGATTGAGGATGATATGATAAGAAATGAACCAAGTGCCCAAACATGTGAATAAATCAATAAAAAAATTATTGGTAAAGATGTGATCACAAACACTTGAAATGATCTTAGGAAAACCATGCAACTTTTGAATTGTATTGAGAAAAGTACCAACCACAGTATTGGCTACAAATGGTTGTGATAAAGAAAAAATGAGCATATTTTGTGAGCCTATTTAAAATTACCCTGATGACATTTTTAGTTTCATACCTCGACAACCCTATAATTAAATCCATGGAAACCTCATACCACCTCTGGTTAGGGATGGATAAATGTTGTAAAAGACCTAGTGTCTTAATTATTTCACTCTTATTCTATTGACACAAAATTCATTTTACCATAAATTTTTGTATACCCCCCTTGAGTCCTTCCCAATAGAACTATTACTTGATTATATGATAGGTTTTTAATAATAACAAGTTCCATTATATTAGAGATGCATGAATCTCCTTAAGCATCTTGTGTTTGAGGATATGATTTTTAAATAGTATAATCTATCTTTTATACCATACTATGTTTCCTTTCCACTTTTTTTTTTCAAAAACACCAGAAACATGTTGAAGCTTCTAAATCATAACATATGTATGTTTATCATTCTCCCATTCATATCTTTCCTCTATTAACCAATCTTCCTACCAAATGGTCATTATGCATAACAATGCCTCAACTGATTCATCCCTTCTGGATAGTGCATCTTCTACCACATTCTCTTTTCCTTTATTATAGATTATTTCAAATTCATATCCTAAAATTTTCTCAAGCCATTTTTGTTTTCTTATGATGACAATCCTTGTTCCAAAAACTATTTTAGACAATCATGATCAGTATTTACCTTAAAGTGTCTACCCATCAGATAAAGTTTCCATTGCATGATTGCATGAAGAATACCCATCATTTCTTTATCATAGATTGGGTTGAGCTTGTTTTTTTCCTTGATTTGATGAATTTCAAATTTAATGGGTTATCCTTCCTACATGAGTACTACCCCAATGCCATATCTTGATGCATCGCATTCAACAACAAGAGTTTTGGAAAAATTAGGGGTAAAAAAATTAGAGTGGTTCACATAGCCCCTTTCAACTTCTCAAATGCCTTGGTAGTTATTTCATTATAATGGAAGGATTATTTATTCAAAAAGGTTGTAACTAGATATGCTATGCTTCCATAATTATTTTACAAATCTATGATAGTAAGGTAATAACCCCAAAAATATGTGGAGGTTATTGATGGTCTCTTGCACTTACTCCACCATAGCATTGATATTCTTAGTGTTGCATTTGACTCCTTCATGTGAAATAATATTAATGAAGCACTCCACCTCTTAGAATCAAAAATCACATTTATAAGGTTTGGCATAAAGCTAATGTTGTATTATAACTAACAGTAGCTATTTCATATTCTTCAAAATTTCTTCCCAATTTTTATTATATATTAGGATGTCATAATTAAACACCAACACAAGCTTCCTCAAAAAAGGCCTATAAATATCATTCATCAAACTCTAAAATTTAGATGATACATTTATGAGACCAAAAGACATGACTATAAACTCATAATGGCCTTCTAGGGTTCTAAAACATATTTAAGGGATATCCTCATCTCCAATTTGAGATTGATAATACCTAAAATGAAGATCTAGTTTGGTAAATAAACAACACCATGTGATTCATCCAATGAATCATCAATTACAAGAATATGGAACTTTATTTTAATGGTATACTTACTGATTTCTACGTAGTCTAGGAACATCCTCCAATTGTCATCCTTATTACACATCATGACTGCCAAAGACAAATATGCACTTTGGCTATGTCTAATAATAACTACCTGCACCATTTATTGTACCATCTTTTAAATTTCATCCTTTTGAGCACATGGATACTTGTATGGTCTGATGTTTGGTGGTGTACTATTTGGAAGCAATATTATGTCATGATCATGTTCTCTTCATGATGGTAATTCTTTTGGCATGTCACACAAAATAGTCCGGTGTTCATCAAGAATCATTTGTAAATCATCATGTGTAGACACATTTTTTGGTTGTACTTCTATGGAAAATAATCTTTCTACAAATATTTAATCCACTTTTTTGAGAATTTTCTTCATCTAATGTGAATTAACCAATTGTGTATATTTTGCCTATAATCCACATAGTTCAAATGTCCTACCTTTAGAATTAAAGTGCATGTATAATTCTTAGAAATTAATTTATATTGTGTCAGCCCTTGTACTCTTAAAAAAATGTTATCTCCATTCATGGGGATAACAAACATAATATAATATAGCATGTAACCTCCCATAACAAGATTAATACTATGTCATTTTCTAGAATAATTGATAGTACCACCATCTATAATTCTAACCTAAAATTATAATATTGGTATATTTGACGTTTATAAAATATAACCAATGATCCTATCAATGGGAGGATCATGGGAAGTGTCTATATCATATAGTCTAAGGGATATCTATCATGAATGGGAATTATTAACAATGGATGAGTTAGGACCTAATAGGAAGTCATGTGGTGTTTCTTACCTATCATGATCACTACTTGTAGAATCTAGTATATGATGGGTATCTATAGATGGTCAAAGAATCTATGGGATCTATTGTATGGACTTAGGATGATGTTTCTCTACCTATGTTCACTTTGGAACATGTTAAACTATTTGTGGTGCTAACTAGGTATGTATTGTAGAAGATGGCGGGGGCTCTAAATAACTCTCTAATGTGATCTACAATGAATAAATGGTTGTCTAATGGGAAAAATTATGTTCCTTTGATTTTTTAGTAAATATTAATAATTTATGTGTAATAGTTGAATATGTATAGTGATCATGAATATATGTATCAACCATATTTATATAATGATCTTAAAAATATGTACCAAGAA
Source organism: Torreya grandis (assembly GCA_037957365.1). Classification (NCBI taxonomy): domain Eukaryota; kingdom Viridiplantae; phylum Streptophyta; class Pinopsida; order Cupressales; family Taxaceae; genus Torreya; species Torreya grandis. The sequence goes on along the minus strand of JARHVA010000171.1, from coordinate 6,887,802 downwards.
CATTTGTACAATGATCATGAATAAGTGTATCAACTATCATGGTAGTGGTGGGGGTGAAGGAGAAGACACGAATGGTTATAGTGGGTAATCATACCATAAACCTATAATTTTTACTACCATTTTATAGTGTATGTACTTTAGGGATCAGTGTACTATAGATGTTAATGCACAAAGTTTTTGAATCCAAGGGCATCTAATAACATGTCAAAAAATATGTTAGATTTTAGAAAAAGGAATGGCATAATCCTTATAGCAGATCCTACCTAAAGAGGTAATATAGTTTTATCAAAATTGGAGATTAATAAGTGTTAATCTAATTATGAAAAACTTTTGAGTAAAATCAGAATGTATAAGATATGCAATAAATCACACAAGATCAATTTGGAACTTATTATTTATGTAAAATGCTAAAAGGATAAAGTACTAAAGATAAATGAATTAGCTAACACTAAGATCTAATGGACTACAATAGAGATTTTGTGATCAACTATGGGACTGTGTGAGGTCATTATGAATAAAGAACATGGCTCTATTTTAGTTTGGGACAAAGTTATGCTATTCAAACAAAGCCAATTTATGTTGTCAACTATAGGGTGTATTATAATCCACAAGGGTTTTTAACTTTTATAATAATTATGATTGGTACACCTTCACCTAGTATGTCATATGTGTTTGACCTAATTTATTTGATTCACTTACAAAGTCTTTGTGTACCTTATTTTTTACTTAAAACCCTAGATCAATTGACAAAGAGGAACAAATGTAGTAAATGGGAAAAATGGGTTATAATATGAAGTTGTGCTTAATCTACACACCCTTAGGTTGAGCATTATCTGCATACCAATACTCTAAAGACAAAACAAACAACATTTAGTTCAGCCATGCTATGGCGGTGTGTGTGAAATACTAGTGTAATGTTATATGTTGGTGCGATCTTGATGTAATTATGTGATTGAATAATGACATGTGACCTTGTTAGAGTATTAAAAATTAACATAAAAATACATGTGGTTTATGGACTCATAATTTGGAAGAATAGGCGATTTCCTCTCAATGTGTACTTAGAATAATTCTAGTGTTTAAAATATAGAATCCTCTTACCATCTAGTGAACAAATGGATAGAAATGTGTTTATATAGTGGTATTTTGAGAATTTTTCTAATATGAGACATATGAAACATGGAAGATGACTCATTAGATAAATTTTAATTTTAGAAACTAGTGTAGACAACAAAATTACATCACACACGTGTGTAACTCCCTATGTCAAAACCTCCCTTGAACCCCTTTTTCAATAATAATAATTAGCCTCCCTAACCCATGCTTTTACCCCTTCACATATTTAATTAATTTAAAATATTTAATTAAGTTAATTAAAAACCACTTATGCCACCTTACCTAGCCACCTCATTCTAAGATTAATTCTTACCCTTTAAGTCACCTCAAGACTTAGTCCCCTTATCGTAACTACCCATGACTTTTTCTTACCCTAAAAATAGATTCCTAACCAACTACGTCATTATTAACCTCCTATTTCTACCATTTCTTAATGGATATCATACTTGGCACAAGAAAGAACCAAAAATAGGCTAAAAATAGCCCTTTTACCTATTCTCATGCCACCGATGTTGGTCAACTCATGGCTGATGTCGGTGGGATCATCGACATTAGTTATTTAAGACAAACTCTAAACTAATGTTCAAGTTAGAAAAAATTAAGAAAACTCATTTTTATTCGCATATAGGCTTTTGGCATCTAACTTTCCACACCTTGGCTTACTATTACCTTGCAAAAGTCAATCTAGATTAGGAACCAAGCTCTTGAGAACCAACAACATGCGTTTGTTTTCTCTATTCAAGGCATTGGTTTGGCAAACCTTATAGGAGCCATCCATTCGGCACTTATCATTCAATCATCTCTTCAGCTAAGTACATCACTTATTATGTAAGTCTTTACGCAGTTACTTTATAATCACTTTATATCTACTATATATTGTTTTACACATTCCTAACCAAATCTTAGTGAAGGATTTATAAAGATTCCCCACTTATTTTCCCTTGTTCCAACACACCAAACCTATAACCAGACCCATCCAAATAATACTCTCTCTCTCTCTCTCTCTCTCTCTCTCTCTCTCTCTCTCTCTCTCTCTCTCTCTCTCTCTCTCTCTCTCTCTCTCTCTCTCTCTCTCCCCCCCCCAACCTTCCAGTCCTGACCAAAATTATTTCCTAGACCTAAGAAAGCCTATTTCAAGTTCCTAGGAAATTATTGCCCCTACTGACATCGGTCACACTTGCTCACTAACCTCGGTAGCCTAACCGAAATCAGTCATTGTGGATTTTTACTAACCTTTCTAAAACCTACCCAAATTACTTATAAAATAGAAATTGAATATACCACCTACACTCTCTTACTCTCTGTTGCACTCAGGTTGTGAATAATGGTAACATATCTCTCTTTTACTATGTTTTTTCCTCTCTTTATTATTTATTACTTTTTTATTTCTCAAAAGTGGATTTTTATCTCTAAGGAAGTTTTAAACTTCCTAGAACAAGTGCATAGCTTAACAACCCACTCATATATCTACCAACAGATATTTTTATGCTAGTGCTTTCCTACTTGCAGGTAATCCTCCCCAACTAAAGAGGAGTGCTCACAATGTATGGATACGGTGTGCAAATCAATCTGGGTTCATTCTAATCACTTATCCCTATCCTTATTCTTTGTTTTTATTTAGACTTGAAATAGACACAATTTTAGTGAAACAACTAATTTTAATTTGGTGGGAGGATGAAATTGGTGGATTTAAACACTCTCAACTAGCGATATTATCCTAAAAGAGAGAAATTATATAAGGAACAAAGATAGCTAAAATGGAAATAAGAATCAATCCAATATTGAGTCTAGGATTCTTGAAATGAGGAATATGAATATTTAGTATTAGAGTTTCCTAAAGGTAAATATCATATATATATGGAGATGAATAGTGTCTTAGAACTATGGAATTCAACATGAGTTAAGTATGCATAGATGATGGTCAAAAGTGCATTGTTTTATCATTAAATGTTAATTTTAGAGACTAAATTTCCCATATTTATTATATTAATGCATAAAATTAAAAATACTAGAGTTAAGTCTGACAGGTTTACCCTAGCGGTGAAGAGTTGAGCACTACAAGGGGGAGGTCTTAGTATCCATTCTCAGGACTGACCATATCAGTAGTACTCATTCCATGTTAGATGTCTAATGGGTTATTTGATTTGGTGGTAGAGGTGGTGTTCTAACGTAGCCTCAAGCCGATCGAGTGTTCAATGCAATGTTGGTCAAGGTCAGGCACGAAACATGTGTTCAATGTGATGAGGCATGTTCTAGAGCTATGGTATGGAATGTAACTATAACCAATTTTACCAAAGAGATGGGGGTGCATTGGTAAAACAACTTGGTTTTTATATATACCACCTAGGCTCAAATATTAGAGGTATGTAAAAATCCAGTTGTGGCCGTATTGGTATTAACACTGGTTGTGGCAAGATCATAAACAATGGTTGTGGCATGAATAGTATGGTAAATGGAATTTAAAACACTAGTTATGGCTTGAATATTGGTATTTTGGTATCAACTAATTATGGGCATTGATGTAATCAGTTCAGTTACTCTGATCAAAAGCTATAGATATATCTTAAAAAATACCAGAGTTAAAGGAAGAGAGTTTTACCTAAACTTACATGTGTTGAGTAGGTTTAGATGTATACAATACATTAAATTATGATTCATGTAAACCTGCAATGAAACATGTATAAATGAGTCATTACTTAGGATGAAAAACTAAAAGTAAATAAGATAAAAGTATAGACCAAACAATAAAAAATGGGTACACATTTTTATGTATGCAAATCATTGTGTTTCCTTATGAAAAACTAGTGAATGAAGAGGATGAAATCCTTAGAGATTTAGTTTTGTTGAAACACTAGGATTGGACTATGCATTCCCAAATATTCATTAGTAGGATAATGTGCTTAAGAAACCAATATGTATTTGAATCCATCATCACAAAATTCAAGGTAGTATAATAGCTTTGAATCCCTGTATGAATTTCAATAGATCATTATGTTACAAATCTAGTGAAAAAGGTTAAAACAACCATTGCACATAGAATAATATTCATTCTAGTCCAAAACTAATGTAAAATAACATGATCTAAGTTTGGTGTATACAACATAAGAAATGACATGATTTACCATTACTTCTATGGAAATTGGTCTAAAAATGAGTAATAAAGTGATCATGTTACATGCACATGACCCCAATCTAATATATAAGTATATTTATTTTAATAATTGAGTGATGTCTCAATTTAATTTCTAAATAAACTTCTATAGATTGGAACACATGTTTCACATGATGCTCCCAATCTAAGCAAAATTTATGATAATCATGTGTATAAATTTGAAAACTATTTTTAAGTAATATATATATATATATATATATATATATATATATATATATATATATATATATATATATATACCGATTATAATTCTATGAAATTTATAAAATTTTGGTTTTTACTTTTGGGATGAAAGTGCATTGTCCTAGACAAATATGGCATGCATTATTGTCCAAATGGCATGGTACTATCTAAATATTATTTCTAGGCAAAAACTAAGAATGCACTTTGATCAACTGAGCAATTATTGTATTTTTATGTCTATGTAGTAGTGGATTTTTGTAGCTTAGTCTCTAAGACAAGCCATTGTGTATGCCCCCTCTTTTGAGGTGAGTTTTGAATCCTATGTAATAACTTAGCTAAAAATAAAAATTAATGTGAATGAAGTTATAGGAATATTTAAATTTAGAGTAATAATGATAAAATTGGGGGTCATGGCATTATATTGATAATCTGAGAAAAATAGTAATGTATGATGCATTTATAATTACGCATACATAGTGTCATGTCTAGATATATGTTACCAATTAGTCACACATTGAATAAATGATCAATAGTGATTAATTAAAATTGATATAAAACTACTCCAAGACGATGCATGATATTGATTAGGATATCAAAAAATTAGAGAGATGCATGATCTCTATAATGGCATTAGAAACTAAACAAAATAATAATAAACAAGAGTCATGGCCATGACATATACATAAAGAGCACATGCAAAATCACACAAAACATAGAAGAAGACCAAGGGACTATATATAAGGGACATGTTAAAATTTCACTCACACAATACAAACACATAATAAGGCTTAAATTTGAAAATAAAGACATGTTCAAATGTACACAATCCAAAGAAATGAATACACATAAAACATCAAGTAAAGAATCAAAAATGATAATTATGCATGAATAAGTGAAATTGATCTACTTAAGAAATATTTAAATTATTGTATTTAGTAACTCACATATCCATTAAGATATCAATGTGATTCATGTAAGTTAGAAATATGGAAAAATGCAAGCAATTTATTCTATTGCAGTAAGAACAAAAGTGATAGTCATAGAGTGATAAAACCTAAGTAAAAAATACCCCCAGTGAGATTGTTGTGATACATAGATGATATATAAGGCGTATGACTAATTTGAATATTATAAATTAAATATTGTGTTCACTGGGATAAGTTCACTAGAATGGGATAAGAGTGTGGTGTGTTATTGTCTAAATTAGTGAAATTTTGTTTGCATAAATGTCATGCGTCTGAGACATGATCACCACCTACAACTACATATGAAAGTGACATCATGTATGTTATAAAAATCACTCAAGTACACTTGTGAATCATATTTGATATAAAACTAGGTATATAAAATTACTTCATATACTAAAACACAAATTAACTAATGTAAATGAACTACACATGTCATGCATAGGTTATTATTTTTACAAGTTTTTGTAACATTATTTTTTTATATTTTTGAATATATTTATCACTAAAAAGGGAACATACTAACCAATTAATCCCACAATAGATTCACAATGAATAGGTCATAAATATAACATAATAAGGATTTCCTCTCGCGAATGTAAATTATCATGCCAATATGAAGGAATTGATATCGACTTGGAATCTTAAAATTAATCTAAATCTATAACATAGGTGCTATTGTCATGCTGATAATATGTATTATACTATTTATTTTGTGTACCATGGTCAGTTTTAGGACTCTTCAGAACCCATTATTGAGTATTAGAATGTTGTGTTGGTGTTCTTTTTGGAACACTCTTAATGCTTTATAATATCAGTCTTGGACATGTTGGAGTAGAGAGTGGCTCTCTAGAATTTGTGATAAATCGATATTTAAGTGTATTTTAAAGGATAGGTATCTTTTGAATGTTTACCACCTTATTATGAATGCTCTGAATAGGTTGAACCTTTTTATGTTTATGAACTGATATTTGTAGTGTATCAACAATAACCTTTGGTTGTAGGGGTTATTCATATGAAATACCATGAAATATGATAAATTCATTAGTAAAAATTATTAGTGTAGGTTTTTATTTTTCCCTATTTATTAGGGAAATTGTATTTCTTATGCATACATGGAGTTTTCCTACATTTGTGGGATAGGCTAGCTTATGTGGAGGTGTGTGTCATAGATGTGTCATAGGTGTCATAAGAATATCATAAGTAACTCCCTTGATGGGAGTTACTTCTCTATTCTTAGCACCTTGCCACCACCTTTCATGGAGGAGTTGCTGTCTATTCTTGGGGTGCCTTGTCCACATTTTGTGGAGGAGTTACTTACGTACTCTCCTATATGTATTCCTCACTTTAGCCATCTCATGCTAATCATATTTTGGTTTTCTCCATTTTGTCTTGTGCAATTTATCTTTTTGTGTTATTTTTAAATTATTTTAGCATCTATGTGGTGTGCACTTGCTTCAACTTGTGTGATCACGTCTCCATTGCACTCGTATTATTCAAATTCTGGCAACAACTTTGATATGGTATTAGAGCAAGAATGGTAATCGTGTGTATGGTTATGCTTTTAGTTCATTTTGAAATCAAGAGGAGTAGAGTTCTTTTTGTTTTTTTGTTTTTTAGATTTGATCTAAAATTTAAAAAAAACTTTCAAAATCTTTTCTGGTATCGTTTCCTTGTCCTTTGGGTGTCTTGGCTAGTTCAGTAGTTAGCTTGGGCACCATTGTTGAGCACTCAGCAACAAAGGAAGGAGCAGCACTCAACAACAAGGGAGGCGCACCACTCAACAAGATTCTGCACTCCAAGAGCTCAGCCTGCAAACCCATGCACTTCTGGTCAGCAGTCCTTCCAACTTTGTTCCACACTCCTTCTAGCCAGGTGCCTTCAGTTCCCGTAGCAGAAGTCGTCATTCCAGCATGCCAAGCAGCAACAAGGCATCTTCACTTCTACCATGCCATCAGCTATACGACGTCCAAAATAGGTCTATTTTTTGTGAATATGGCACATTTTTCATGTATTCTTCTACCTAGACCTGTTATGCATTAAAGTCAGCAGATTTCATCATATTTTCTTGCCCATCAAGGTGCCAAGAAGGTTGTACGGAATCCAGCAGGTCTGCACATTTATTTTTTTGTCTTTTTTGAGTCAAAATTCTGGACTGTTTGCTTTTGGATGCCCCTTCCTTACTTGGCATCCCATTTGGCACCCCTTGGACACGTGGCATCCATTATTCTGTCTATGCTTCATTTTTTTTTTAGTTAAAATTGACTTGATAAAACAAAAATTAGTCAATTTGGCTGAATATTCAGTTTTATAGACAATTTTATAATTTGGGGGTTTTCAATTTAAAACTTGTATCTTTTTCCTACGAAGACAAAGGGTGAGGCTCGGGTTGGTGGGAGGCCAACTCCCCCTCACACAAACCTCCTTTGGATTATTCATTCCATGCTAAATTCAATTAGTGGTTGGAAGCCACTTTATCTCCCATAACAGGCATTTTTTAATGTTTTAGTGTTTTTTTTTGCAAAAACACTAGTTTACGGGAAAATTGAACCTTTAATATCTTGCAAATGGTAGCTCAGATTTGGTTTCCATTTTTTAAAAAAGTGTTTATAATTCAATTATCCATTGTTTAGGCTTATTAATTGTCAAAAATGCACTAGTTTATAAAGTGCCTAAAATTTGGGTCTCCCACGACGCATTTTCGGCTAAGTCCGACGTCCTATTTGCTTTAGTCTTGCACTGATTGCTCTAAGATGCATTCTCGACTGAGTCACATATTTTGAGCGTGCACTTTCATATTTGGGGGGGGGACTCAATATTTTGGGGGGCTGTGATTGCTTTTCACAACTTGTAAATATTTGCTTTCATTCTCCTTTCTGGATAAATTCACAACTTGCAATCAACACAAATTCACCTAAATTCAGCTAAAAATGGATTCTTTTCAACTCAAACCTCTAACACCCTTCAACTATCATGAATGAAAGGTTAAAATTTCAATCATTCTTAGAAGCAAAGGGTTGTATAGGATCACCATGGGTACTGAAGTAGAACCCAACACTAATGCTGAAAATGTCAAGTGGTACAGCTGTAGTGATGAAGCCTATAGATTACTAAGTTTGTCTGTGTCTCTAGAAATTCTCTTCCATTTAGAATCCTCCCAGACTCCTAATGACATATGGGACACCTTATAAGAGTTATTTGGGAAGCTTGATGAGATGAGAGGTCATGAGCTCGAAAATGAACTCATAAGTCTAAGTCTTAGCAACTTTGACACCCTATAGGACTTCTTCACTAAGTTTAAGGCCCTTAGATTGCAATTGAAATAATGCGGGATAGAGAAGAAAGATGATCACCTCATTCTTTCTATTCTCGCAAAGTTAGGTCCAAGCTATTCAGTCTTTGTCTCCACTTTCCATGCCACAAAAAGTGCCCTTGGCACTACATGGAAAATGCCTTCTTTCGATTCATTCATTGCCGACTTGACTAGGGAGCAAGATAAGCTAATTCAAATGGGCACAGTGAAGTCTACTCAACCCCATTCTTTGATAGCTAAAAATGGTAAGGATAAGACTTCAACAAAAGAGAAGAAGAAAAAGAACAAGGACCAGGACCAAGAGAAGAAGAAAGAAAACACCAATCATGCCAAAAACAACACTGAGACTTCCTCTTTCAATGTTAAACTGAAGAAGGAGAAGGTTAAGTGTGCCTATTGTAAAAATATAGGGCATGATGAACACAAATGCATGAAAAAACAAATAGATCACCTAACTCATCTTCTAGAGAAGAACAACATAGGTGTTCCACAGTCCATCAAGTAAAATTCATCTACCCAAGATTCTACCAAGGCAAAAGGCAAGGGTAAGGAGAAAGAAAAGGGCAAGGCCTTTGTAGCTAAAATAGATTCTACATCTTCATGGGTCATTAACTTGGGTGCTTCTCACCACATGGGCTCTTCACTAGTTGAGTTTTCATCTTTAGAGCCTTTTAGCATGACTTCAATTAGTTTGGGTGATGACACATCAGTTTTTGTTGCAGGGAGAGGATCAGTTGAAATGGAAAGAGGAACATTCAACAATGTTCTAAGTGTTCCTTCTCTTTTAACCAATCTCCTATCAGTGTACCAAATCACTCACATTGGTCGGGGTATGAGAGTTGAGTTTTCACCAAATTCAGTGGCTATTAGGGAGTTGCATAGTGATACTACAGTGGCAGTGGGTAGGGTAGATCACCAAGCTAGGTTATACAGTTTCTCACATTTTGCATCAGATTCTTCTCCAACAGCATTGCTGACTCATTCAAATGGAGTTAGAAAATTATGTCATGAGCGGTTTGGCCACCTTAACTACCGCTACCTTGAGCAACTTTGCAAACATGACATGGTCATTGGCTTGCCTCGTGTCTAATTCTCAAAAGGACTTTGCGAGGGGTGCTCCCTTGGGAAGTATTCTGAAGCAAAATTTGACAAAGGCAAAGCTTGGAGGGCTTCACAACCTTTGGAGTTAGTCCATAGTGATGTATCGAGACCCTTTCCCAAACCATCTTTCACAAGGGCCAAGTACATCCTCACTTTCATTGATGATTTCTCTAGGTACACTTGGATATATTTTCTCAAACAAAAGTCTGAAGTGTTTGAAAATTTTCTAGACTTCAAGGCTCTTTTTGAGAAACAAAGTGAGAAATCCATAAAGGTTCTTCAAGCTGATAATGGAGGGGAGTATGTCAGCATCAGGTTTGAGCAGTTTTACACCATAGAGGGGATTGATTTACAGTGCGCAGTCACTTACAGTCCTTCACAGAATAGGGTTGCAAAATGTAAGAATAGTTTGTTCAAAGAGATGGGTAGCTGTATGATTCACTCCAAATCCTTAGCACCACACTATTGGGTCGAAGCCATCAATTATGCTTGCTACATTCAAAATAGGGTTCCTCACAAAGCGTTGAAAGGGATAACACCCTTTGAAGCTTGGCATAAAAGGAAACCTGATGTTGAGCACCTTAGATTTTTTGGATCTCCACCCATGGCCTGCATTTTGAGGAAGAAATTCAAAGCTATGGAACATCAGTCCAAGCCTTGAATCTTTGTAGGATATCCAGATGGTATTAAGGGATATCGCCTTCTAGATCTAGTCACACATGATTTGTTCATTGAGAGAAGTGTCCATTTTTAGGAGAGTCCTAGAGACTCAACACTTGACATTTGTTATCCCTCATCAGATCTACTTCTTCATGATGATTCCTTATCAGATTCAGATCAGCCACAGTAGGTTCTTGAGCCAGAGACATCATCTTCTTCTTCAAGTTTAGATAGTGAAGACAGTGATGCAGAGTCATCCACCTCTAGTCAGTCAGAGGATGAGGAGTTAGCACCTGACTCACCCACTTCCAGGCCACTTTGGGCTAGACAGACACTTCAGAGTGCTGGCAATTGGGCAGGATATCTCGCAGATGATAGACGTACTAGGGGGATTTTCAGAGAGATCCACATGCCTTCTTTGCTTTAGTTTCAGATCCACAGACTTTTCGAGAGGCATCGGGGCTACCTAAGTGGGATAGTGCTATGGAGGAAGAATATTCTTCCTTAATCAAAAATCACACTTGGGACTTGACTTAACTTCCTAAGGGAAGAAAGATGGTTCGATGTAGGTGGATATATCAGACCAAGTTTGTAGTAGATGGGTCAGTTGATAAGTACAAGGCGCAATTGGTCACCAAGGGTTTCTCACAGGTGGCAGGCATTGACTACTCAGAGACCTTTGCACCCATTGCAAAGATGACTTCTATCTTACTCACCTTGGCTATTGCCATAGCACATGGTTGGGACGTGCATCAGATGGATGTGAAGAGTGCCTTTCTTCACAGAGACCTAGAGGAGGAGATCTACATAGAGCAGCCACCAATATTTGTTCAAGATTATTCCTAAGTATGTAGACTTATGAAATCTATCTATGGCCTCAAACAAGCCCCTTGAGCTTGGTATGCCAAGATGGATTCCTTCCTTCTCACATCGGGTTTCACTAGGTGCCATTCTGATCCTAATGTCTACTTCTTGCGGCAAGATGATTCGCTCTTAATTTTAGCTCTATATGTTGATGACCTTTTGATCACCGGGAGTTCTTCATCAGCTATTGCAACAATGAAGGCATCTCTCTAGGATAGATTTGACATGACAGACTTGGGTTTGTTTCACTACTTCCTTGGCATCGAGATCTCATAGTCAAATTTAGGGATTTCTCTTACACAGCCTAAGTATGCTCTTGAATTATTGGCTCAATTTCACATGGCTGATTGTAAGCCATCTCTGACTCCCTTTCTATTAGGAGTCAAGATTGAGGCTGGTTATTCTTCACCATCGGTTGATGCCACTTGGTATCGACAACTTATTGGTAGTCTCATCTACTTGACTCACACCAGGCCTGACATATCATATATAGTGGGACTTGTCTCCAGATTCATGCAGGAACCTCATGAGTTGCATTGGAAAGCAGCTCAGAGGATCTTGCATTATATATAGGGTTCACATAGATACAAGATTCATTATAGATTTGGCATAGAGGTTGACTTGGTTGGATATACAAATTTAGACTAGGCTGGCAATTCACAGACTCACAGTCCACTTCTGGTTATAGTTTCTCTCTAGGTTCTGGTCTTATCAGTTGGTCTAGCAAGAAGTAGAATGCTATTGCTATATCATCCACAGAGGTAGAGTACACGGGAGCTGTTAATACAGCTATTGAGGCTATTTGGCTTCAAGGGATACTTTTTGAGTTTGGCATTCCTATCAGGCAGCCCACCATCATTTATTGTGACAACTAGAGTACCATTCAGATTTTTAGGAATCCAGTTCAACACCAATGGACCAAGCACATAGAGATTCACATGCATTTCATTTGGGAGCTTATTCATAGTCAAGTCATTGACTTGATATTTTGCCAGTCTTTGGAGTAGGTTGCAGACATCTTCACCAAACCTTTCACTGAGAGCAAGTTCATTCATCTACGAGCTCTTCTTGGGGTGCATTCTACATCTATAGTAGCATCATCTTCAAGGGGGGCCTTCTAGCCTCTTCATTTCTTTTATGTCTCTCTTTCGGAGGGGAGTTTTTTTCCTACGGATTTTCTCCTTTTCTCTATCTTATGAGAGATTGCATTTGTACATGGGTACCTCATCAGGCCTAGTTGCCGGGACCCATTTTATATTTCCACACTGCCCACCTAAGTTGCGCTTATGAGGGGGTATTAGTGTAGGTTTTTATTTTTCCCTATTTATTAGGAAAATTGTATTTCTTGTGCATACATGGAGTTTTCCTACATTTGTGGGATATGATAGCTTATGTGGAGGTGTGTGTCATAGACGTGTCATAGGTATCATAATAATGTCATAAGTAACTGCCTTGATGGGATTTAATTCTCTATTCTTAGCACCTTGTCACCACCTTTCATGGAGGAGTTATTGTCTATTCTTGGGGTGCCTTGTCCACTTTTTGTGGAGGAGTTACTTACGTACTCTCCTATATGTATTCCTCACTTTGGCCATCTCATGCTAATCAGATTTTGGTTTTATCCATTTTGTCTTGTGCAATTTATTTTCTTGTGTTATTTTCAAATTGCTTTAGCATCTATGTGGTGTGCACTTGCTTCAACTTGTGTGATCATGTCTCTATTGCACTCGTATTATCTTGATTCTAGAAACAACTCCGATAAAAATGAATTTCAAACTTCTATGAATACATAAAACTTTTGAATACAAAGATGTCCTAATAAAATATCAAAGACTAATGCACTAGGGATTACTATGAATATTGTGGCCACATGTGTTTGAGTAACCCATAGTGGCAATGAGATCTCACCAATAGAACTTTGAAAATTTACATTGAATCCCTTGATCATTATTACTATAGGAAGTATATTATTAATTGTGTATCCAAAATGATATAAAAGTGTGATAGTTTACATATTCACACTTAAACCATTATCAACCATGACACTCTATATACATTGATGATCAATGTAAGCTTTAATGAACAAAGAGTGAAAATCAAAATCATCATTGACTATTTCATGTTATATGAATGTGATAAGTGGTCTAGATGGCACTAAAACATGATATGTACCAATGAAGTTATTCAAAACATGTTGTGCCTTTAAATGAGGATGATAATAAGTTGGTGGAAGGCATGCATTATATGTGTAATGCACTTCTGATTTATCTGATGTTTCTTGACTTATATGCTTAGGGAAAGGATGAATAAATACCATCATTATTATACTCTCACTTGGTTGTGCCTTCGTACTATTGGTAGATGTACCCATGTCAATGATGTTCTTGTCTATAAAATCATGTATTTTAAATGTCTCAAACTAAGGAATCTATTGGTAATATGCCCTAGTGCTCTATGAAAACCAAAAAAAGCATTTTGATCAAATTCTTTTGAAAGAGATAAACTCACTTAAACCTCTTTAATATACTTTTGGTGATATGAGGTGACATTGTAATACCTTTTCTAATACCTTATGTGGCGCTTTTGGAATGTTTGTAAACTACTTCCTTAGAAAAAAAGATAACACAATACCTAGAGTAGGTTTTGAAACTATATTCATTATTATCATTGGATCACTCTTATTTTCACTTGGTCTCACATTATATGTTTTATTAATAAAATTATTTGTATTAGAATTATAAACTAGGTTGGTTACATAGTTTAGCTTATTCAATGCCAACAACTTAGCCTCTCTTTCCTTAACTGTGTGACATAAATCCATGACTCATAGAAATTTTTTAAATAGAATAGATTCATAAGGAGGTGGAATAAAACTCTATTTGAATCTATATTGAAATTATTTATTTGGAATAGATTTCATCATTTTGGATAACATGGTCATATACTGTAATACATAATCTATGATACGCTTATTTGATGCTTCTTTGAGGTGATCAATCTGGTGATATGAAATATTTTCACTTGTGTTAATTGATAAATGTGCAAAAAAAAATTATGTTAAAGGATTGAATACATTAATTGATTGATATGATAAATAGTACAGCCATCTTAGAGCATACTCTTTTAAACTCCTAGTAAATAACTTAGTCAACAATCTATCATTGGATGCATAGTCAACACATGTTAAATGAAGTGCTCTCAAATGTTGCTCAGGTAACCTTTTACATCATATAGTGTAATCTTAGATGCCAAAAAACAAGGTCATAAAAGATAAGTTGATATATGTTGAGCCAATGGAGTATGCAATAGAGTCTTTGAGTCAAGTATTTGATTAGGTTTCGAATCACCTTTTTCTAAATTTAACACCATGGTCTACAAATCTAAAACCTATTGCATGCTAGATTGTACGTTAGGATTAGAATGTGTGTGAATGTTTGCTAGCCAAAGATGGTGTAATAAATTACTGAGTAGGAATTATCATATTGATCTGCTAAAACCCTTGGGTTACCCCCATAGTAAATGTTGGTATAAACTTTGCATTTAGTGATGAACAGATAGGCAATAAGCCCATAGTATTTTATGTTTCAGATGATTAGCCTTTAGAGGCTTTCTTTATTTCCTCTCTAACAATATCTATGAGCTCATCTTACATATTGGGATTCTTTGAAAGATATAGTATTAATTCTCTTTTGTTATAATCATCAAATTTATTAACTGATTTTTCCATTGTGATATTATCAATTGAAATATGAGTATACTCAACTTTAGTACCACTTATTCTATCACTTATTTTAAGAAAGGTAGAAACAAATTTCTTAGATTGCATAAACTATGAAATATAAACTTGGAAGATTTCTTTTAATAAAGAATTTATCAAATCTAAAAAACCTAATACAACAATTAGAAATAGTAAAAAGATTGAAAAAAACCCCAGTAATATGAATGGTTAGGGTTTTAAAATATTAAACAATAAATGGGTTCACCAATATGTTTTGTCAAAATTAGGGATTAAGAAGTGTTAATCTAATTAATATAAATTGTTAATAAAATCAAAACATATAAGATGTGTAACAAATCACATAAGACTAATTTGGAAATTTTTATCTATAGAAAATGCTCAAATGATAAAGTACTAAAGACAAATAACTTAGATGGAACTTGGATCTGATGGGTTGCAACAAAGACTATTTGATCAACTATGACACTTGTGAGGTAATTGTGAACCATGAATAGGGATCCATTTTAATCTAATTCATGTTCATGATATTCAGACAAAGTCATCCTACACTATCATTTAGAGGGTGCTCCAACATCCATTAGGGTTTTTTTTCTTAGTGAAAATTCTTACTAGTGTGCATTTGCCTTTATGTCTTGTGTGTGTTATTTGATTTTATTGATTTACTTTAGGAGCCACTATGTACCTTTTTATTAATTTAAAATCCCATCTCAATTGATAAGAAGGAACAAATGCAATAACTAGGGAAAGGGGGTTAGGGGTTGAAGTTGTGCTTGACCTCAAAACCCTATGTGTTTAGCACCACCTACATACCAATACGCTAAAGAGGGATCAAAATCCATGTAGTTCTCCTATAGTATAATTGTGCGTGAAAACTATTGGTGAAATGTTATATGTTGGTGTAATTATGTGCTTGAACAATTCTAATTAGAGTAATTTTAGTGTTTGTAATATAGAAGCCTCTTTCCATATAGTGAAAAAATGAATATAAAATATGTTTATATAGTACCATATTTTGGGGATTTCCTTGGATAGTACTTATGAAATGTGAAAGATGACCATTAGATGAATTTAAATTTGAAAAACTAGTCGTTATTAAGTGGTAGTATGAAATTGGCAAGTTCAGACACTACCAACCAATGAGATTATTTTGAAAGAGTGGCCTTATCTAAAGAGTAGAGACAATTAAATTAAAAATGTGAATAAATTGAATATTTATTTTATGATTATTAGAATGATGAATAGGAATATTTAGTACTAGAGTTATCTAAGGGTAAATATAATATGGATAGAATTAGAGGAGTAGCGATTTAGAATCATATAATTGAACATGAGTTATGTATGCATATAGAATGTTCACACATGAATTATTTTATCATTAAATGTTAATTTTAGTGACTACAACTATGTTTCCAAGGGCATTTTATTTCTATCTATAGAATACCTTAACTACCTTTGATGGTTCTTCAAAATCCTATTGTGTGTACCCATTGCATTGGATTAAGTTTCATTATGCAAACTTTCTCAATAGAGCCATTGTCATTCACTATATACGAGTTGTTTTAATATATTTAGGTAGGCATGGGCTATTCATCAATGTAGTCTTGAATGAGAGGTGTGTTAGGTTGTGGAGCTAAAAGCTTCACTGATGCAAACAGGGGAGGAGGTTGTTGAGTGTCACAATCACCGATGTCGGTTAGGCCGACCGACGTCGGCCAGTGGTGGATAGGAAAGCAACCAACGTCGACAGGAGTCGGTCAGCATCGGTCAGCTCCAGGCAGACAGGGACCAAAGTCGATCTCCTGTGCGGTTCCAGAACTGCGAGTTCATGAACAGTTTGTTAACGAACCAGTTGTTTGCATGTTAGAAGGCTAATTATAGTCTTGCGTTGTGGATCTAATTATTGTAATTAAGAAAGTCTAATTATTGTATGCATGAGATCTATATAATAAAATCATGGGCTATATTGTAAAGGTGTGCTAGAAAGCCATTGTGCTTGAAGAGAGAGGACAAGTAACTCCTCCTAGTTCCAAAGGGGTGCTGAGTGTGTATGATCAAGGAGAGTTGCAGGTTGTGCAAGTTCTACTAGGAGATCCATCGAGGTGCTGGTTGAAGAATCATGAGGACTTGGTGAGGCTAGGATAAGGGTTCTTCAAGGTGTAGAGATATCTACATGGTAAGTAAGGTTTGTTGATTTGCAGGTGGTAGCAAGGAAAGGGAGATCTACTTGGAGTACGGTTGTGTACTTGGTGTACTGGCAGCGCTGTTACTAACTGGTGGAGGTGAACAACAACTCTGTATTGGTGTTGATTGTTGTGATTGCGATTGAGAGAGTGAACTATTGGAAGAGAATTATTGGTGAACCCTAGAAGTGTGGGAGCTCTAGATGTGTAAGAAGAAGTGTGGTGACTTCTTTATTGTATTTCCTTCTGTATAAGTATTAATACAATTGGGTATTGTCTCTCATATCCTGTGTTGTTTCATATTTCTAGTTACTTAATCATTTTGGTTAAATTTTGTGTTTAGTTTCTAATACAAAGGTAATCATATATACTCTTATTGGGGAGAGTAGGATCCTGACAGTTGGTATCAGAGCCTGGTTGTAGGTTCAAGAATGTGATACCAACCTGATAGTTGGTATTAGAGCTTTTGGTTGGGTTGATTAATAGGTGGTTCAGATCTGGTTAGTGTTTGTTGATTACAGGGTACTCACAGGGGTTTCTGATTGAGTGGGAGTATAGCGATGGCAGAAGAAAGTAAGCTACGAATGGAGAAACTGAATAGCATGAATGGTTTGATTGATGGAAAGAAAGAGCAGGTAAAGGAAGATTGTTGGTCAGTAGAAGATCAGCGTGTAGAAGCAGATGTTGCAGGTGTTGTTGCACAGGTTGCTCTGGATAAAGTAGAATATTGGTTTACAGATTCTTTTACCTCTTTCCATGCAACCCGAAATAGAGCATTTTTTCAAGAGTATGTCCAGGGAGACTTTGGAGAGATTTATTTAGGGGTTAGTGAGCCTTGTGAGATTGTTGACGAAGGGGAAGTGAAGCTGAAATTACAGACAGATAACACACAGGGGTTGAATGAGGTCATGCAGGTACCAGTCTTGGAGATGAGTCTAATTTCTTTAGGAAAGTTGGGTGATGAGAGACGCACAATAACTCTCACAACGAATGCACTTGAATTAGATGGTGGTAAGAAAGTGGGTATCCTTTATCTATCTACTTATATTACTGATTCGCCTTATGTTGCAGAGATGTGGCTTTGTAGGCTTGGTCACATATGTAAGAAGGGAATGTATGTTCTTAAATAGAAGATAGATGTTTTTGATAAACTTAAGAACTGGAAAGCCTTAGTGTTCATGGCGGAGATGACAGACAGAGATCAGATGAGGGGACTGGATTATTTTGAGTAGAATTGTGTTAATTTGAACAGGGTTTTGACCCAAAAGGAGCTCGTGGGTAAAAAGTCATCACTCACAGGAGAACACAGTTACCGACATCGGTCAGGAGGAATCGACGTCAAATAGATAGGTACCGACATCGGTCATGTGCAGATTAGCAGAGTCAGTGGTGTCAGGCAGGTGTAGATCGACGTCAGTCAAGGGAAACTGATGTCGACAGTCATGGTCAGTCACAGGGAACCAACATCGATCAGTTACAGATTGGGAGATGGCTGAGATAGGTCACTAAAATGGATGTTGGGCAGATAGCAAGCTATCAAAGAGTCTCAAATGCCATATAGAGGAATGAAAGGGTAAGTGGACCTCATATTCGTTGTTCACCTTCTTACTTATTGCTTTCTAATGGTTAAGAACCAGGAAGATGTGAAGAGGCAATACAGGTAGAATCCAGGAAACAGTGGGAGCATGGCATGAATTCTTCAAAAGAGAACCAAGCAGGAGATTTGGTAGAGTTGCCAGCACTGACAGATGGATGGATTCCCAAGTTAAAGAAGAGAGTGGATGGATACGTGAGACAGAAGGCCAGGGTATATGGTCTTGAGGAAGCTGTAAGACAGTGGTACAGGTATAGGTACAATGTAGATGTTTATCTCCAAATGGGAGATTGTTAGGTTGTGGAGCTAAAAGCTTCACTGATGCAAACAGGGGAGGAGGTTGCTGAGTGTCACAGTCACCGACATCAGTTAGGTCGATCGACGTCAGCTAGTGGTGGATAAGAAAGCAATCGATGTTGACAGGAGTCAGCTGGCATCGTTCAGCTCCAGGCAGACAGGGACCGACGTCGGTCGCCTGTGCAGTTCCAGAACTGTGAGTTCATAAACAGTTTGTTAACAAACCAGTTGTTTGCATGTTAGAAGGCTAATTATAGTCTTGGGTTGCGGATCTAATTATTGTAATTAAGAAAGTCTAATTATTGTATGCATGAGATCTATATAATAGACTCATGGGTTGTATTGTAAAGGTGTGCTAGAAAGCCATTGTGCTTGAAGAGAGAGCAAGAGTAGCTCCTCCTAGTTTCAAAGGGGTGATGAGTGTGTATGATCAGGGAGAGTTGCAGGTTGTGCAAGTTCTACTAGGAGATCCACCGGGGTACTGGTTGAAGAATCATGAGGACTTGGTGAGGTAAGGACAAGGGTTCTTCAGGGTGTAGAGATATCTACATGGTAAGTAAGGTCTATTGATTTGCAGGTGGCAGCAAGGAAAGGGAGATCTACTTGGAGTATGGTTGTGTAGTTGGTGTACTGGAAGCATTGTTACTAACTGGTGGAGGTGAACAACAACTCTGTATTGGAGTTGATTGTTGTGACCGTGATTGAGAGAGTGAACTGTTGGAAGAGAATTACTGGTGAACCCTAGAAGTGTGGGATCTCTAGATGTGTGAGAAGAAGTGTGGCGACTTCTTTATTGTATTTCCTTCTGTATAAGTATTAATACAATTGGGTATTATCTCTCATATCTTGTGTTGTTTCATATTTCTAGTTACTTAATCAGTCTGGTTAAATTCTGTGTTTAGTTGCTAATACAGAGGTAATCATATATACTCTTATTGGGGAGAGTAGGATCCTGACAAGGTGCATGAAAATATAGATTAACATCAATTACCTCATTGTCATCTAACGTGATCATAGGTCATTATGGTGAAGTATTGATAAGTGTACAAATGGTAGAATATATTTGATGGTCATACATTTCCAATGAAATATCCATGTTATATACGTAACATACCTATGAAGTGTTATTAGTCTTTTTGTGTCATTTTTAGGAAATGTATCATTAAATATCTTCAACTTTTAATTTCCAATATATACTATGGTCTAGATTCCTCTGTAGAGATTCCTAAATCGATAATGTTGTCATCTTTAAGATCTTGTATCTTATGTCTTAGTTGAAAGCATATGTTATTTTATTGTCTTTCATCTTGATGATAATCTAAATATGGATCGATGTCATAGTTATGTGGTCTATACCTATTCGTCTTGAATTATTGTGGAGGAAGGAGTGTGATAATTTTCTCTTGGGTAGATTCTTTAGTGGTACACAAAGAATGGATGGTGATCATGAAAACTTCCTATTTAGTGGAGCTATCAATTGTAACTAGTTTTTAGGTTGTGACACTACATTGATTTTCATCTTTACCTCATTCTTTTTATCATTTGGTTTTACCTTATAACTTGGTTTACTTTGAAACTTATTTATTAAACTAGTCATAGGAGAAGATGCATATTTGATTATGTTCAAATCTATTAATTTAAATTATCTATCACTCAATGTATGACATAGATCATCAAATGATTTGAATCTCTTCAATATAATTGACTTGTTTAATGGTGCTAGCAAGCTTTGTTGGAATGTGTATTGTAATTCATTTTTGGCCATAACATTGGTCATCTTGGCTAGCATGGTCTTGTACCGAAGTTCATAATCATTGATTGGTTCATTAGACCGTTGTTTAAGTTTAATAATTTGTGCATAGGATAGTTTCTCATCAATTATGGTGGAAAAATGTGCTAAGAATCAATTGGCAAAGGGAATTAATGTGCTTATGGGTTGGAGAGGGTGATCATAAAACCATCACAATGCATAGTTATTGAGATCTCTTGGAAATAGTTTTCCTAATCGTTTGTCATTATAGTCATATTCCAAACATGCTACGTGGAATGATATAAGATGTTTCTTTGGACCACCTTTACCTTCATATAATGGGAGCTTGGAAGCTATAAACCCTATTGATAAAGGATATGCTACTATCTTAGGGGATAATGGGTTATAGGGTAAGGCGTACGAATCCATGGAATGACTAGCTCCCAATTCACCTTGATTTACCCACAACACTTAGCATGCAAATATGTAAGAATATGCTCAAGGGAATGTGTAGTGGGCAAGGTTGGTGATGAAACATGCATAGTCATCATGGGAGGTGTAAAAGTTGACTATGTAGGTGTAAAGGTGGTCATTATGGGAGGCATATAAAATTAACTATTATGTTTTTTTTGTGGTTTGAAACATATTTCATTTATTTTTGTGCGATTTTTTCAACCTTTGTAAGTTTTCTTTTTCTTATGTTGAGATCATCCATAGGTTCTTAATACCTATCGGAACCATCTCTTTATTTTCACACTTGTTATTTGTGCCTCTACTTTTTTTGAGGGTCCCATCTGCGCCTCTACATCTTTCTCATTTCTAATCATTGGAAGTTGAAACATGCTTGAATGTCGCCAAAGTTTAAATGTAAGTCACATATAAATATACTAGTGATTAGGTCTATTTGATCATTAAACACATTTAAGAACTTCTCATTTCCTAGCTAGCGTTCTATTTGGAGCACACATAAAGCACTTGTTGAAATCTTTTCTTTCATGCAATTTTTATTATAAAATTTATGTTTATCGACAACTTTGTTCTAGTTTGAGCGGTCAGAATAAATCAATAGATTTCTATAACACACTTAGAATTTTAGATTCAATTCCTTGCAGAAAGACACAAGTCAAATGTATGAAATTAGGGCAAGAGATAAAAGAGAAGAAATAATCGATGAAAAAAATTAGTTGAACAATTTTTTGTATAATCCAAAAGTTTTGTATAATCTTAATAACAATCTCTCATCAATTTTAGATTTTATTACAACAAATGTAACAGTTTCAAATATACATTTCCATATTTAAATTATAATAATAAATTTAATGACAACATTTAAATAAAATAAAAAACATTATACTTTATATTTCTTTACTTATGCATGTATGCTCAATTTCAAAGTTGCCATTAAAAAAATTATAACTTCACAATTCATAAATCAAAAAATTATATACTATTTTTTATCGATCTATCAAATTAAAAACATATAATTAATATCATGTACCACGCATTCAAATATATCATTATCCACACTTAATTGGTACTTGTCAATCGCTCAAGTAAAAATAAAGGTACACAAATAAGGTCTGAATCCAAAAGGTGATAAACTTATCGTTCCAATTTATAAATCAACAGTGATCAATATTTTACAATTATAATGACCATACCCACCTTTTACTACACCCCTATGACCTTACTTTACATTAATAATAATAATCCCATTTGAAACGACACGTCACGCCTTGTAACCGCAGTATTTTCGAAAAATTTATTATGTAGGCGATTCCCGAAAAGTTTCCGGTATAGTAAAACGGAAATAATTTAGTTTCCGGTACAGTAAAACAGAAATAATTTAGGGCGGCCACGTTAATTAACAATCTTACATCGATTGCGACGGCACATGGGAACGTCCGTTAGCGGTCACTGTCTTCCTGTAGTTGACGGTACAGAAGCTATGTGAGACAAGAAAATGAAATAGTTGGTTTGTTGACGTGTCATGTGACCAGAGAATTCAATAATGGTGAATGGGCCTATCATTTACATCTGACCCTCCACCCGCGAAATGGGAAAAGGAGCCTCCCTGATAGGAGGGGATGGATATTCATTGTATATATGAAAGCTGCCAGCTTCACCCACAAAATTTGAGGCCCTTATGCAACTTCAGCGGAGGACCACTCTTTTGGATTGTTTTGCTGAATATTTGAATACCCTCCTTTGATTAATTTGTGGGTCCTAATTGACTTTTCTAAGATAGTTTCTTGTAAGCTTTTATAACCATATGACCTATTTCAAAAAGTCATTAGCCGCTTTAGATTTAGTTTATTGAAAACTTGTTTTTGAATTGAAATATGTGGTCCATTTAAGGAGATTTTATATTGAGTTTACATCACGTCAATTTTTATTTCAAAAGATTATTAGTCATTCTAGACTTACATCATGTAGACGGTTTATTGAAGACTTGTTTTTGAATTGAAACATGTGATTCATTTAAAGAGACTTTACATTGAGTTTATATCACATCAATCTCAATTTAGATCTTGTGTCATTATATTTTATGATAAAAGGTTATAGTGAAGAATATAATTATATTTGATTATCTAGGAGAAGAGGTGGCATCGTTTTTTTTATTGGATTGGAATTCATTCACAAGCACTAAAATTACATAAAATTCTGATTATGAACATACATAATATGTAGCTATAACTTCTTTAGAAAAAATTTGGACTAATTAATTTGCACAATATCTTATGCATACATTGTTCAGGATTAGGTCAAGATCAAATTAGTGAATCAAAACTAAAACACATATCAACATTATTTTGCACAATAGTCCAAAAATTTTCAAAATGTGGAAACTTTATTCTTTGTGTGCATTTCTACACATTTTGGAAACTTCCACAACATTATGCGCAGTTTTTCTCATTTTGGAAACTTTTATGCATATTTTGTGTATTATATGATGTTCTTAAAACAACAAAGGTGTATATTCGTTTCAATATAGGATTTTTTTTTAAAAGTTCAAATTGAATGCCCTTCTCCGAATGTTGAAAACCTTTAAACCCTGAATTTATGACTATAAAGTTAGAGAAGGGTTCAAATGTTACAAAAGGGTCTATTGTCAAAAAATTAAATCAATGAAAGAGGCACATTTTTTATCATTATTAATTCTATTCTATATTTATTTTTGATATGGGTAAACGCTTTTACATAATCTGGAGCTATGAA
The DNA here is from genome assembly GCA_037957365.1 of Torreya grandis. NCBI lineage: Eukaryota > Viridiplantae > Streptophyta > Pinopsida > Cupressales > Taxaceae > Torreya > Torreya grandis. Next base: position 6,863,649 of record JARHVA010000171.1, on the reverse strand, counting down.
CCAGAGGGGGTAGCATTGATTGGAGCTACTGACCAGTCTAGACATAAACGAGAGGTCCATATCCCCCTTACAAATCACCAGCCATCACCAGTGGGATGGTATAGCCAACAATACCAACATCTCTAGCTATTCCAACCATTTAGACCATCTCCAATGACCACAACCGGTTTAATATGCCCTTTGAGATTTGAACCTGGGTGGGGCTGGACACAACCAAGCCATTTTCTTACATTTTGCATGTACATGCAATGATGAAAAGGTTTGTTAATGCATTACTATCCAAAATTAATAACTTTTTATTTGCACTTGGTCATTAGTGGGCCTTACATCCCTAATGACAACTTTCAGGGCCTATGACACATGCTAACCATTTCATGCCATGTATCAACAATAGGAAAATGCAAACATATTCATCCTCCAACTTCAAATGTGGTGTAGATGATATTTATGGATTATGTGGCACCTCAATCTTGTACACTTGACAAGCTCGGACCTTGGTTATTCCTCTCAGTTCTGGACCTTTCCCATTTCTGCAAGTCTCGTATTTTCTATATCTTATGCCCTTTTGCCTATATATATATATATATATATATATATATATATATATATATATATATATATATATATATATATATATATATATAACCAGTCTTATATTGATGACCCACACCTTATTTCTTTCTCAGAATTCTTTAAATGTACTTATCTTCCACTATTTCATGATTTGAGCATGTACCTACATTCTTGCTCCCTAAACACTAACATCAGGGATAGACACTAGTGTCGACATTTGTGTTCTAACCCAACATAAGTGTTCAATGCCCTAAAGTCATCTATTTTACAAATGAAATGTATTCTAATGGTTGGCCTAAGTGCTTTAATATGAGTTACTTATCCAAAAAGAATGAAATAAATATAAGATCAACTCTCATTCATTACACACTTAAAAAAGGGCAAAAGAGACCAAAGCAACTTATCAAAAGCACTCTATCAAGCAATCAATTGAACAAAGCTTCCATATTTTTGTATCAATTATAGGTATAACACATCTATAGATTTGAATTAATAAAGGAACAATCCAAGAGCTCAATTTGCTAAGTTACAACTTAGGTCATTGTTGTACTTACTTTACACATATTCCATGATTCATACACAAGCCAACATGTAGGGGAGAACTATATGTGTATGAGTCCCTCTTCTATAGTATTGGCTATGTAAGCAACACACACTGAATGTGGGATATTTGAGGTCATGTCAACATCACATGCCCACTAACCCATTTTTCCCCAGGGTCACTATGAAGATGAAGAACTAGGGTTTTAATATTTTATGAGGAGTGACAATCCCTAACCCAAATCTGAATACACTAGAGCAAAGGTGAAGTCAAACTTAAAAACATCTATATGGTTGCATCTTTTTTCAATAATTATTCCATACATGACACTTACATCGAACCCATAAAATAGCATTGATGTAACTGTCCCTAGCTGATGTTAGTGTCTAGAGCTCTAGAAGTGTTAGATCTAGAATCTGATGAATGTTCTAGAATCTCCTTCTAGATTACTTTCTACCTATTCAAGATCCAACACTATGTTATCATCAAAACCAACTAAGTATATTACTTATTTTCATTTCCATACATCTCTTCTTTATATAATTAGTCTATATTTAATATAATAGACTCAGTGTGTGCTTATATCAAAGTTTAAAATTTAATTGGCCTAATGTAGATTTGATTATCGCCCTTGTGCATTATCATTTCTATATTATTAGCCCTATTATACTTTCAAGGTAAGATGTACCAATATCTAAATTAGGGTTAAGCATTTAGTGAACCCAATTCATTTGAATGCATTTTTTCTATTTCCTAAGGTTTTAAACTAGCTAGGGTTTCAAATTGTCATACTTTTTCATTTCCTACTTATATTATTTCTCATGAAACCTAGTTATACCCCTAGATTGGGAGGTGTGACTGTTGAATACATTGAGATTCCCCTCCCACCATCTAAGATGTCTCAAATCAATGAGGGATCTCATACTTTGGATCATGATGGTACCCATGTTGACAATGGAAAATAGACTGATATGATTATCATATAATAAGATTATGATAAAGGAAACCATGAAACAAATGACAATGAGCAAATAAACCATGACCAAATGCAAGCAATTGTATTATTTCGTGAGCATATTCGACAAAAACCTAAAGATCTTGATGAGATCCTAAAAACTATACTGAAAAGAAAAAAAGTTCCAAAACTATAGTTGAAACATCCTTCCATTTAAACACATTACAACATAATATATATAATGGGGATAGAGGTTATGTGTTTAAACCTTTGTTTCTTGAAACTACTATTGCTACATTTATCATTGAATTACCAATTATTTCAACACAAATACTAGTTTTAATGGCTCTTACTACTCAAAACATGTTTATATCCCCTTTGGTGATTACTCAAATTGTTAATCTAAATCCCACTGGATCTACCATTCAAATAATCCTTCAAGTTATAAAGACTTTGGAGGATAAGGTTACAAACATTGAACAAAAAGATTTAAAATGCCCTCATAATATAGATTCACAAGATGTGTTGCATAACCCTCTTGCACTTGAGATATCTTTGAGTCCTTTACTAACTAGTTTTGTTGCACCTAAGTTTCCTTTTTATGATGGCAAAGGTGATCTTGAAAAACATCTTTTATATTTTTATTTGGCATGCCATGACCATGACTCCAATGATTAACTTTTGACCAGATTATGTAGAAGAGAAGGAATTTCAGATATGTATGGATGTTTTAGGTGATTTTAATTTGTGTTTAATAAGGATTATGATTTTAGTGTCCATTGTATTGTAATACCACTTGGATGGTTTCCTATTGGTGTGCCTGCAAATACTCGTACATACATTAGGATAAAGAGCATATTAGAAGTACACCATTGTATTATAAATGATTGAGTTAATACAATAAGTTAGAAGTATTTTGTGTTAGGTTATTTCTAAATAGGGTTTTACAAGATGAAAATATCAAGTTTATATTTGACATTAGCCACCAAGGCACTACTTTGTGCACAAAATGGATTATGCAAGCTAATCAAGGGGATGAGTGATGAAAAATTCTACTTATCCACTGTATTGTTGAGGGTTGTCTTTATTTATACTTGCCCAACTAGATGTTTTTGGGTCGTTTCTACTTAAAATCATTTCAAAATCCTTGGGAAAAATAAAACCTTGGTTAATTTTGAATGGGAATGGGTTCATTGACGATCTTTATATAAACCAACACTCTCTTTGGTGGTATTCTATCATAATATTTCATGATGTCTCTTTCATGGAGGTTATATGGGTGCATGCTATCATGTGTTTCAGAATAGACAAGTGCATAGTGAATTATATTTTATACAAATTAGATAATATTTAGCTTTCCCTACATGAATCTAAAACTATGTTTCCTTTGAACAATAATGATAAAAAATCTTATTAATATTTTTTTGATGTGATGCCTCTAGAGATACTACACAAATTTACACTTGTTTCTTCTAATATACCTTGGTAGGAAAACTAGAAGTGGTATATAAAAACCTTATTTCTACATCATAATCCCAATAAAAGATATGAATGAATTTACCCCAAGTTACCAATGGTTGACAAGCTCAATGTTCGATGGTTTCTTTAATCTACTTCCCATTTTTGGCATAAAAGGTTTAAGATAATTTGGAATGACATCCTTAAACCAAATCTAAAAAAATTTGCTTGTTATATTATAAATTAGGGACTACCTTTAAGCCCTCACCACATTCATTTAGGCATTATTCAATTTAAATTCCCTTTTTGGGGCCATACCAAGACTTTTAGGCACTTGTTTTATTTTTTTACTAAGTGTTAGGAAGTGAATTCACTATTCATAGTCACTATTCATGAATTACTATTCATAAGCACTATTCATGGCTAGTATTCATTGGTAATGTACCATGTTGGTGATGTGGATGGTTAGTGATATGGATGATTAGTGGTGTGGTAGGGTCCATGGAGGGTCTCTCACATGTGATCAGATTGATGTGATGAGAATAGGGTGTAGCTCACTCCACTAAGGCACATGGGTTTGTCCTTGGTAGTTACATGGGTGTTGTCACATGGAGAAAAATATAAAAGGGTTGGTGTGGGGCACATTTATATATGTTTCCAATATTCTCATGTATGGAGAAAGTGCCAAGGTGATTTCAAGTACCTTTTGGCTCATGTGGTCACATGGAGAATGAAGACAAGAAGGCTACTATAGCATATTGTCCTCACATGTGTAAGGGGGAGACAATGGTTTTGGATCCACATGGAGGTGGCACATATTCTTATCTAAAGTGAAGATGCCTTGAAGAATTTAAAATATGAAGACAACACCACCACTATAGATATCATATAACACCCAAGTGTGTTACATTTTTTGGTGTTACTATTGCATTCTCTATCCCCTCTCTCTTTATTTATTGTAAATTCATAGATATGCATAAGCTTCCTCATTTTAACTCATCCTATTAGAGGATTCATACAATATTGTGTTTGCATGCTTGGAGGCATTATTATGATTGGTTCACAACCTAAATTCTTAATGTGTAAGCATTGATTCCTTGTTCATTAACACTGAAGGAGTTACTAGAGGAGCTATTGTAGAAGAAATATTGATGTTGTGTTAATATGAAGTTTGGAAGTTGCCATTTTATACTATTCATTGATTATGTGACATGCTAATGATGTGGATGGTTAGTGATGTGGTTGATTGGTAATGTGACACGGTCCATGGAGGGTCTCTCACATGTGATCATGTTGATGTGATGGGAGTGGAGCATAAAACTCCACCAAATCACATGGGTTTATCCTTGATAATCAAATGAGTTTTTCATGTGGTGAAAAATATGAAGGTTTAGGTATGGGTCAAATTTATAAGTGACCCAATGGTTTAAATGTGTGGAGAAAGTCAAAAGGTGGTTGACACACCTTTTGGAATTTGGTGTGTACATGAAATAAGAAGACAATAATTTACTCTTGCTGATTGTCCTTACATGTGGAGTGGGAAAATTTTTTTGGAGTCACATAGAAGTATCTTGGATCTTGTCTAAAGTGGATGGTCCACTTTGTTGACCCTTGAACATGAAAACATACATTTTAATATTGATCACTAGTACCCAAATGGAATGCGGTGAATTTGTTGGGCTGCCTATGTTATTACTCTCTCTCTCTCTCTCTCTCTCTCTCTCTCTCTCTCTCTCTCTCACACACACACACACACACACACACACACACACACACACACACACACACACACACACACACACACACATTGTTGTAAATGCATAAATATGCATATGCTTCCTCATCGTAACTCATCTTGTTAGAGGATCCATGCAAGCTTGTACTTTAATGCTTAGAGATTGGATCTTGGAGGAATTGTTATTCTTGGTTCACAACCTGAATGCTTCAGGTGTAAGCATTGAGTGCTTGGTTGTTAGCACTAAAGGAATTGATGGAGGAGCTATTGTAGAAGAGAGATTGATGTTGTGTTAATATCAAGTCTAGAAGCTGCCATTTTGCCTGTGGTTTTTCCTTGCACATTTAACAAGGTTTTCCCCGTAATCTCTTATGTAATGTGTTCCCTTTTGTCTCTTTATTTTATGTCTTATTATTCCACATTTTAATTACTTGCACTGTAGGATATAGTTCATTGATCTAACATGTAGTATCAAATTTTTATTCCTAACATCTGGTATCAAAGCTTTGGTTGTGAAGCTTTGATTTATAACACTAAGGATCAATTTCCCTAGACTTAGATCAGATTTTTTTAAGCCTTTCAGCTTGAGCCCTTCATCTCATAGATCATTTTTCATGGTGATTGTCCTATGTTTATTGCAATATACACACAACTTTGTTATATTTTTAGAGTGTAAATTATTTTCATTATATATAAAAAATAATCAATTTTAACTATATAATAAATCTATAATCACCAATAGATCTCCATGGTTTTGTGTCTAAATCAAGCCATTTTTTTCATGGAATTTTTGTGTTGTTTGAAGCAAAAGTTTCATTGACACAATTTTTGTCAACCAAATTGATGTAACTCATTTTTTACACCAACCAACTTTGTAGATATTGAATGGAATTTTGATAACACAATAGATATTTTATTGATGTAACATGCATCACCACAATTTGTGTTAGAAATTACATAACATGTTAGGTTTTTTTTTGCATCAAAGTTGTTGACTATTCTAATTTTTTTTTTTTTTTTTAAATTTTAAATTTTTAGAAGGAAAAATCTATGAGAATTTAAAATGGATGGTTGATAGAATTTAAAAATTAGATGGAAGATGGGAATACTAACAAAAAAATAAATAATACGTCTCCCTACAAAGTCTTCAACCTACAACCAAAAGGCACGGGTTCACAAAATATACGAAAAACTGAGAATTTCACTCTTACGATCATTTTCTTAGCTCGTATCATAATTCCTAAATAGAAAAATCCTTCTTTCTCATATTATGGATTGTGAATATCTTAAGTCTCTAATTCCTAATCAATTTTTTTCAGTGGCTCTCTTTATACAAAAAATATATTCAAGCAGTTTAAATAGTATCTATGGATGGTTTAGATCTTTTTTTTAATTAATCTATAGACATATGATCACACTAATATGATGATGGGAATTTATTTTTTTAACCTATGGTATAAGGGAATGTAAATCATGACACAATTGTGTCAGGTTTACATAATAAATTTGAATTGAAGTTTTGGAGGAAGTTTTTTATCAAAATTTTTGGGAAAGGTTAGTATCATATTTTGCATCATATTTTGCGTTAAGCTTCATGTTATTTTTACATCAATACAGTAAAATTATATTTTTTAATTTTTGACAAAATTTACATCAGGAAATTTGGATGACAAATTTATGTTAGAGAAAAACATAATTGATTGTTGTTAAGGCAACATACATCATTGAAAGAAACTTTTCTAAATTGAAACAATTTTATCTTAAAAAATTTATTTCTGGGTAAAACTATGTGTTTTATTTTTGCTCGATGCATTTTGAATCATAATCTATGATTCATCATCAGGAAAAATTTCATGAATTAGGATTGAAACCTATCTTCCTTATAAAGAAAAATCTAGTCAAGTCTCAATAGATAGCCATAGTCACCAAATTTCAATGGTTATAAAATTTAAGAACATTAAAAGGAAAAATCAATTTTAAATGTTTTAAATGTCAATCAATGGTAAAAAGGGGGGAAAAGTTAAAAAATTTAGTCTCCAAAAAATGCGATCTATATGACATGATCTTCATGGGGAGACAATACCATTGAGAAGGTTGACTACAAGTTTCCAAATGGAAAGTAAAGGTGACTCAATTAAGAGGATAAAATTGAATGATCGAAGAAGCCATGATCAAAACACTGTTCTCACTCTAAAAACACACTTCCAAAAATGGAAATTAAGGGAAAGCATTGAAATTGGTCAACATACCCAGAATCTTAATCATGACGAGGGCATTGAGATTAACCAAACTTAGAGATCCATCCTTAACAAGTTGAAAAGTAGTTCCCATAATAGACAAGGAACCTCATCTTAGTTTTAAAGTTTTATTTTGTAGTGGTGGGAGTCCTCATCCTCATACCTTCATCAGTCATTCAATTTTATCCTCTTAACTAAGGTACCTTTCCTTTTCATTTGAAATCTTGTAGTCAACCATCTCAACAGTCTTGTCTCCCCATGAAGATCATGTCATATAGCTCACATTCTGTGCAGACTAATTTTTTTGAATTTATCCCCCTTTTTACTATTGATTGATATTTCAACATTTAAAATTGATTTTTGCTTTTAATGTTCTTAAATTTTCTAACCATTGAAACTTGGTGACTACAACTATCTGTTAAGACTTGACTGTATTTTTTGTTATAAGGAATATAGCTTTCAATCCTAATTCATGATTTTTTTTTGATGATGAATCATAGATCACGATTCAAAACATGTCGAGCAAAAATACAACACACAATTTTACCTATAGACAATTACATTTATCGAATTAGCAAAGCAAAGCTAATACCCAGATCAAAAATTTAAAAAATGTGGGAAATTTTGTGCTTTGTGTGCATTTATACAAATTGTGGGAACTTTCACATCATTATTTGCATTTTTTCTCATTTTGGAAACTTCTACGCATATTTTGTGCATTATATAAAGTTTTTAAACAACAAAGGTATATATTATTTTCAATATGGTTTTTCTTAATGTTCAAATTATATTCCCTTTTATAAATGTTGAAACCCTCTAAACCCTAAATTTATGAATATAAAGTTAGAAAAGGGTTCAAAGGTTACATAAGGGTCTATTATAAAAAATTAAATCAATGAAAGAGGCACATTTTCTATCATTATTAATTTTATTCTACATTTCTTTCTGATACGAGTAAACACTTTTACAAAATCTACAGCTATGAACTAGAGGGCGTAGCATTGAATGAATCTATGAACTAGTCTAGACACAAATGAGAGGTCCAAATCCCCCTTATAAATTTCCAACCATCACCAAAGGGATGTTATAGCCAACAATACCAACATCTCCAGCTACTCCAACCATCTAGACCATCTCCAACGACCACAACTGGTCTAATTTACCCTTTGAGATTTGAATCTGGGTGGGGATGGACACAATCTATCACTACTCCATGACCACTAAGGCCAACCAAATCTAAATATAGGCTCAATTTATCCAATGTGACCACCTTAGTCATCATATTCATAGGATTTTGGCTAGTATGAATCTTCTCTAGGTTCACCAAGTTCTCCTCCAAAGCTGTCCTGATGAAGCGATAATCTAATTGAATGTGTTTCATCCTCAAGTGGAAATCACTATCTTTGCCAAATGAATAACACTCTAACTATCAATATCTATTCTCTCAACTTCTTACTCATACCCTAACTCTCAAAATAACTCCTATAACCAAATCATCTACATTTTGGTCTCTGTGGCAACAATATACTTTGCCTATGTGGTTGACAAAGCCACAACCTTTTGTATCCTATACATCTAACTCACTGTTGTATCTCCAATAGTAAATGTATAACCTATCATACTTCTCCTATTATCAATATCCCCTACCATATCCAAGTCCACCTAACCATGTAAAGTTGTATCTGATCCACCATAACATAATGCAACATCAATGGTTCATCTCAAATGCCAAAGAACCCATTTCATTGCTTGCCAACTCTCATAACCTGGATCACTCATATGATTGCTCACAACTCCCACTACTTGAGAAATATCCATCCTAGTACAAACCATGGCATACATCAAGCTACCAACTACTGATGAGGAAGGTACCTTGGACATCTTAAGCTTTTTAGCTTCCATCTTGGGACACTACTCCTTTGATAATCTAAAGTAACTTGCCAAAGGAGTACCAACATATTTAGCATCCAACATGTTAAACCTTTCCAATACTTTCTTCACATACTCTGATTGGGATAAAACCAACTTTTTCTCCTTCCTGTCATGAGTAATCCTCATACCAAGGATTTGTTTTGCAGCACCCAAATCCTTCATAGAAAAAGATTCACTAAGTTGTTTCTTGAGCATATGAATATGTTGTATGTTCTTTCCCACAACTAACATGTCATCCACATAGAATCATAATCTAATAAAGGAATCATCATCAAAATGTTTGATGTATATGCAATGGTTATAATTACATCTTTGATATTCTTTTTCCAACATAAAATAATCAAATTTATTATACCATTGTCATGGATATTTTTTCAAGCCATACAAGCTCTTCTTTAGTCTGCACACATAGTTCTCCTTCCCTTTGACCTCATATCCCTATGGCTGCTTCATATAAAACTCTTCATCCAAATCACCATGAATAAAAGCAATTTTCACATCTAACTATTCTAAATGCAAATCCTCAACTACAACTAAACCAAGAATAATCCTAATACAAGTCATTTTTATAACAGGAGATAAAATCTCATCAAAATCAATTCCTGATTTTTGTGCAAACCCCTTGACCACCATCCTAGCCTTATACCTTTTTCTCCCTTCATCCTCTTCTTTTATCCTAAAGATCCACTTGTTTGGCAATGCACTTTTGCCCTTGGGTAGCCTTACCAAATCCCACATTTGGTTCTCCATGAGAGGTCTATGCTCTTAATCCATGGCTTGCTCCCACTTCATCCCGACATCTACCTACATTGTTCCCTCATAACACTCTGGTTCTCCATTGTTAGTGAGTAAAAAATAATTCAAATAAGGAGAAAAATGTTCAGGTGCTCTTCTTACCCTAGAAGACCTTCTTACCATAGGATTTTGGGGTCCTTGTGTATAAGGTTCCTCAACTGAATCATTGGATACTTTGCCATCCATAATATCATCCAATACTGTGTACTCTTTCTGGTCTTGTTCTTGTTCTTGTAACTGATTGTTATACATGAATTTTTCATTAAAGGTTACATCTCTAGACTAATATATTTTCTTATCTTTAATCCTCCATAAATATAAACTAAAGTCATCCTCATCATATCCAGTAATTATGCATTTTTTTGATTTAGCCTCTAGCTTGGTCCTATCCTCTTTCTTGATGAGAGAAAAAGCTTCACATCCAAAGAATCTAAAAAAATAATAATCAACATTCATACCAGACCAAGATTTTTCAAGAATGCCTCCATCCAAAGGCATAGAAGGTCCTCTATTAATCATATATATTGTCGTGCTAACTGCTTCTACCCAAAATTGTAATGGCAACCTTGCATGTAACCTCATGCTCTTAGCATGTTCCATTATTCTTCTGTTCATCCTTTTAGATACCCCATTTTGTTGTGGAGTTCCTAAAACCATCCTTTGCCTATGGATTACACTATTAGAAAAATAATCAAAGAAAGCATTACTATAATACTCACCTCCATTATCTAATTTGAGACATTTCAAATTGAGACCTATTTCATTCTCAACCAAGGCTTTCCACTTCTTAAAAGTGCTAAATACATCATATTTATTTTTAATCCAATAAACCCAAACTTTCATAGTTACATCATCAATATAATTAAGATAATAATTGGATCTGCCATAGAAGATACCTGATCTAGTCCCCATACATCTAAATGTACTAGCTCTAACTTGTGTTATTTCTTTGTGGGTCCAACCTTCAGGAACTTAAGCCGCTTTTGTTTCCCTTATAGAAAATTCTCACAGAAGTCTAGATATATGTATTTCAATCCATGTAACTTGTCTTTTAATATCTCCATGCCCTTATGGCTCATATGACCGAGCTTGTAGTGTCACATAATTACATCTCCATCTACAAAAACTAAATCAAAATAATCAACACTACTAGTCAAATATAAAGTACCAACTTTATTACCTCTCAAAATCACAAGAGCACCTTTGGTAACTTTCTAAAAATCTATAATAAACATTACCAAACATCCATCACTACTAATTATCCTACTGAAACCAAATTTTATCTCAACATAGGTACGTGTCTGACATCTTTAAGTAGCCATGTGTTCCCATTCTGCATTTTCATCTGAATATAACCTTTCCCTAATATATCACCTAGTTCATCATCACCAATATAAACATGTCCTAAATTATCTTGAACATAATCAATAAAATAATGCTTATGTGGGGTGGTATAAAAAGAAGCCCCTGAATCTAATACCCAAGACTCATAAAAACTATCCATAGAAAGAATTAAGGCATCCTGACATGATTTACCTGACGTCACATTTACCTCATTCATTTCCTCCTTGTTTTCATTATTGTATAAAAGTGACCAACAATCCTTCTTTAAGTTTCCACTCTTCCCATAATGCCAACATATCATCTTGGATCTAGATCTGGACTTAGATCTACCTTTTGACTTTCCACGATTGTCTTTATTCTTTCCCTTTTGCCTACATCTAGTATCAATAGACAAAGCATTACCTAAAGATGATTTACCAGTACTTTTCCTTCACATCTCCTCACTAATAATCACACCTATAACATCCTCAAAATTTAAGCTTCCCTTGGCAAGGACTTTATTACTCACAACCATAACCAAACTATCCCAACTATTAGGCAAAGAACATAAAATTAGAAAAGCTCTAACTTCATCATCAAAATTAATTCCAACAGAAGTGATAATAATTACAATTATATTAAAATAATTTAGATGATTAGTAATTGAACCATTCTCAAACATTTTCATATTAAACAATCTTTTAATAGGAAAATTTTTATTTGAAACAAAGGGTTTCTCATATAACTGTCCAAGTTTATCCATGATATTTTTTGTGGTTTTCTCATCAAAAATGTTAAATGAAACAAAAGATGCAAAGCATAATCATATGGCTCCCAATGCCTTCCTATCAAGAAATGACCAATCCACATCACTCATAATTATAGGTTGTTCTCTTTTCCCCTCCAAGGGGAGATGAAGCTCCTTCTAATACATGTTATCTTCCATCTGCATTTTCCACAAATCAAAATTCTTATCATCAAACTTCTCCACTCTAAATTTTATCTCTTCTCTCATAGCTCCTACTGAAGCTAATAGCCTTTCTTGTGATTTACCACTAGCAAAACACACCACTAAAGCTCTGATACCAGTTGTTAGGAATTAAGAAATTTAAAACAGATTTAATATGACATAAATCAGATCTAAATTATACACTAGAATGCATCACAAAATCATTCCTCAAATCATATATATTATGAAATCATAAATGGAGAGAACAAGATAAAAATCACACATAACACAGATCTACCGTGGTTCATCCAACGTGGGCTACATCAACCAAGAAATTCCTCAAATAAAATTATAATCTAAAAAATAAGATTACAATGAACTCTCATAGAGATAGAATATCACCTATAGAAAGTGCCACACAAAATTAATGATGCACTGTCACCTACACCTTCACTTTACTATATCTCAGAAGTTGTTATACCACACCCTACAATAAATACCTGCACTTTATAAACCATCTTCACTTCATCTTTGATCCTTAAAGCCACACCCTGTAACTAAACCATCAACCTCTAAAGGTCACATCACACCTGTATATATAGCAAACTAAGGGAAAATCCACCAAATAAGGAGAAACTCACCATGCTTATCTAATATAAGCATCATCCACTACAAAACAACTCAATTCCACCTAAGCAAGCTTATCCAAAAGATCCATCAAGAAGGAACACACCAAGTTTATCTCTCCACCTTCAAAGGTGCATTTTCCATGGACATGTGATCACAACCAACTCCTTGAAACAAAGAAGGAATTACTTTTTCTAATAAACAACTAACTCCCTAAGATCAAGGAAGTCAACATGGAAAATAGGCATCTAACAACTAAATCCATAAAATATGGAAACATAGAAATTATAAATACAAGGAATATTCCACTCACATGTGGAGAAAGGTTTTACAAAAGGTGGAGTAGGAAAAACTACACTTCCCACATTTGTGGAGCTCTCTAGGCCCCCAAAATATACTCCCATGGTCATGTGATATCCCCAAAGGGCTCCACACTCAACACTCCACCTTACCCAATAGGTAATATCCTTTGATCAACCTTCACTCATGTCAACCAACTCAAAACACATAAATTTATCACTCTTTAGTGGACTATTTGCACTTTAAAGGTTACTAAACCCCCAATTAACTATTGTCACAATGCATTTTCATCCTACATGTGCTCATAATTTGATCAAGTTCACAACCATAGACTTTCTTAACCATACACATCCTTTCATTGGCATACTAACCAAATTGACATAAGGTAACTGAGTAAAATAGGGGTTTGTTGTGTTAGGTATGTTTGCGTTCAACAGTTTCAAACTCCCAAAATATTTTTCTAGTGATTTGTACTTTCCTCCATTACACCAAATTCTACCAAATCCATGGACATTTACCTTATTTAGGTACACATCAACCTTTCTTGGCAATTGATTGCATAAAAAGGAATTGATTGTCTACCAAATAGAGTATTAACTATGTAAATAGGCCTACCTTTCAAATAATAGGGTAATGCACATTTGTTACTTGTTTTCAATCCATCCTAAACATCCAACTACTCGCCATGAACCTTAGATGATTGAATATGTGAATCTACTCAAACAATACAATGACTTTCTTGACATAAACTTTTAAATGCATTAAGATAACATAATTTGGGGACTATCATAGTCATAACAAAGTTATCATCAAAGAATGTTCTCTTTTAATTTCTCCCTTTTGGAGTTCACACAAATTAAACCTTACAACTTGACATGTCTTTGATCTTACCTATAGAGGACCGATCATTCTTCCTTCTTGCACTATACTTCACCAATCTCATCATTTATTCTCTTCCTTGATTGTAACCTATAATATATTGTTTAAACCTATCAATACAGATAAAAGTGACTTGATCATGGACTCTAGGGCCTTTTAAAGACAATACACAAATTTATGACAATCCAATACTATTCCATGAAATATAGATACACAAAATCATTCCTTCTTTATTCACTTTTATCAACCTTGATTATAAAACACAACCCATGAAAAGGATTCAATCATCTTATTTTGAGAGGTATGTTATCTTCTCTTCATTTCCCCCTTTTTTCTTTGGTCTTGGAGCTCTCTCTCACCTCTTTATCTTCTCTATATCCCTTCTATTCCACACAACACCTACAACTTCTAGTCCATCCCAATTCAATTTTAGTTTGCTTGGTTACATATCTTATTCTCTTACATGCAACGTGAGGATAGTGTTAACATGACTAAACAATATTCTTAAGGGTCATCACCTTTATAAATTTGACATGACATGCCTTCAACACCATTTTACATGACTTATGGGACCTTTTAATACAATTTATCTCACCTAACCATTTCAAAATATATTCCTGCATCACCTTTTATTATCCCGTAAAATCACCTAATAGGTTAATAGGTCAATTACTCATTAAGTTTCTTGGTCTCTAGTTTAAGTTGTCAAAGTTGAAAAAAGCTTAAGTTTTAGTTATAGAAATCTAGTTTCAATTCTTCCTAACTGAAAACTAAATTTGCCAACACATATGGGGCGGGGAGTGGATAATGTCTAAGACTAGGTTCATGGCCTCCCATTAGGGCTGATCAACAAACCACCACCCATTCTAGACTCAAGAATGCCCTTCCCAATACAATAAAAATGGATTTTTTTATACTAAGTTCAAACACCCATAAAACAAAACATGTACATCATTTTCTAAGCTTAGATCACATCCAACCTAAACTTTGATAACATATAACATGATCTTCTCTTAGGTTCAAGAATATATAATTATTTACTAACAGTGTCAACCACATGAAGGTGGAAGCTTATTTGGCACCACTAACCTACAAAAAATTATTAGTATGTAATAAAAAATGAAATTTATATGTACTACCTAGAAAATAAAAGACAATTGATAAAATTGTTTACTTCTACATTTGAAAAGTCAACATACCTATGTATTTCAATCCCATGAACCACTAGGATATATTCTAACCTTGATAGTATCAAGAATATCTTCATGGTCTGACTCCCAAAATTTCCATAGTTTCTTATTTAATGGCCTCCCATGATATTTTTGTAATTGAATATTTGTTGCAAGAATCAAATTTGAATAGTGTAGTATTTTAATTTGCATTTAAAACTCTTTAAACAACCATTGATCTAAATATTTTATAGTCTATCATTGAAACCAAGTTCCAATGGCTACCATTGACCTAGTGGAATAGTCAATGTTTTCTCCATCTATAACTAGGGAAGCCAATTTTTCATTTCTCTATACACACTGATGCAAGTAGTAATCAGTTCCCTCTTCATTATCCTCATATACAATAAATAAAAAAACATGTCATGTATCATTAAGAACCATTTTTAATGATAATATCAAGATATATATTGAGAATAAATTTTACATAATGAAAAATATTCTACCTAGCTACACTAGATTAGATACATGGTCAAAGTCATCTAATGATGTCATATTTTTAAGTTGCAATGTTGTTAGAACTTGATATATGTTGATTGGAATTAGAGGTTTGGAACTCCAATCATCCACCCACTCTTGTGACTCACACTCATTCCAAATAAAATCCATACATGCAGAATAGAAACATGCCAAGTGTCTCATATGAATAGTGCAAGAACTTGCGTTTGAGATATGAAATGAGTGGAGGTCACTTGAACCCATTAGAGTCATACGATCCTCATAATTTACCAAGTGTTATTCCTTCATTAACTAGAAATGTTTATGAATAGTAGAATTTCACTGAGCACCATGACACATGTTCTCATTACACCATTCAACCATAGGGTTTGCATTTGTCAAATGAACACCCTCTATAAATTTTAACTCCTCCCTTACAATAGATTTGTTTACACATGCTCTAGCACTATCATGCAGCCCTTTTCCATGGATAGCCTCGGTGAAACTCAACATGCATTCTACACCAGTGGTAATGTGCATCCTACTCAACTAATAAAACATTCATGCATTTTTGAATTACGATGTGAAATTGTCTAACCAAATGTAATGTTGATTTAAAGTAGTGTTCCTTTGACTCAACTATTCATAGAAATTCTAAAAACAACCTTGCACATACTCTGAATAATGTGATCAGACATCACTGATATATAAATAGTACTCCTTTAATATTTTTCATAGTTGTTCTATATTATTAGGTACATGCATGAATCCTATTGGCATATGGTAACTTGTGATGAGTTGTAATACAATGATTGAACTTCCATTTGAGGTTTGAATGTGTAATTTTTAGAAAAATCAACTTCTAAAACAATCAAACCAAGTAGGAATGTATCCTTGCTTATCTTCAAATGTTCATCCAACCATCTAGCCCTATGTGTGTGCCTCACATACTCATAAACAATGTTCTCCCTAAATTTCACCAAAAATTCAAAAACATGTATCTTTTTTGTAACAAGCTCACATCTTTTAGATTCTTTCCCATCTTTTACTTGATAAGTCACTAATTTATATTTTTTTAAAACCAACTAATTCTTGTCTAATTGCACTTGTAATCTCCTCATGGATACATTTTTTTAATTTTGAAAATCCATCACAAATTCTGCAACTTTCGTTTAAACATGATTTGCTATAAAATAACTATCCATCTGGTCTTTTGTAAAAGATAGTTTGAATAAATTCCCTAGATGATTTTGGTGGTAATTTAATGCCACACTCTTGAAAAATATTATTAGTATGCAAAGTATAATTAATATGGTGAAAAATATCATAGTGCATTAAAAATTCAACATGTTGCCTACAACAAGTGGTTTATGTGTGATTTATTTTTACATAAAAATGTTTGACCATCTCAAAATATCTTTGATAAATAGAAATTTATGGATTTTTAAAAAAATAGAGTACAATTGTGTTTGAGTCATATCCAACAAATGTTTTAGATGTGGTTCATGATTATGAGAACCAACTCTTTTTTTTACAACATATCTTACATTAGGTGAAACTCTTGTATTGTCTTTCCAAAATTGAGCAAGTAACTCTTTGAGAGTATCGGCTATAGCCTTGTCCTTTCATGGAAGTCTACCAGAGAATGGCCAGAGTTCATTGGTATTAGGTTCATTAAGTATTTCATGTATTTCAATTACTTTCATTATTGTTTTTATATTTTATTAAGTATTTCACGTATTTCAATTGATTTCATTATTATTTTTCTATTTATATTAAGTGTTCAGACTTTTTTTGAAACCATTACTTTTTCCCCTATTTTATCACTTACTGCACAAGTTGTAAGTATATTATGGGCATCATTACAATCTTGGGTGCATGATTTTGGGCCTACAGTATGATATGCATTATGTAGATTTTCAATAATTTCATTATTTTCATCATCCATATTAGATGTTCTTAGTCCTAATGTGTACATTATAAGTCTCATCTTAATCAATTTTATCAATGAAATAACTAATTGACATCTTTGACTATCATAATCCAAATTATGAAAGAAAGGATCCCAAATTTCTTAATCCATTCTTATTGAAAGATGATCAAACATTTTGTTATGCATTGGTTCTAAAATATTTTCATCGACTTCAATTAAGTACTTGTCTTTTCTATGCAAAATTCTTGGAGGTGTCCCTAATGGTGGAATTTATTGAGAGGGTGTTTCAAAATCATTATTACTTTCATTATTTAGAGGTGGGATGGTGTTTTATTCATTGTTTATTTCTTCATTATATGTTTCCATGAAATTTTGATGGTTGATTTCATCATTATTTATTTCTATAAAATTTTATTCATTCATGGGGGGTTAAACATCATACATAGACTCATCATCAAAAAAATAAAAAAAAACTTGGAACTTTGAATGTAAACTTCCAACATTATCTAATTCATTATTATCAATTTCATTACTATTTATTTCATTATAGTCAATTTCATCATTATTCAATTCATTATGATCAATTTCATCATTGTTTAATTCATTATTATCAATTGGCTCATTATCTATGGCATTTGGTTCATCAGGATTAGGGTTTGTACCTTGTCTACGATGAAGTTTTTGTATTTGTATCTTGTATTTTTCTCTCAAATCTTCTAATTCCTCTAGTGTTGTGTTCTTCAAAATATTCCTCTTCCGCGAACATGATCCATCACCTATTAAGGATAATTGAAAACTTTTCAAATGTGGGGTCAAGTACAAAGGTACCATAGATCCCATAAAAGTACACAAAGAATGTTTATGGGGACAAAATTCTTGATTTGGGTTAAAAATAGATGTTTAAAATTGAGCTTAGTCTATAATAATAATAACGCAATCATGTTATATAATGCCATCACATTATTACATAAAGCAATCACATTATTTGTTATACCAGGTTTTGTTTCATCCAACATATTGAGAAACACATATTAATAATAACACAATTACATTATGTGATAACACGATCATGTTATTATTAATACTTAGTTGGGGTTATAAATTGACATTTAGAATCAAGTGTTGTGTATATTAAGAATAAGATAATCACGTTATTAAATAATGTGATCATGTTATACTTAATATAGATTAGGGATTAAGGCATTAGTATATAGGGTTTAAGGATTAGGGATTATAATTTATGTTTTAGGGATTAGGGATTAAAATTTATGTTTTAGGGTTTAGGGATAAGGTATTAGGGAATGTAGGGTTTAGGTTTAAGGGTGTAAATAATTTATAATTGCTTTATGACATATGTGAACCTAATTTTTACTCTATGCCATATAATGGGCATTAGGGCAGAGGGTTTATAAGATATGTTTTAGGGATTAGGGATTAGTGCATAGGGTTTAGGTTTAAGGACTTGTATATAATATCTAATAATTTTATGTCATGTTCAAACCTAATTATTACTATAAAGGATGTTAATTGGGATTAAATCAATAAGTAAATAGGGAAAGTTTATGGTTTAAATTTAGGGTTTATGGTTTAGGGCTTAGGTTTTAATGTATATATGGTTTAGGGTACATAGGGTCAATCACAATGACAATTGAGGATAATTTGAATCACTTAGACCCATTTATGATTATGGAATGTGTTTTTGGGTTGTCATTATACCTCATGTCATCATGCAAATTGAGTGAATTAGTCAAATGGGGTAATCGACCATGTGATTTAGGCCAAAATGAGCCCTGTGAACTTAATTATTAGTCTAAATTATGTTAATTTGGGATAAAATGATTAGTGCAAGATTTAAAGAATTTATATTTATGGTTTAGAATTTAGGGATTAGGAACTTTAGGGATTAGGGTTTAGGGAAAAGGTTTTAGGGTATATAAGGTACAATCATGATGGTGATTGGGGAAAATTTGAGCTCCTTGAACCTAGATCGATGAGTAAAGAATGTAAATTTGGGATCATTTATCCCCCACATTATCACAGATTGAGCCTACAAAGTCAATTATGGTAATGAGTGATGCAATTTTGACCAAGTTCATCCCTGTGAACCTAACTCTTGCTATATATAAAGGATGCTAATTAGAGATAAATTTATTGGTTTAGGGTCTACAATTTAAAGGGTTTTGGGTTTAAGACTTATATATTAGGGTTTAATATATATGATATAAGGTCCAATCACTAAGGTAATTGAAGAAAGGATGAGTTTTTTGTTAACCTATTTGTGATAATTACATGAACATGTTTACATTTTTGATAAAATTAGGGTCATTAAAGCCATACATGTTGCACACATTAACTATATAATTGATTGAGCCATAAATTTGGTTTAGGGGATCAATTTTTCCCAAATCACACCCCTAATTACATAGTTTGACTAATTGGATTAATTCATTATATAATCAAACTTTTAATTTTTCCCTAAATTATATCTTGCCCTTTAAGGAGTTCAAATTGGCCTCAAAAGCCTCCTGTATTAAATGAATCAATTTTTTGGTTAGTTATATATGACATGAAATTAGGTTTAATTTCACTCCAAATCACATTGAATATATAATTTAAAATATGTTCACATGGTTCATATTTACCCTAATTACCTCCACAATTAAACTAATTGACATTTGGATTCATTAGATGATGACTTCAAGTTTACTGATCTCTAAACCACATTTATACATGTAGAACTTGCATATAAATAAATTATGTTTCTTTGATTCAATTGAGATAATGAATTAGATTTGATCAACCTTTAAATCACATTTTATAGTCATGTTATTAGGTTGAAAGGGCTTGAAATAGCCCCAATTTACTTCAAATGCACAACTCGATTGGTAATCTAAAGGCTCAGTTTTGGCCATAGGTTTGAAAAATACATTTTATGATATCTCATGATAAAATCAGTTATATTGTAAGGCATGCATGTTTATGGCATTTATGTTTTTGACATCTCTAAACTTGATAAATGATAACTTCTTATATGCAAAATAGGGTACTAATACATTGATATACCTTGAAAATAGATACTTATAGAACTTTACTTACTAACTCAAACAATCTTATCAAAGACTCAGAAAATACTAAAAAATTTATAAAAAGTTTTTTATAAGTTCAAAACATCACCAAATATCCAAAAAAACTAACGCAGTCCTATTTAACCAAATTCAACCTCTTTTAAGACTGTATACACTCTTGACACAAAATACAATGACCCTTGATTTATTTGTTATTGTTTCTAAACACCATTTGAATCTTGTGAAGACTATAAATTACTTTTCAAATACCAACTTTTAAATAACAAATCCTTAAACATTTATAATATCGCTGAACTCTCTTTCGAACCTAATACTCTATGTCCATTAGTACTTAGTCATATAATCCTTGTAATCCAATTTATTTTTGAACAATATAATTTATTTAATCATGTAAAAAATTAAATATAAATCAAATATATCAAATCATGAGTGATATGGATCACCAAATACCAACTTTTGACTTCTTGACCCTATCTAGGATGAACTAGGTCTGTCTGCATTTTAAGGAAGATTAGACTCATATCAAATAAACAATAAATTGATTCATAGGTTAATACATCTCTAATGATCATTTAATTCTATCAAATTTAGACAATAAAATTGGTCTCAAACAATAATCTTAATCAACCAAACTTTGATCTTAAGACTAGTAGGCCTAATAGCTCCTTTAGTAGGTCAAAATGCAAATTCAGGTTTTAGGGTGTTGAGAATATATAATGCAATTGTGTTATTATCATGATCATGTTATTAGTGTGATCACGTTATTAACATAGTTAATAATGTAATCAGATTAATACTACGATCACATTATTAGCATGATCATGCTATTTGAATTTGAATTCAATTTCCATGTCTTTTGGCTCAAGAATGGCTTGGATTCCTGATTTGAAGGCTTGGACTATCAATGTACATCCAAGTTTTGAGAGTTATGATAAAAAAAAACAAAATTCAACTTTGATTTCCAATACACTAAGAATTTCAACGTGAAAATTCAAAAACTTAATACCATCATGACGAGCACACTCTCTTCTTTCCAAAAATATGATTTTTATAATTTTTGGACGAATTAAGTTTTAAAACTATGTTGATTTCTAATTATAGATTTTTTAGGCCATTACATGCCACAAACATACATGCCTATACATGTTCATTTAATTTGTCTTTCGTTGATCCAAGTGAAAAATAAGTTATATGGTCACAAACTAGGCCTAATTCTACACACATTAAAAAAAATGTTTTTCATCTTTTTAAGGTAGTTAGGCACGCTACACGAAAGACTATCCATTTTTTTGTCAGTTTTCAAGATTTATTTACTTTCAAAAATTCATAAAAATGTATTTATTGAAAAAATATAAAATATATAGGTCAACAACTAGAAGATCTTATCTAAATTTTCCCCAAAGGGTTTCAAAAATATTAAACATTGCTCAAAAAATGGTGTGTTGCATGAGCATCTATCTACTTTTTTTTGGAATAAAATAGGAGTTTCTCTTCAGATTTTAGATGTTTGATCTAGTTATACTTAAAAATTTAAAAAAAAATAGTGTTTTGAAAACTAGACTCGAAATGCTACATTTCATGTTCTTACACCATCTTCAAATTTGGAGCATAGATATCTCTAATTATATATAGAATTTTAAATTTCTAAAATTTTAGAAAAATCATGTCCACAAGTATGCCACTTTTTATCCCCCAACTTTGTGCACTTACCTAATTACCAATTGTTTCAACACAAATATCAGTTTCAATGCTTATTACTACTCAAAACATTTTTACATACCCTTTGGTGACTACTCAAATAATTAATCTAAATCCCAATGTGTATACCATTCAAACACTCCTTCAAGTTCTAAAGACCTTGAAGGACAAGGTTATAAATATTGAATAATTTAAATCTCTAAAATACCATCATGATATAGATTCACAAGATGTGTTGCATAACCCTCTTACACTTGAGATATCTTTGCATCCTTTAATAACTAGTTTTTTTGCACCCAATTTTCCTTTTTATGATGGCAAAGGTGATCCTAAAAAACATCTTTGATCCTTTTATGTGGCATTCTTTGACCATGCTTACAATGATAAACTTTTGACCAAATTATGTAAAAGAAAAGGAATTTTAGATCTATATGGATGTTTTGGGTGCTTTTAATTTGTGTTTGATAAATATTATGATTTTGGTATCCATTGCATTGTAATACCACTTGGATGGTTTCCTATTGGAGTACCTACAAATACTCGTACATACATTAGGATAAAGAGTATATTGGAAGTACACCATTGTATTATAGATTGAGTTAATATAATAATTAAGAAGGATTTTGTTTTAGGTTGTTTCTTAAAAGGGTTTTTTTAAATGAAAATATCATGTTTCTATTTGACATTATTCACCAAGGCACTACTCTATGCACAAAATGATTACACAAGCTATTGAAGGGGATGATTCATGAAAAATTCTATTTCTCCACTATATTCTTGAGGGTTGTCTTTACTTATACTTTCCCCACTATATATTTTTGGGTCTTTTCTACTTAAAATCGCTTCCAAATTCTTGGGAAAAATAAAACCTTTCCTTTCCATTTGAAAGCTTGTAGTCAACCTTCTCAATGGTATTGTCTCCCCATGATGACCATGTCATATAGCTCACATTATATAGAGACTAAACTTTTTGACTTTCTCCCCTTTTTAATCATTTATTGACATTTAAATCATTTAAAATTGATTTTTCCTTTTAATGTTCTTAAATTTTCTAACCATTGAAACTTGGTGACTACAACTATCCTTTGAGACTTGACTATATTTTTTATTATAAAGAATATAGGTTGCAATCCTAATTCATGAAATTTTTCCTGATGATGAATCATGGATCATGATTCAAAACATGTCAATAAAAAATACAACACATAGTTTTACCCATAGACAATTACATTTATCAAATTAGTGAAGCAAAGCTAAAACCTAGATCAACATTACTTTGAATAATAATTTAAAAAGTTACAAAATGTGGGAAATTTTGTGTTTTGTGTGCATCTCTACACATTGTGGGAACTTCCACAACATTATGTGAAATTTTTCTCATTTTGGAAACTTCTATGCATATTTTATGCATTATATGAAGTTCTTAAAACAAAAAGGTATATATTCTTTTCAATATGGCTTTTTTTTAAATGTTCAAATTATATTCCCTTATCTAAATGTTGAAACCTTCTAAACCCTAAATTTATGACTATAAAGTTAGAAAAGGGTTCAAATGTTACATAAGGGTCTATTGTCGAAAAATCAAATCAATGAAGGAGGCACATTTTCTATCATTATTAATTATATTCTACATTTATTTTGGATATGGGTAAATGCTTTTAAAAAATCTAGAGCTATGTACCAGAGGGGGTAGCATTGACTGGATTTATGAACTAGTCTAGACACAACTGAAAGGTCCATATCCCCCTTATAAATTTCCAATCGTCATCAGAGAGATGTTATATCCAACAACACCAACATCTCTAGCTACTCCAACCATCTAGATCATCTCCAATGACCACAACTGATCTAATTTTCCCTTTGAGATTTGAATCTGGGTGGGGCTGGACATAACCAAGCCATTTTTTTTACATTTTAAATGTACATGAAATGATGATTTTTTTTGTTTAATGTGTTGCTATCCAAAATTACTATTTTTTATTTTCCACTTTGCTACTCATGGGCCATTGCAACCTTGACAATAAGCTCCAGGTCTTGTGACACGTGCCAACCATCTCATGCCATGCATCAACAATAGGAAACTATAAACATATTCATCCTTTAACTTCAAATGTGGTATAGATGATATTTATGGATTATATAACACCTTAATATTGTACACTTGATAAACCCAAACCTTAGTTATTCCTCTTAGTTTTAGACCTTTCCCACTTCTGCAAGTCTCGTATCTGCTTTATCTTGTGCCCCTTGGCCTATATATCTTAATATGACTAGTATTATAATGATGACCCAAGACTTTTATCTTACTCAAAATTATTAAAATATACTTATCTTCCACTCCTACATGTTTTGATCATGTACCTACTTTCTTACTCCCTAGACACTAACATCTGGAATAAACACTAGTGTCGATGTTAGTGTCTTGACTTTATGCAAGTGTCCAGTGCCCTAAATTCATATATTTTATAAATGAAATGTATTATAATGATTAACCTAAGTGATTTAATATGAGTTAATTATCAAAAAGGAATGATATAAATATATGATAAACCCTCATTCATTAAACACCTAAAAAATACCAAACAAGACCAAATCAACTTATAAAAAACACTCTATCAAGAATTCAATTGAATAAAGATTCCATATTTCTATATCAATAATAGGTAAAACACATTTAAAAGTCTGAATTACTAAAGTAACAACCCAAGAGCTTGATTTACCAAGTCAAAATCTAGGTCATTGTTGTACTTAATTTACACATATTGCATGATTCATACAGAAGCCAACACATAGGGGAGAACTATATGATTATGAGGCCCTGTTCTATAGTATTGGATATGTAGGCAACACCCACTTACTATGGAATATTTTGTGTCATCTCGATGCCATGTTCCCACTAACCCATTTTTCCCTAGGGTTACTGTGGAGATGAAGAACTAGGGTTTTAACATTTCATGAGGAGCGACAATCCATGACACAAATATGAATGCACTAGGGTGAAGGTAAATTTGAACCTCAAATCATCTAGGTGGTCACATATTTTTTCAATACTTATTCTATACATGATACTTGCATCAAACCCAGACATTAGTATTGATGAAACTATCCTCAAATGACATTAGTGTCTAGAGATCTAGAAGTGTTAGATCTAGAAATTGATGATTATTCTAGAATCTCCTTCTAGACTACTTTATACATGTTATAGATCCAACATTATTTTATCATCAGAACTAACTAATTATATTACTTATTTTTCATTTTCATGCATAGATTAATTGTACTTTCTATAATTATTCTATACTCAACATAATAAACTCACTGTGTGCTTCTATCTAAGTTTAACATTTAATTGGCCTATTGTAGATATGATTATCACCCTTTGTGTAGTATAATTTCTATATTCTTAACCCTATTATAATGACAAATTTTGATAAACTCATATCTAAATTAGGGTTAAAATTTTGGTGAACCCAATTCATTTAAATGCATTTCTTTTTAATTCCTAAGGTTTTAAACTAGCTAGGGTTTTAGATTGTTGTACTTTTTCATTTCCTACTTATAATATTTTTCATGCAACCTAGACGTACCCATAGATTCGGAGTTGTGCCTATTTAATACATTGCGATTCCCCTCCCACCATATAAGATGTCTCAAATCAATGAGGGATCTCATATTGTGGATCATGATGACACCCATGTTGATAGTGAAAAATAGATTGATATGGTTATCATAGAAGAAGATTATGATTTAATGAAAACCATGAAACAAATGATAATGATCAAATAGACCATGATCAAGTGAAATCAATTTCATTATTTCATGACCATATTTGACAAATACCTGAAGATCTTGATGAGATCCTAAAAACTATACTCGAAGAAAAAAGTTCCAAAACTATAGTTGAAACATCCCCCCCATTTGAACATATTACAACATAATATATATAGTGAGGAAATGGGTTATGTGTTTAAACCTTTGTTACTTGAAACTACTATTGATACATTTATCATGGAATTGGGTAATAGCACGGAGTTGGGGGACAATTCCTTGACATTTTAGGTAATGTGATTGCATTAATAAATAACATGATTACATTATTTAATTAACATGATCAAATTATTTAAATTATGATTGGGTAATTACCGAGTCATAACATAATTGCATTATTATATAATGTGAACGAGTTATTTTAAATAATAACATGATCACATTATTGATGCAATCACATTATTTTTATTTTTAATAAAGTGGTCACATTAATAAAATGATCGCATTAACTATGTCACAAAAAAATTAAAAACCAAAACCCGAATGTAAAATCATCATTTTGCATTCAAGTTTCCTTGCTCTCCTCTAGCTTCCGTGAATGCATTTTGGGTGAGATAGAAAAAAGAGTGACAGGAAGCCACCAAATTCATCCCAAGAAGTTGCTAATCGATAATGCCACCACATAAAAGAGGTAAGTGATAGAAATCTACACTTGTTAACCCTTTTTTTATTATTTCATTGTTTAAACTTAATTTTTAGTTGTAATTTGTTTACTTTGAACATCCCATCCTACTAACTTTGATAACCCTCTATAGAACCCTCTTGTTCCTCCTCCTCTTAACCCTCCTCCTGACCCTCCACAAAACCCTCTTGTTCCTCCTCCTATCCCTCTACCTAACCCTCCTAAAATTCCACAAACCCCCTGGTAGTCATGAGATTTTCATTGACAACATTACAATAAATAAAATTAAAATTGAAGAATTAATTGGTATAATGATGGATCCCACTTGTACCAACCCCCACCACA
Organism: Torreya grandis; assembly: GCA_037957365.1. Taxonomy (NCBI): domain Eukaryota; kingdom Viridiplantae; phylum Streptophyta; class Pinopsida; order Cupressales; family Taxaceae; genus Torreya; species Torreya grandis. The sequence continues at coordinate 6,836,166 of JARHVA010000171.1, read as the reverse complement.
CCCATCTAGACAATTTACTAAAGACCTTATTAGGTCAAACTTTACTCTATATGAATCAAATTAATAGATTAACTTCATATAGGGATATTTGTAGGGCTTATTATGCTAATAAATTGTTGTCACTTTAGTTCAAGAATAAATAAATATCAAAATCCTCCACTTGAACCCTATTCATTGACCTAGCCACCAATGCCCCATTTCTTGTAACCACTAAACATTTTCCAATCCATCACTACATACATAACTTAATCATAACCAATTTTTAGGATCGATGGTGGATGATGTTTGACTATCCACCATGTAATAACCACAAGGTCCCATTGTATTTTTTGAGGAAACTCTACTATGAGTTTATCCTCAATGAGATTCTGAATGATTTTGATTTTAGTGAGATTTAAGACAAAGGGAAAGGCTCTATGTAAGATTGACCAGGTCCACATCATGCATCTAATTAGCCTACATAAATTCATATCTTAAATCCATTTGATATCAAGATCCCCTGTATATCTCAATAGGTCATGGAGACCAACACTATGCATGATCTTAGTTCTCTTACCAATACACTTGTTCAACATATGAGTAGACTCTCATAGAGTGATGCTAGAGATACACCACCTAGTTTACATACCCAATCCCACCTTTACATTTTAATGGATCTATGTATGCTTGACCTTCTAGTGATGACGGTGCTAGGGGTTCAAAGGTCTTGTATAATATTTTTATGAGTGATGAGTTTTTTATACACACATTTGGTGTACAGACATCAGCCACTACACATATGTAGGTATGTTTTATATAAATGTCATGTTAAATTTAAGTTATATTTGGAATTTTAATTTAGCTAAAAATTAATTTACATAGAAATTAAATAATATATGTCATTTTTATGTCGCAAGATGTGACGGTGCCTTCATAATCACATTCAACATTTACATCATTTTATTTGTTATGAATGTTGTTTACATATTTGGATCTAGCTACTAAACCATCCACTACTGCATCTGTCTCTATTAGGATGACACCATTTACTTATACAAAGGTAAAATTTTGAGTTAATCTTATGTTCTATGTACATTTAGTCTATGTATATTTGCCTTGTAAGTTTAAGTTAAATTTATCTATGAATTATATTGATGCATAGGTTCTAACAAGCTTCTTTGATATGGATGGAAACACACACTTACCTATAGCAAATACCTAGCTCTAATCTTTTCTTATCTTTTATATTCTATCTTCAACCTATTTATCTCTTTGATCATTTTGCATTTACTAGGTCTTTCTTGTTCATTCTTACCTATTAAATGGTTATTAAGCCTCCTTGTATTGACCTAATCCTCCTTCTCTAATTGAATTCATTTTACTAATCAACTAGGTCTTTGTAATATTTCCTTTTAACATCAACTTCCTCAGTTCATACTTTTTTTTCACGTTCTCTCTCTTTATCCTTGCTTTGTTCTTTACAATCTTCTTATTTGTTTTCATAGGTCTGCATGGTACTTTGATTTTTTCCTTCCAAAATACTCATAAGAGAATATAATTACTCAATTACATCTCATTTCATGCATCCAACCATTCCACACAACCCCCAAGCTTCAACTCTTCACTTAACTCTTCTTTCCTCTTTGACACCTTCCTTCTACCATCCCTTTTTGAGGTAAACCTCCTTGTTCTGAGTGAACTAAAAATATTCCAACTAAAACAAACCCAAATTAAAATACCCATTTACATCACATACCTCATGTAGGGACTTTCATAATTTAACTTTCTTTGGAGAACACCTAACTCAACACCCCTCAGGACTAATTAGGTCTCTGAAGCCTAATTAAAGGTTAATAACTATGAAATCATATAATACAAACTCAAATCAACTTTAAACCTTCAAAATACTCTTTGTCTTATATAAATACACTTGTCCAAAAATTTTGGAGATGGGTTGATCATCTTGGGGGTACCATGAACCTTTAAAAATTGTTATGAGGTATCACAAATAATTAAAGAGGAACCACAATAGTTGAAAGATATGAGAATGGGCTCAATAATATTTATATAAATACTTTTGAAAAATCCTACAAATATCCCATAAATAATCTCATTCAATATTAGATAAGGGTAGTTCATATGCCATAAGGATACTTATAAAATGAAGAACACATATCTACAAGTACTTCTAGGTAACACTATCTTAAAAATGAAGTTGCTAAGCCCAATATAGTCATATTCTCATTTTGAATTATGTCACCATTACCATTATACATAAATGCACATGTTACCCTTCAAAATGAGTGATAATAGTAAGGGAATTTAAGGTAAAAGAGAAGAAATGTGCATGAAGGGTAAACATACAAGGAATTAGATTTAACATAATTAATACCCATCATAGTGGGAAAATGTAAATATGACTCATAAATTTGACCCCTTTCTCCATTACTTAGATATCAATTAATACAATGGAATTTTAGTTCATTGGTTGATGTAACCAAAAATTATATTGCATCGAATCCACCCAAATCAACTAACTCTTAACCTAATTTTAAAATTTTAACTATTAACCTACCTACAACCAACTCATAAATAGGTTGCAAATTCAATTAATTAAACTTTAATTTTTTTTAGGACTAAAAGAATACTTATAACCAAAATTAAAATAGCTGGCTAAATTAATTATAATTACTTTCAAATAATATCAATGCAGACCCAATCAAAGCCTTAAAATTTATCAATGGTTATTAAAACATCAACAATCATACTTAGTGGATCATTAGCTTAAGAATGGAACTTTAAGAGTCTTCTTAGACATAAAGGACCATGACTCGATCCCCAACATTAAATTGACTTATTTAAATTTAACAATTGTACTTAGTGGATCATTAAATTGACAATGCAACTCTAAGAGTCTTCTTAGACATAAAAGACCATGACTCTGGCCCCAACATTAAATTGATGTTTTAAATTATCTTGTGACTCACACTTATTACAAATATATTCCATGCATACAAAATAGAAACATGCCAAGTGTCTCATATGAATAGTCCAAAAACTTGCATTTTAGATACAAAATGAGTGGAGTTCACTTGAACCCATTAGATTCATACAATCCTCATACTTTGCCAATTGTTCTTCCTCCATTAACTAGAAATGTCTACGAATAGTAGAATTTGGTTGAGCACCATGACACACGTTTTTATTACACCATTCAACCACATTTTTTGGATTTTTAAAATGAACACCCTCTTTAAATTTCAAATCCTCCCTTACAATAGATATTTTTACACGCACTCCAACACCATCATGTACCCCTTTTCCGTGGCTAGCCTTGGAGAAACTCCAACTGTGTTCTACACTAGTGGTATTATGCATCCTACTCAACCAATAAAATATCCTTGCATTTTTGAATTATGGTGTGCAATTGTTTAACCAAATGTAATGTTGACTGAAATTAATAGTCCTTTGACTCAACTGTTCATAGAAATTATGAAAACAACCTTGCACATACTCTGAACAATGTGATTGGACATCACTGATATAGAAATGGTACTCCCTTAATATATTTCATAGTTGTTTTATACTATCAGGTGCATGCATGAATGCTATATGCATGAATATGGTAACTTATGATGAGTTGTAATACTACAATTAAACTTCCAATTGGGGTTTCAATGTGTAATTTTTAGAAAAATCAACTACTAAAATAATTGAACCAAGTGCAAATGTATCCTTGCTTAACTTGAAATGTTCATCCAACTATCTATCCCTATGTGTGTTCCTCACATACTCATAAATAATCTTCTCACTAAATTTGACCAAAAATTCAAAAATATGTAACTTTTTCGTAACAAGCTCATACCTTTTAGATTCTTTTCGATATTTTAATTGATAAGTCACTAATTTATATTTTCTTAAACCAACTAATTCCTATCTAATTGCACTTGTAATCTCCTCATGGATACATTTTAAAATTTTTTAAAATACACCACAAATGTCACAATTTTCATTTAAACATGATTTGTTGCCAAATAATTGTCCATCTAGTCTTTTTTAAAAGATAATTGGAATAAATTCTCTGGCTGATTTTGGTGGCAATTCAATGCCACACTCTCACAAAATGTTTTTAGTATGCAAAGTACAATTAATATGGTGAAAAACATCATAATGCATTAAAAATTCAACATGTTGTCTACAACAACAAGTGGTGCATGTGTGATTTATTTTTACATAAAAAGGTTTGTCCATCTCAAATATCTTTGATAAAAATAAATTTGTGGATGTTTTCAAAAAAAAATTAGAGTACGATTAAGTTTGATTCATATCCAATAAATGTTTTGGATGCGGTTCACGATTACAATAACCAACTCTTCTTTTCACAACATCTCTTACATTGGGTGAAACTCTTGTATTGCCTTTCCAAAATTGAGCAAGTAACTCTTTGAGAGTATCAACTATAGCCTTGTCCTTTCATGGAAGTCTACTAGGAAATGGCCAGAGTTCATTCATATTAGGTTCATTAAGTCTTTCACATATTTCAATTGATTTCATTATTATTTTTCTATTTATATTAAGTGTTCAGTGTGTTTTTGAAACCATTCATTTTTTCCCTATTTTATCACTTATTGCACAAGTTGTAAGTATATGTTAGGAAACATTACAATCTTGGGTGCATGATTTTGGGCTTATATTATGATATGCATTATGTATATTTTTAACAATTTCATTATTTTCATCAACCATGTTAGATGTTCTTAGTCTTAATGTGTACATTATAGGTCTCATCTTAATCAATTTTATTAATTAAACAAATAATTGACATCTTTGAATATCATAATCCAAATTATGAAAGAAAGTATCCCAAATTTGTTGAGCATGTCTTATTGAATGGTGATCAGACATTTTGTTATGCATTGGTTATAAAATATTTTCATCAACTTCAATTAATTAGTTGTCTTTTCTATGCACAATTCTTGGAGGTGTTGCTAATGGTGGAATTTATTAAGAGGGTGTTTCAAAATCATTATTAGTTTCATTGTTTAGAGGTGGGATGACATTTTATTCATTATTTATTTCTTCATTATAGATTTCCATGAAATTTTATTGATTGTTAATTTCATCATTATTTGTTTCCATCATATTTTCTTCATTCATGGGGGACGAAGCATCATACATAGACTCATCATCAACAAAATAAAAAAAGTAGAACTTTGAATGTAAACTTCTAACATTATCTAATTCATTATTGTCAATTTCACTATTTTTCATTTCATTATGGTCAATTTCATAATTATTAAGTTCATTATGGTCAATTTTAGGTCATTATCTATAGAATTTGGTTCATCAAGATTAGGGTTTGTACCTTGTATATGATGAAGTTTTTGCATTCATATCTTGTGTTTCTCTCTCAAATATTCTAATTCCTCTAGTGTTTTTTTTCAACATATTCCTTTTCCTTGAACATGATCCATCACCCATTAAGGATAATTGACAACTTTTCAAAGGTGGGGTCAAGTACATAGGTACCATAAATCTCGTATACGTACATAGAGAATGTTTATGGGGACAAAATTATTGATTTAGGTTAAAAATAGACATTTAAAACTGATCTTAGTCCTTAATAATCTTGAGAAGCATATATTGAGAATAATGTGATCACATTATTTATTATACTAGGTTCTATTTCATCCAACATATTGAGAAATGTATATTAAGAATAATGTGATCGCATTATGTAACAACATGATCATGTTATTATTAATACTTAGTTGGGGTTAGAAATTGACATTGAGAATTGAGTGTTGTCTATATTAAGAATAACGTGATCACATTATTAAATAACATGATCATGTTATACTTAATATAGATTAGGGATTAAAGATTACAATTTATGTTTTAGGGATTAGGGATTACAATTTATGTTTTAGGGTTTAAGAATAAGGGATTAGGGCATGTAGGGTTTAGGTTTAAGGGTGTATATAAGGTCTAATTACTCTTTTCCATGTGTGAACCTAATTTTTACTATAAAGGATGTTAATTAGGAATAAATCAATTAGTAAATATGGAAAGTTTTTGGTTTACAATTTAGGGTATAGTGTTTAGGGCTTAGGTTTAGGGTACACAAGGTCACTTACAAAGATAAATATTAGTCTAAATGATGTTAATTTGGGCTAAAATAACTGGTTCAAGTTTTAAAGAGTTTATATTTATGGTTTAAAGTTTAAGGATTAGGAACTTTGAGCATTAGCACTTGGGGTATAGGTTTTAGGGTATATAAGGAATAACCCTGATGGTGATTAGGGAAAATTGGAGCTGATCAACCCCCAAATCACATTCTATAGTCATGCAATTAGGTTGAAGAGGATCAAAATAACCCCAATTTAATTTAGAGTCATAGCTACATTGGTACTCCAAAGGCTAAGTTTTGGTCATAGTTTTAAAAAATGCATTTTATGAAATCTCATGATAAAATCAATTATATCATAAGGCATGTATGCTTGCGACATGTAGTGGGCATTAAGGCATAGGGATTACAATTTATGTTTTAGGTATTAGGGATTAGGGCATAGGGTTTGGGTTTAATGACTTGTATATAATGTCTAATCAATTTATGCCATATGAACCTAATTATTACTACAAAGGACGTTAATTGGGACTAAATTTTTTGGTAAATAGGGAAAGCTTATGGTTTAAAATTTAGGGTATAATGTTTAGGGTTTATGGTTTAGGGATTAGGTTTTTATGTAAATGTGGTTTAGGGTACACATGGTAAATCACAAAGATAATTGAGGATAATTTGAATCACTTGGACCCATTTGTGGCTATAGAATTTGTTTTTGGGTTGTCTTTATACCCTAGATTTCATCATGCAGATTGAGTGAATTAGTCAAATGGGGTAATCAATCGTGTGATTTAGGCCAAATTGAGCACTATGAACTTAATTATTAGTCTAAACGATGTTAATTTTGGCTAAAATGATTGGTTCAAGGTTTAAATAGTTTATATTAGAGTTTAGGGATTATGAAATTTAAGGATTAGGGCTTAGGGTATAGGTTTTTGGGTATATAAGGTACAATTGTGAAGGTAATTGGGGTGAATTTGAGCTCTTTGAACCTATATATGTGAGTAAATAATGTGATTTTGAGCTCAATTAGCCCCCACATAATTATTTATTGAGACAATTAAGTCAATTATGGTTTAATGAGTGATACAATTTTGACAAAGTTTATCCCTATGAACCTAATGCTCACTATATATAAAGGATGTTAATTGGAGCTAAATTTATTAGTTTAGGGTTTAGGGTCTATAATTTAAAGGGTTTGGGGTTTAGGGATTATGGATTAGGGTTTAATGTAAATGGTAAAGGGTTTAGGATTAAAGTTAAATGGTATAGATTTTAAGATATCAGATATAGGGTCCAATCACTATGGTAATTGAAGAACATTTGAGTTACTTGTTCACCTATTTATGACAATTAGCTTTGTGTTTGTATTTCTGATAAAATCAAGGTTAGTTATGACATGTAAATATTGTATACATGTTATAAAATATATTGATCCATAAATTTGGTTTAAGAGATCAATTTTTCCTAGATCACACCCCTACTTCCACAAATTGACTAATTGGATCAATTTATGATAGAATTGATCTTTTGATTTTTTTGCAAATCATATCTTGCTCTTGAAGGGGTTAAATTAGCATAAAATTCCTCCTCAATTAAAATAATTAACTAGCATCCTCTTTGGTTAATTATGTTTAATCACGACATGAAATAACCTTAATTTACTTCAGATGCACAACTAGATTGGAACTCTAAAGGCTAAGTTTTGGCCATAGGTTTTAAAATTGCATTTTATGACATCTCATGATAAAATTAGTTATATCGTAAGGCATGTATGCTTGAGAAATGTAGTGTACATTAAGGCATAGGGTTTACAATTAATGTTTTGTGGATTAGGGATTAGGGCATAGGATTTAGGTTTAAGGACCTATACATAATATCTAATCGCTTTATGCCATGTTCAAACCTAATTCTTACTAGAAAGGATGTTAATTGGGACTAAATAAATTGGTAAATAGGGAAATTTTAATGTTTAAATTTAGGGTATAGTGTTTGGTGTTTGTGTTTTAGGGCTTAGGTTTTAATGTATATATGGTTTAGGGTACACAAGGTCAATCACAAAGATAATGGAGGATAATTTGAATCACTTGGACCCATTTATGACTATAGCATGTGTTTTTGGGTTGTTATTATACCCCACATCATCATGTAGATTGAGCTAATTAGTCAAATGGGTTAATCATTCATGTGATTTAGGCCAAACTTAGCCATGTGAACTAAATCATTAGTCTAAATGATGTTAATTTGGGCTAAAATGATTGGTTCAAGATTTAAAGCATTCATATTTATGATTTAGAGATTAGGGATTAGGGTATAGGTTTTAGGGTATATAAAGTACAATAATGATGGTGACTGGGGAGAATTTGAGCTCCTTAAACCTAGATCTATGAATAAAGAATGTGAATTTGGGATCAATTATCCCCCACATCATCACAGATTGAACCTACGAAGTCAATTGTGGTAATAAGTGATAAAATTTTGACCAAGTTCATCCCTTTGAACATAATTATTACAATATATAAAAGATGTTAATTGGGGCTAAATTTATTGGTTTAGGGTTTACAATTTAAAGGGTTTGGGGTTTAAGGCTTATGGCTTAGGGTTTAAGGTAAATGGTATAGGATTTAAGTTAAATGGTATAGGGTTTAGGGTTTAATATATCAGATATAGGCTCCAATTACCAAGTTAATTAAAGAAATGATGTGTTGCTTGTTAACCTAATTTTGATTATTACCTTAACATGTTTTATTTTCTAATAAAAGTAGGGTCAGTTAAGCCATACATATTGCATACATGAAATATAAAATTGATTGAGCCATCAATTTTTTTAGGGGATTAATTTTACCCAAATCACACCCCTAATTGATCAATTTGACTCATTGGATTAGTTCATGATAGAATTGAACTTTTAATTTTGCCCCAAATCATAACTTACTCTTTAGGGCGTTCAAATTGACCTCAAAAGCCTCATGTATTAAATGAATCAAATATTTGGTTAATTATATATGACATGAAATTAGGGTTAATTTCACTCCAAATCACATTGAATATATAATTTAAAATACTTTCACATGGCCCATCTTGACCCTATTACCTCCATAATTAAACTAATTGACTTTTGCATTCATTAGCTGATGACTTCAAGCTCATTAATCTTTAAACCACATCTATACATGTAGAAATTGCATATAAATAAATTATGTTTCTTTGAATCAACTGAGCTAATGAAATAGGAGTTGATCGACCCCATAATCACATTTTATATTCATGTAATTAGGTTGAAGGGGCTTGAAATATTCCATATTTACTTAAATGCACAGCTAGATTGGTAATCCAAAGGCTAAGTTTTGGCCATATGTTTAAAAAATGCAATTTATGACATCTCATTATAAAATTAGTTATATTTTAAGGCATGCATGTTTATGGCATGTATGTTTGCCACATCTCTAAACTTGATAAAAGAAAACTTCTTATATGCAAACCAAGGTACTAATGAATTGATATACCTTGAAAATAGATCCTTATATAACTTCACTTACTGACGCAAAAAATATTATCAGAGACTCAGATAATGATACAAAGTTTATAATTTTTTTTTTGCAAGTTCCAAACATCACAAATTATCCACAAAAACTAATGCAGTCCTGTTTAACCAAATTAAACCTTTTTTAGGACTATATACACTCTTGACACAAAATACAATGAACTTTGATTTATTTTGTGCTATTCCAAAAAACCATTTGAATCTTGTGAAGACTATAAATTCATTTTAAAATACCAACTTTCAAATAACAAATCCTTAAACATTTATAATATCACTAAACTCTCTTTCAAACCTAATACTCTAGTCTGTTAGTACTCAGTCAGAGGATCCTTGTACTCCAATTGATTTTTGGACAATATAATTTATTTAATCATGTAAAAAATTAAATCTAAATCAAATATATCAAATTATGAGTGATTTGGATCAGTGGATCACCAAAAACCAACTTTTGACTTCTTGACCCTATCTAAGATAAACTAGGGCTGTCTACATTTTAAGGAAGATTAGACTCATGTAAAATGAACAATAAATTGATTCAAAGATTAATACATCTCTAATTATCATTCAATTATATCAAATATTGACAAGAACATTAATCCCAAATAACATTCTTAATCAACCAAACTTTGATCTTAAGATTACTAGGCCTAATGGCTCCTTTAGTAGGTCAAAATTGAAATTCAGGTTTTAGGGTGTTGAAAATATATAACATGATTATGTTATTAGTGAAATCATGTTATTATCATGATCATTTAATTAACATAGTTAATAACATAATCACATTAATACTACGATCACATTAATACCATGATCACATTATTAATTTGATCATGCTATTTGAATTTGAATTCAATTTCCATGCCTTTTGGCTTAGGAATGGCTTCGATTCCTTAGCAAAAGGCTCAAACTGTTAATATACACCTGAGTTTTGAGAGTTATGATTAAAAAAAAAAATCAACTTTGATTGCCAAATACACTAAAAATTTCAATGTGAAAATTCAAAAACTTAATATCATCGCGATGACCACACTCTCTTCTTTCCAAAAATATGATTTTTATAATTTTTATACTAATTTAAGGTTTTAAACTATATTGATATATAATTTTACCTTTTTTAGGCCAATACATGCCTATACATGTTCATTTAATTTGTCTTTCATTGATCCAAGTGGAAAAAAAGTTATATGGTCACAAACTAGGCCTAATTCTACACATATTCGAAAAAAATGTTTTTCATTTTTTTGAGGTAGTTAGGTGCATTGCACGGATGAATATCCATTTTTTTGTCAATTTCCAAGATTTATTTACTTGAAAATTTCATTAAAAAGTACTCATTTAAAAAATATAAAAAAAAATATAGGTCACCAACTAGAAGATCGTATCTAAATTTTCCCAAAGAGTTTCAAAAAATATTAAATGTTGCTCAAAAAATGGTGTGCCACATGATCATCTGTCTACTATTTTTTATATAAAAAAATATGAGTTCCTCTTCAAATTTTAGATGTTTGATCTATTTATACTTAACCATTTAAAAAAAAAATAGTGTTTTGAAAACTAGACTCAAATTTCTACATTTCATGTTCTTACACCATCTTCAAATTTGGAGTGTAGATATCTCAAATTATCTATAGAAGTTTAGATTTCTATAATTTTAGGAAAATAATGTCCACGAGTAGGCCACATTTTATCCACTAACTTTGTACACTTACCCAATTACCAATTTTTTCAACACAAATATCAATTTCAATGCCTATTACTACTCAAAACATGTTTACATCCCCTTTGGTAACTAATAAAATTTTTAATCTAAATCCCATTGGGTATACCATTCAAACACTCATTCAATTTCTAAAGTCCTTGAAGGACAAGGTTACAAATATTAAACAATTTAAAGCTTTAAAATCTCCTCATGATATAGATTCACAAGACTTGTTGCATAACCCTCTTACACTTTAGATATCTTTGCATCCTTTAGTAATTGGTTTTGTTTCACCTAAGTTTACTTTTTATGATGGAAAAGGTGATCTTGAAAAACATCTTTGATATTTTTATGTGGCATGCCTTGACCATGCCTGCAATGATAAACTTTTGACCAAATTATGTAAAAGAGAAGTAATTTTAGATCTATATGGATGTTTTGGGTGGTTCTAATTTGTGTTTGATAAATATTATGATTTTGGTATCCATTGTATTGTAATACCACTTAGATGGTTTTCTATTGGTGTTCCTACAAATACTCGTACATACATTAGGATAAAGAGTATATTAGAAGTACACCATTGTATTATTGATTGAGGTGATACAATAAGTAAGAAGGATTTTGTGTTAGGTTATTTCTTAAAAGGGTTTTCCAAGATGAAAATACCATTTTTCTATTTTAAATTAGTCACAAAGGCACCACTCTATCCACAAAATGGATTATGCAAGCTATTGAAGGGGATGAGTCATGAAATAATCTATTTCTCCACTGTATTCTTGAGGGTTATCTTTACTTATACTTTCCCTACTAGATATTTTTGGGTCTTTTCTAATTAAAATCAATTCAAAATCCTTGGGAAAAATAAAACCTTGGTTGATTTTAAATGGTAATGGGTTCATTGATGGTCTCTCCTATAAACCAACACTCTCTTTTGTGGTATTCTATCATCCAATCTCTACAAAGTCAGGTGATGCAAAATAATTGTTACATCAAAAGAGACATGTGCACAGTGAATGATATATTTTACAAACTAGATAATACTTAAATTTCCTTATGCGAATCTAAAACTAAGTTTCCTTTGAACAATTATGACAAAAAATCTTATTAATAAATTATTGATGTGATGCATGTAGATATGCTACACAAATTTGCATTTGTTTCTTCTAATATACCTTGGTAGAACAACTAGAAGTGGTATATAGAAACCTTATTTCTAAATTATAACCTTAATAAAATATATGAATGGATTTGGCCCAAGTTACCAATGGTTGAAAATCTCAATATTCGATGGTCTCTTCAATCTACTCCCCATTCTTTGCATCAAAGGTTTGAGATCATTTGGAATGACATCCTTTAACCAAATCTAGAAAACTTTGCTTGGTGCCTTATAAATTAGGGACTACCCTTAAGCCATCACCATATTCATTTAGGCATTCTTCAATCTAAATTCCCTTTTTGGGGCCACACTAAGACTCTTAGGCACTTGTTTTTTTTTTTACTAAGGCTCAATTACCGTAGACTTGGGTCTATGATTTTTTTAAGCCTTTCAATTTAAACCCTTAATCTCATAGATCATTTTTTATGGGGATTGGCCTATGTTTATTGAAATTATATACAATTTTTTTTTATATTTTTATAATGTAAATTCATTTATTTATCTAGAAAATAAATAATTGTATCATTGTTTTATAAATCTATAATCAGGAATAGATTTCCATGGGTTTGTGTCTAAATCAAGCCATTTTTGGCCTAAATTTTTTGTGTTATCTAAAGTGAAAGTTTCCTTCACACAATTTTTGTCAATCAAATTAATGTAACTCAATTTTTTTCATCACCCAAACTCACAAAGATTAGATGGACTTTTACTAACACAATAAAGTTTTTATTGATGTAGCATGCATCACCACAATTTGTGTTAGAAATTACATAGCATGTTAGTTTTTTCTTTTCCCATAAAAGTTGTTGACAATTCTAAAATTAGATTTTTTGTAATTTTAAATTTTTGGATGGAAAAATATATGGGAATTTAAAATGGATGGTTGATAAAATTTAAAAAGTGGATGGATGATGGGAATACTAAAAGAAAATAAATATCATGTCTCCTTGCAATATCTTCAACCTAAAACCAAAAGGCATGGGTTTATAAAATATAAGACAAATTGAGGATTGTAATTTTACAATAATTTTATTAGCCTGCATCAAAATTCCTAAGTATAGAAAACCTTCTTTCTCATATTATGGATTGTGAAGTTCTTAAGTTTATAATTCCTAATCAATATTTCAATGGTTATTTTTGTAAAAAAATATATTCAAACAATTTAAATAGTATCTATGGATGGATTAGATCATTCTTTTATTAATTTGTAGACATATGATCACACTAATATGATGATGGGAATTTATTTTTTTAATCTATGGTATAGGTGAATGTAAATCATGACACAATTGTGTTAGGGTTTGAATTATAACTTTGAATTGAATTTTTGAAGGAAGTTTTTTAATCAAAAAAAGTGGGAAAGATTAGTTATATATTTTGCATCATATTTTGTGTTAGGCTTCCTGTTATTTTGACATTGATACAGTAAAATTGTCTTTTTCACTTTCTGACATAAAATTTATGTCAAGAAATTTGGATGACATAAATTTATGTTAAAGAAAAACATAATTTCTCGTTAAGACAACATACATCATTTAAATAAACTTTTGTAAATTAGAACAATTTTGTCTTAAAAAAATTATTGTAATTGTGCCTGACACAATCTATGTTAGAAAATTATGTTGACACAAATTTTGAGTCAATTATTATGAAAAAATGAAAATTTGACACTACACTTTCATGTTTTCAAAATCTTAGATGAAGCCAAACTTTCATTAAAAACTTTCAACACCACTCTATGGAAAATCTTGGGGGAAGATCTTGGTGAAAGATATTGGATATTTGTTACATGTATTAAAACTTTTAAACTTTCAACAAAGCGAGACTTTTATAATGAACTTTGTAAAACACACACTATAAATTTCCCTTTACAAAACAAGTTTATTTTCTTAGGTCAATGAACCTCTAAATGTAAGTCCTCACCAAAATGCATAATGATGAATGGGCCAATAATTTTCATCTCACCCACCATACATGAAAGTGGAAAAGGAATATTATTTTGAATTTTAGGAAACTTATAAGCATTTTGTATTGTTTTGTTGGATATCAATTCACAAAAATGATTTGTAAACATAACCGGTCCCCTCTTTTGATTAATTTGTGGGTCGCTAATTGACTTTCTCCATTTTCTTCTAATCTTTTATATCCACATGAAATATTTCAAAAATTCATTAAGCACCCTAGAATTACATGGTGTAGATAGTTTAGTGAAGACTTATTTTTAAATTCAAACATGCGAACCCAGCCAATGATATTCTACATTGAGCTTATATTATATTAGTTTCAATTTATGTTTTTTTATCATATTTTATATGAAGAGTTATAACAAAGAATATAGTTGTATTTGATTATTTAGAAGATTAAAGAATATAATTGTATTTGATTATTTATTATTGGAATATTTCATGCTATATTAAAAAAAATGATTAATATAAATAAAAGGTTGTAAAGTAAAGCAGTAGGACATATCACGACTCAAGCTCCTTGCTAGAGGAAAAAATTTGTTTTTGAACATGACACAAAAATTATATGGTCAAGGCATGACTCATAGGACTATAAAAAGAATAATCATAACAAAGATTAAGTACATGCCACAACCCTAGGAGGTAGAGGTGAAGGATCATCCTTTGGAAGCACCATCCAAGTAAGTGACTCCACATCAAGAATCTATGGAACAATTCAACTATCAAGGGGGTCATCATCAATAGTGATAGGCCATCTATCAATTGGATATAAAGTAGCTATAGAGAGTTGAGAACGACCAAAATCATATTTTCCATGAGAAATATAGCCTCCCTCTAGAGGAGGGTGAGGAGAGAAGTGACCCCTGCCTTTGGACAAACTTTTGCATCGATGCATTTTAGGAGGAAGAGGTGGAAGACAATGGGGTAGGCCATTAGGTGACATCTGACTCATAGTGCAAGGGGCACTCTCCTAGTGTTTGAGGAACTCTTACAGGTGGTGGAGGTCTAGATCCATGTTTTCCACTTGATATTGAACCTGCATAGAGGTCGAAGAATGAATAACTTTTTCATTAATGGAAAAAGAAACTTCACAATGCTCATGATTAAAGATAACATTACTTATGGCTTTCCATAATTGAAAGAGAATAATTGTAGGTAAGAAATTCCAGATCAAGGCAATAGAGGATGACCAATTAAAATAATCCTTGGAAAGAGTGATTTTCAAGGTGGAAAGGCTAAAAAAATGAGTGAATCCATCACTAGGTAGATTGAGCTTTTAGACAAAACCAAAACAAATTTTTTAATTACTCAAGACATTTTAAAGCTAGAAAAAAGGGATGGAGAATGCAGAGGTGGAAAAACCTCTCGTCGAGTGGAAGTCCTTGGTATATCAAACACCATAAAAAATGACCCAACTTGGGCTCTAGACTAGGCTATCACACACAATCTAGATAGGCGAGCCAAGTCTTAAGAGAGGAAAGGAGACCCCAATGCCTACTAGGTTTACCTAAGGCTAGGGAGAAGGGACTCATCACTTGATAAAGCAGTCTAGGAGAGTAATTATTGAAATGAGTATCATGATTCCACCTCTAGTTCTTCCACTAGGCTTGAGGTGGTTGCAAGCCCAATTTATGCAACATAACATTAGGTAGTAACTCCTATATGCAAATAATTAAAGATAAATCTACATTATTTAACTAAAACTTAATTTTTAATTTAGGCAAGGTGATATAATCCCTTGATGTAACCAAATCTTGAATAGTACTAATCCATTTTCAGAATAACTATAGAGCTTTAAAACCATGTAATTCAGCCAAGAGAATAAAAGAACTAGTAATAATAGGAGACCATTATAAGTTATGGTCATTAAAAGACAACCTTGTGAGAAAACCATCTCACACCACTTCAAGTGGGATTTGATGGCTTCAAATTCCTTCTAAATTCTTTTGGCCACAAAAGATCTAGAGATATTGAGATGAGCCATAGTGATAAGAAAGGATTGGAAGCCTATATTTTGCCAACTAATTTTACCATAGGGACAACTCACAGAGATAAAATGCCTTAGCATATTTTTTCAAGATTCATTGCCTTCAATGGCTTGTATAACACACTTAACACATAAGGCCAAACATTACCGAAAGGTTTCAATGATTCCCATACCGCCCTTATCATGATGGAGGCAACAAATATCTTAGTCATGATTAGAATAGGTCTAAAGGAAATATCTAAGGATTTTAGCCAGTGCTTCATAGGAGGCCTTAGAGGGAGTTCATCAGGAATAATAGTAGACATGATTGGTGACTAAGATTTTGGTGCAAACCTGAAACTTTTTGCTAGAGATAAGGATTTAGGAATTCAATATTCAATCTTCTTTTCAATCCTATTGAGGACATATTGCTAAAGCTCAGCCAAAGAACTGTTAAAGGTGAAGGAAATTTCCCTCATCTTGAATTGTTCCCCTCAAAAAATCCATTGCCAATTATAAGTGAGAATCCAATCAGGTATAGGCATCATACTTTGTCAAAAACACTAGGATTTCCTTCATTGGAGACTAGAACCAAAATCCAGATAGAAAGTATCTACACATTATATAGCTTATTTAAAAGTGACCTATTATTCTTTGAGTGTGTAGAAGGTGTCTTCTATAAAATTCCCATTAACGCACAAAGAGGTGCATTTAGGCAAGAAAATTATATAAACAATCTCTTAAGAAACTCTAGAATCTAGGAGATAACCCAGGACTTCAACAAATAACATATAAAGTTATAGATCAAGGAGACATCCTTGACAAATAGAGTGTTGAAGCTCAATACCCTCTATTTTATGACCATTAATAGTAAGGCATGTTGAATCCTCTTGAAGCAAAGTCTAGATCATACAAATGAAGTAGGGGTCAAAGCCAAGATCTTTGAGCATGGATATAATTAATTTATAATCAATTCTATCAGAAGCTTTTTCAAAATTTAATTTAAATAAAATGGTTCTCTAGAGTGAGAAGCGGGACGAAGCCATGCCCTCCTAGGCCACAATAAGATTATCCAAAACATAACACCCTTTAATAAAACATGTTTGCTCTGGTTTAAAAATGTTAGGTAAGATGAGGTATATTTTGTTGGTGAGAACCTTGGCAAGAATATTGTAATAAACATTGACCAAGGTTATAGGCCTCCAAATGGTAAGGAACTTAGGATTGCTAACTTTAGAAATAAATTTGCTATTACCTTGGTTGATCATGGATCCAATAGACTAATTATATAGGGATTGTTTGTACACTCACAATAAATCTAGCCTAAAAAATGGAACTTATGATAGTCCATAGATCTACCATCACAAATATCGTCCAAACTAGAGCTCACATACACAACAAAGCTCACTAGATTTCATAATAAACTTTCTGGATTTTGAACATAATAATATAAATGAAATGTATATGATATGGGATTTCTCAAAAAATAAAACTAAGCCATTGATATGCTATTAACAAATGAAAAAAGTCTAATTACAAACTATGAGCCAAAATCACACAGAAATCAACAACAAACTCCTATAAAAACACACCAAATGAAGCTCATATAGCACAATTGCAACCCTTGAATGAAATTTCCATTGGAGACCTATAAAAACATTACCTGTAAGTCTCTATCTCCTTGGTTTATCATCCTGTAAGATTACTCCATCAATAGTTTTGCAACCTCTTAAGAAGGAAGCATAAGCTTATAAACTGCACAAAAGATCTTTTTGCATGTAAAATGACCAATATTTATAGACTCTTGATCATATGGAAACTTATATCAAACATTAGATTCAAATAAAAATATTACTCCCCAATTTTAGGCACTTATAGAAGTCATAAAAAGCATTATAACACTTCTAAATTTAGCATTTCATATTATACCACTTACAAGGCATCTTTTGACAACTCAAAATGCATTTTTTGAGGCACCTGCATGAGGTTAAAGTGTTATTTTCCAAAACTCAGGACCCACCTATGTTGGTACAACTAAATATTTAATACTAATTTGTCCTTTAGATAAAAATTACACCAGGACAATATAAATATTGAATAATATTATATTCCAATGTTGCCCTGATACCTCCGACTTACTATTTCTAGATAATAGAAACTTACTATTTTTATTAAGTAATTTTTTTAGAAAAAAAAGGGACATTGAAGTCCTCCCTTCCCAAATATTTCTTTTCCTCAATCAATTTCTACCATGATGCTTCAAAATTATGTTTTATTGCACATATAGTCTTGATCTAGTACCTATGAGATGTTGTAATTCCTGCAATATAACACTATGCAAACTTGATAGCTCATACTTATTTTTGACAATACCATGAAACCAAAAATAATATTCATGTAAATATTTGATCTATTCCCTAAAATTCCAAATATGGATGACATCTTCTCCAAGAAATTTTGTAAACTCACCAAACGCTTCCCACTGAATATATGTGCTAGCATGTAATAAATCAACTTGCAACTTCTCACAATAATGTAAATCTAGTTTGTGTTTCTATTAGGACTATTATAAAATTTATTTAATCCTCTATAATAAAAATTAATTCTTTTGGAATTAACAACTACCTCCAGCTCCATAATACTAAAATATACATAGTTGAAACACACACTATCAAACTCGAACATTACCTCAACTTGGGAGATGGTACCTTCATATTCATAAACTAATATATAATATAAATATTATTAGAGGGGAAGAAATTAATATGATGTATAAAAAACATTTATACCACCAATTCCAAAAAACTAAATCTCCAAGCATTACTTCATTATGATACCATTGTATGTATGCACTAGCACTAGGTATTTTATACCAGAAATATCTGAAACTTCCTATTATGACACAAATATTATTTTGATGTCCCATAGGACTATTATAATATTCAATTCATCTTTAAAAATATTTAATACATAATTTGGAAACAAATAACTCCTTTACCTTTAAAATGTGGAGATACACCTTGTTAAAAATAACACTAGTTGCTCCAAACTTTGCCTCAGCTTGAAGGATCTTATATGCAACATTTGGATCTGATATGAAACAAAAATGGTAATATCAAGGAGTAATAATTAACAGCATGTGACAACAGCTAATAAAACACCATTTCCAAAATACTGAATCTACAATTAATAGTTCATTCTAGAAAGAAACTATGCACTTCTTGAGTCCTCCAACTAACACAAAATGATCATCCAAAAGTAATTTCAAAATGAAGGGAGCGAATAATTTTATTGAATTATCTACTATATTGGGTGACTTAATGATGTGATTGACAGTTTCCACCTTGAAACATGTCTAAGATAATCTCCCACAATAATTCAAATGGTGTCTAGGAACACTAGCTAGAAATGGATTGTCATTGGGCAACTTGTTCCTGAGACTTGTGAAGAATTTGATAATGTTTTGGATATAATTTTTTATAATATTATTAATATTATAATAATTATTAAATCCCTTACAAAAAATAATACATATTTTGGAGACAACAACTAGTTCCACCTCCATAATATTGAAATAAACATTGTTGAAATGCACAATACAAAAATGTACAATAACAAACTCATACATTACCCCAGTTTGAGAGATGTTATCTTCATCTTCATGGAATGGTATATAAAATAAATAATTGATAATTGGAGTGGCAAATAGTGCTAATGAATAACAACATATACTCCATAATTCTTCAAAAATCAAACCAAACTTCCATATCACACCATACTGCCAACATTGTTTTGCTCTGAACTGAAAGAGTGAACCCACAACATTTAAAGATGATATTATTGGAGTAAAAAAAAATATAATGGTATTCATTATCATCAGACTAATTTATAACAACATATTCCATTACACACAATACCCATAAATCTTTACAGAATTTTACTAGGAACATGTAAATAACACATACATACTGCACAAACTCCCTTAATCTTCCCCAATTAAAATATATGGTTGTTGGATTATTTTACATTAAAAATTATAACCTTCTATGCAATGAAACCATATCCAAGTGAAAAAAATATAGCTATTCAAAACAAGAGTTGCCAAGGTCAACAATATATCAATGATGCAACAAATACATGAATTACCAGCCCAAGTAGAAAACCATGATGTGTCCCTTGTATGATGTGTGAGAAACCATGTAATGGATATAAAATATCCATGAGTAACCATACTATGAAAATCATTCTTTCCCATGTCTAAAATTCCAATTGGAGAATAAGCATTGGCATGGAAAATTCTCATCTCCAAAGATGATCTTGGAAGTACATATCTGAACATTCTCCTTTGTTGATTTTGAAGTAGTGGAATGTTAGAATGAAATATATGATAATCACTAAATGATAACATAGATTGTATTATCTTATCCTTAAAACACCTTACTACCCACATAGATTCTTCTGTAACACCATATTCTCCTACACAAGTATGTGATAAATCAGAAATAATAATTTTAAAACATGGGTTAATTACCTCCATAGGCCTCCCAAATGTGTGTGATAATTACCTCCATGGGTTAATTACCTACATAGATTCTTTATATAATTAGTATATACTCAATATAATAAACTAATTGTGTGCTTATATCCAAGTTTAACATTTAATTAGCCTACTATAGATTTGATTATCACCCTTGTGTATTATCATTTCTAAATTCTTATCCCTATTATACTACCAAGGTAAGATGAACCCATATCTAAATTAGGGTTAAGCATTTGGTGAACCTGATTCATTTGAATTCATTTTTTCTAATTCCTAGGGTTTTAAACTTGCTAGGGTTTCAAATTGTTGTACTTTTTAATGTCCTACTTTATTATTTTTCATGAAACCTAGTTATACCCATAGATTAGGAGGTGTGCCTATTGAATACACTATGATTCCCCTCCCACCATCTAAGATGTCTCAAATCAATGAGGGATCTCATACTTTGGATCATGATGATACCCATGTTGACAATGGAGAATAGACTGATCTAATTATCAAAGAATAAGATTGTGATAATGGAAACCATGAAACAAATGACAATTATCAAATAGACCATGACCAAATGCAAGAAATTACATTATTTCATGAGCATATTTGACAAAACCCTGAAAATCTTGATGAGATCCTAAAAACTATACTCGAAGAAAAAAGTTCCAAAACTATAGTTGAAACATCCCTCCATTTGAACACATTACATCATAATATATATAATGGGGACATGGGTTATGTGTTTAAACCTTTGTTTCCTGAAACTACTATTGCTACATTTATCATTGAATTACCAATTATTTGAACACAAGTATCAGTTTTAGTGCCTCTTACTACTCAAACCATGTTTACATCCCATTTGGTGATTACTCAAATTGTTAATCTAAATCCCACTAGGTCTACCATTCAAACAATCCTTCAAGTTATAAAGACTTTAGAGGACAGGGTTAAAAATATTGAACAAAAAGATTTAAAATCCCCTCATAATATAGATTTACAAGATGTGTTGCATAACCCTCTTGCACTAGAGATATCTTTGTGTCCTTTACTAAATGGTTTTGTTTCACATATGATTCCTTTTTATGATGGCAAAGACGATCCTGAAAAACATCTTTTGTCCTTTTATTTGGCATGCCTTTACCATGACTCCAATGATTAACTTTTGACCAAATTATGTAGAAGAGAAGGAATTTTAGATATGTATGGATGTTTTGGGTGGTTTTAATTTGTGTTTAATAAAGATTATGATTTTGGTGTCCATTGTATTTTAATACCACTTGGATGGTTTCTTATTGGTGTGCCTACATATACTCGTACATACATTAGGATAAATAACATATTGGAAGTATGCCATTGTATTATAAATGATTGAATTAATACAAAAAGTAAGAAGGAATTTGTGTTAGGTAGTTTCTAAATAGGGTTTTACAAGATGAAAATATCAAGTTTCTATTTTTAATTAGCCACCAAGGCACTACTTTGTGCATAAAATGGATTATGAAATCTAATTAAGGGGATGAGTGATGAAAATCTCTACTTATCCATTGTATTCTTGAGGGTTGTCTTTACTTATACTTACCCCACTAGATGTTTTTGGGTCTTTTCTACTTAAAATCATTTCAAAATCCTTGGGAAAAATAAAACTTTGGTTGATTTCGAATGGGAATGGCTTCATTGATGGTCTTTCTATAAACCAACACTCTCTTTGGTGGTATTCTATCATCAAATTTCATGATGTCTCTTTCATGGAGGTTTTATGGGTGCATGCTCTCATGTGTTTCAGAAGAGACATGTGAATAGTGAATGATATTTTTTACAAACTAGCTAATACTTAGTTTTCCTTGTGTGAAGCTAAAACTAAGTTTCCTTTGAACAATAATGAAAAAAAATATCATTAATTTGTTTTGATGTGTGATGCCTTTAGAGATGCTACACAAATTTGCACTTGTTTCTTCTAATATACCTTGGTAGGAAAACTAGAAATGGTATATAGAAACCTTATTTCTACATTATACTCCTAATAAAAGATATGAACGAATTTGTCCCAAGTGACCAATGGTTGACAAGCTCAATGTTCAATAGTTTCTTTAATCTACTTCCCATTTTTGGCATAGAAGGTTTTAGATATTTTGGAATGACATCCTTCAACCAAATCTAGAAAAATTTGCTTATTTCCTTAAAAATCAAAGACTACCCTTAAGCCCTCACCACATTCATTTAGGTATTATTCAATCTAAATTCCCTTTTTGGGGCCACACTAAGACTTTTATGCACTTGTTTTATTTTTTACTAAGTGTTAGGATGTGAAGTCACTATTCATAATAACTATTCATAGGCACTATTCATGGCTAGTATTCATTGGTGATGTGCCATGTTGGTGATGTGGATGGTTAGTGTTGTGGCTGAATGGTGATGTGGTAGGGCCCATGGAGGGTCTCTCACAAATGATCATATTGATGTGATGGGAGTGGGGTTTAGATCACTCCACTAAGGCATATGGGTTTGTCTTCGGTAGTCACATGGATGTTGTCACATGGTGCAAAAACAAAAGTGTTGGTGTGGGGAATATTTATAGATGTGTCCAAGATTTTCATGTATGGAGAAAGTCCCATGGTGATTGCAAGCACATTTTGGACTCGTGATCACATGGATAATGAAGAAAAGAAGACTACTATAACATATTTTCCTCACATGCTTGAGTGGGAGACAATGGTTTTGGATACACATGGAGGTGGCACATATTCTTATCTAAAGTAAAGATTCCTTGAAGACTTTTCCACATGAAGACAACACCACCACTATAGAGATTACATGACACCCAAGTGTGTCACATTTTTTGGTGTCACTATTACATATCTCTCCCCTCTCTCTTTATTTATTATAAATGCATAAATATATACAATCTTCCTCAGTTTAACTCATCTTGTTAGAGGATCCATGTAAGATTGTGTTTTCATGCTTGGAGGTTGGACCTTGGAGGCAATGTCATGGTTGGTTCATAACCTGAATGCTTAATATGTAAGAATTTATTCCTTATTTTTTATCACCGAAGGAGTTACTAGAGGAGTTGTTATATAAGAGAGATTGATGTTGTGTTAATATGAAGTCTGGAAGTTGCCATTTTTCACTATTCATGGGTACTATTCATTAATGATGTGGCATGCTACTGATGTGGATGGTTAGTGATGTGGTTGATTAGTGATGTGACAGGGCCCATGGAGGGTCTATCACATGTGATCATGTTGATGTGATGGTAGTGGGGTGTAACACTCCACCAAGACACATGGGTTTGTCCTTGGTAATCACATGGGTTTGTCATGTGGTTAAAAATCTAAAGGGTTAGGTATGGGTCAAAATTATAAGGGACCCAATGGTTCAAATGTGTGGAGAAAGTTAAAACGTGATTGAAGCACCTTTTGGACTTTGGTGTGTACATGGAAGAAGAAGACAAGAGTTTACTATTACTGATTATCCTTGCATGTGGAGTGGGAGACAATGTTTGGAGTCACATAGAAGTGGCTTGGATCTTAAGTGGATGGTCCACTTTTTTGACCCTTGAACATGAAAACATAGATTTTAATATTGATAATCAGTACCCACATGGAATGTGGAAAATTTGTTGGGCCACCTATGTTGTTAATCTCTCTCTCCTCTCTCTTTCATTATTGTAAATGCATAAATATGCATAAGCTTCCTCATTGTAACTCATCCTGTTAGAGGATCCATGCAAGCTTGTAATTTAATGATTTGAGTTTGGATCTTGGAATAATTGTTATGCTTGGTTCACAACCTAAATGCTTCAAGTGTAAGCATTGAGTGCTTAGTTGTTAGCATTAAAGGAGTTGTTGGAGGAGTTATTGTAGAAGAGAGATTGATGTTGTGTTAATATGAAGTTTGGAAGCTACCATTTTTTCTATGGTTTTTCCTTGCACATTTAACAAGGTTTTCCACATAATCTCTTATGTAATGTGCTCCCTTTTATCTTTTTATTTTGTATCTTGTTATTCCACATTTTAATTACTTGCAATAAAGGATATAGTTCATTGATCTAACATATAGTATCAAATTTTTATTCCTAAAATTTGGTATTAGAGTTTTGGCTGTGAAGATTTGATTTCTAACACTAAGGGTTAATTTCCCTAGACTTGGATCTCTGATTTTTTTAAGGCTTTTAGCTTGAGCCCTTCATCACACAGATCATTTTTTGTGGTGATTGGCTTATGTTTATTGAAAGATACACATAAATTTTTTTATATTTTTAGAGTGTAAATTCCTTGCATTATCTATAAAAAATAATAAATTATGATTATTTTATAAATCTATAATCACTAATAGATTTCCATGGTTTTGTGTCTAAATCAAGCCATTTTTTTCTAGAATTTTTGTGTTGTCTAAAGCAAAAGTTTCCTTGACACAATTTTTGTCAACCAAATTGATGTAACTCATTTTTTTGTATCAACCAACTTTCCAGATGTTGGATGGAATTTTTCTAATACAATAGATATTTTATTTATGTAACATGCATCACCACAATTTGTGTTACAAATTACATAACATGTTAGGTTTTTTTTTTGCTTCAAAGTTGTTGACTATTCTAAAATTTGTTTTTTTTTTTTTAATTTCAATTTTTTTGGAGGAAAAATCTACAGGAATTTAAAATAGATGGTTGATATAATTTAAAAAGTGTATGGATGATGGGAATACTAACAAAAAATAAATAACATGTCTCCCTACAATGTCTTCAACCTACAACCAAAAGGCACAAGCTCAAAAAATATAAGACAAACTGAGAATTTCACTCTTATGAGCATTTTCTTAGCCCATATCAAAATTCATAAATAGAAAAATCCTTCTTTCTCATATTATGGATTGTGAAGGTCTTAACTATCTAATTCCTAATCAATTTTTCAATGGCTCTCTTTGTACCAAAAAAATATATTCAAACAGTTTAAATAGTATCTATGGATGGCTTAGATCATTTTATTAATCTGTAGATATATGATCACACTAATATGATGACGGGAATTTATTTTTAAACTATGGTATGGGGGAATGTAAATCATGACACAATTGTGTCAACTTTGCATAATAAATTTGAATTGAATTTTTGGAGGAAGTTTTTTATCAAAAAAATTGGGAAAGGTTAGTATCATATTTTGCATCATATTTTGTGTTAGGCTTCATGTTTTTTTGACATCGATACAATTAAATTATCTTTTTCACTTTTTGACAAAATTTACGTCAAGAAAATTGGATGATAAATTTATGTTAGAGAAAAATGTAATTGCTCGTTGTTAAGGCAATATACATCATTGAAAGAAACTTTTATAAATTGAAACAATTTTATCTTAAAAAATTTATTTCTAGGTAAAACTATGTGTTGTTTTTTTTCTCGATGCATTTCGAATCATGATCTATGATTCATCATCAAGAAAAATTTCATGAATTAGGATTACAACCTATCTTCCTTATAAAGAAAAATCTAGTAAAGTCTCAATAGATAGTCATAGTCACCAAGTTTCAACAGTTATAAAATTTAAGAATGTTAAAAGGAAAAATCAATTTATATGTTTTAAATGTAAATCAATGTTTTAAATTTCAAAACAAATTGAGAAAAAATACAACACATAGTTTTACCCATAGACATTTACATTTATCTAACTAGCGAAGCAAACCTAAAACCCAGATCAACATTACTTTTCATAATAGTCGAAAAAGTTATAAAATGTGGGAACTTTTGTGCTTTGTGTTTATCTCTACACATTATGGGAACTTCCTCAACATTATGTGTAATTTTTCTCATTTTGGAAACTTCGATGAATATTTTGTGCATTATATGAAGTTCTTAAAACAACAAAGGTATATATTCTTTTCAATATGGATTTTTTTAATATTCAAATTATATTTCGTTCTCTAAATGTTGAAACCCTCTAAACCCTAAATTTATGACTATAAAGTTAGAAAAGGGTTCAAATGTTACATAAGGGTCTATTGTCAAATCAAATCAATGAAAGAGGCACACTTTATATCATTATTAATTTTATTCTACATTTCTTTCTGATATGGGTAAATGCTTTTACAAAATCTAGAGCTATGAACCAGATGGGGTAGTATTGAATGGAGCTATGGACTAGTCTAGACATAAATGAGAGGTCCATATCCCTCTTATAAATCACCAACCATCACTAGAGGGATGTTATATCCAACAACACCAACATCTCTAGCTACTCCAACCATCTAGACCATTTCCATGGACCACAACTGGTCTAATATGCCCATTGAGATTTGAACCTAGGTGGGGTTGGACACAACCGAGTCATTTTTTAACATTTTGCATTTACATGCAATGATGAAAAGGCTAGTTTAATGTGTTTCTATCCAAAATTAATATATTTTTATCTACCAATTTTCCACTAGTGGGCCATTACATCCTCGATGATAAACTTTAGGTCTTGTGACACATGTCAACCATCTCATGCCATGCATCAATAATAGGAAAATGCAAACATGTTCATCCTCTAACTTAAATAATGGTATAGATGATATTTATGGATTATATATCACCCCAATCTTATACACTTAACAAAACCAGACCTTGGTTATTCCTCTCAGTTCTAGACCTTTCCCACTTTTGCAAGTCTCGTATCTACTCTATCTTGTGCCCCTTGTCCTATATATATTAATCTAACCAGTCTTATATTGATAAACTAGGCCTTATATCTTCCCTTGAATGATTAAAATTTATTTATCTTCCACTCCTACATGTTTTGAGCATGTACCTACTTTCCTACTCCCTAGACACTAACATCTGGGATAAACACTAGTGTCGACATTAGTGTCTTGACCCGACGCAAGCGTATAGTGCCCTAAAGTCATATATTTTAAAAATGAAACATATTCAAATTATTGGCATAAGTGATTTAATAAGAGTTACTTATCCAAAAGTAATGATATAAATATAAGATCAACCCTCATTCATTAAACACCTAAAAAAGACTAAATGAGACCAAAACAACTTATCAAAAGCACTCTATCAAGCATTCAATTGAATAAAGATTCTATATTTTTGTATTAGTCATAGGTAAAACACATCTATAGGTCTGAAATATTAAAAGAACAACCCAAGATCTTGAATTACCAGGTCACAAGCTAGGTCATTATTTTACTTGTTTTACACATATTTCATGATTCATATAGAAGATAACACATAGGGGATAATTATATGATTATGAGGCCCTCTTCTATAGTATTTTCTATGTAGGCAATGCCCACTTACTGTGGAGTATTTGGGGTCATCTCGACATAATATTCCTGCTAACCCAGTTTTCCCCAAGGTCACTATGAAGATGAAGAACTAGGGTTTTAACATTTCATGAGGAGCAACACTCCATGACCTAAATCTGAATGCACCAAAGTGAAGGTGAAGTCAAACCTAGAAGCATCTAGTTAGTCACATATGTTTTCAATAATTATTTTATATAGGATACTTGCATCAAACCTAGATAGTAGTATTGATGCAAATATCCTCATCTAACGTTAGTGTCTAGATCTCTAGAAGAATTAGATCTAGAATCTGATGATTGTTACATGTTCTAGATCCAAAAATATGTTAGCATCAAAAACAATTATGTATATTACTAATTTATCATTTCCATGCATAGCTTAATTTGACTTTCTATAATTAGTCTATACTTAGCATAATAAACTCAATTTGTGCTTATATCTAAGTTTAACATTTAATTGGCCTACTATAGATATGATTATCACCCTTATGTAGCATCATTTCTATATTCTTAACCCTATTATTCTACCAAGGTAGGATAAACTCATATCTAAATTAAGGTTAAACATTTGGTGAACCCAATTCATTTGAATGCATTTATTTTTAATTCTTAGGGTTTTAAACTAGCTAAGGTTTTAGATTGTTGTACTTTTTCATTTCCTACTTACTAGACATACCCATAGATTGGGAAGTGTGCCTATTTAATACATTGTGATTCCCCTCCCACCATTTAAGATGTCTCAAATCAATGAGGGATATAATACTTTAGATCATGATGATACCCATGTTGATAATGAAAAATAGATTGATATGGTTATCATATAAGAGGATTATGATTTAATGAAAACCATGAAACAAATGACAATGAGCAAATAGACCATTATCAAGTTAAATCAATTGCATTATTTTATGAGCATATTTGACAAAAATATGAAGATCTTGATGAGATCCTAAAAACTATACTAAAAAAAAAAGTTCCAAAACTATAGTTGAAACAATCCCCCATTTGAACACATTACAACATAATATATATAGTGAGGATACAAGTTATGTGTTTAAAGCTTTGTTTCTTGAAACTACTATTACTACATTTATCATGGAATTGGGTAAGTGCACGGAGTTGGGGAAAAATTCCATGGACATTTTAGGTAATGTGATCATGTTAATAAATAATGTAATCACATTATTTAATTAACATGATCACATTATTTAAATTATGGCTAGGTAATTACCAAGCCATAACATAATCACATTATTATATAATATGATAGCATTATTTTAAATAATAGCACATTCAAATTATTGACGTGATCACATTATTCTTATTTTTAATAATGTTACCACATTAATAACATGATCACATTACTTGTGTCACAAAAAAAATTAAAAACCAAACCTTGAATGCAAAATCATCATTTTGCATTCAAGTTTCCTTGCTCTCCTCCAGCTTCCATGATTGGATTTTGGGTGAGATAGAAAAAAGAGTGATAGTAAGATATCAAATTCATCCTATAAATATACTAATCAATGATACCACCATGTATAAGAGGTAAGTAATAAAAATCCACACTTGTTAACCCTAATTTTTCATTATTTTCATTGTTTAACCCTACTTTTTAATTATAATTTGTTTGTTTTGTATAACCCATCCTGCTAACTCTAATAACCCTCCACATAGACCTCTTGTTCCTCCTCCTCTTAAATCTCCACCTAACCCTCCAAAAAACCCTCTTGTTCTTCCTCTTATCCCTCCACTTAACCCTCCTACAATTTCACAAAACCTCCTGACAGTCAGGTGATTCTAATTGACAACATTGTGGGAAATAAAATTGAAATTGAAGAAGTCATTGGGAAAATGAGGGATCCTAATTTCACCAATCCCCACCACAACCAGCTAAACAATTCATTAGAGACCTTATTAGGTGAAATTGACTCTATATGAGTCAAATTGATAGATGAACTTCATATAGGGATAGTTGTAAGTCTTATTATGCTGATAAATTATCAACACTTCAAGTCAAGAACAAAGGAATATCAAAATCCTCCACTTGTGCCCTCCTCATTGACCCAACCACCAATGCCCCATTTCCTATAACTGTTAAATGTTTTCCAATCTATCACTATATACATAACTGAATCATAACCAATTTTTGGTATCGATGGTGGATGGTGTTTGACTATCCACTATGTAACAACCATAAGGACCCATTGTATTTTTTGAGAAAACTCTATTATGAGTTTATCCTCAATGAGATTATGAATTATTTTGATTTTACTGAGATTTAGGGCTAAAGGAAAGGATATGCATAATATTGACCAGGTCCATGTCATGTACCTAATCATCATAGGCAGATCTGTATCCAAAAGCCACTTGAGCTTGAGGTCCCTTCTATATTTAATAGGTCATAGAGTTTGATACTTTGCATGATCATAGTTCTCTCACTGATACACTCGTTCAACATATGAGTAGACTCTCACAAAGTGATGCTAGAGCTATGCCACCTAGTGTGGATACCTGACACCACCCTTGTAATTCTTATGGATTTATGTGTACTAGACCTTCTAGTGATGATGTTATTCATGGTTCAGAGGGCTTGGATAATATTCTTATGAGTGATGATTTTTTGATACACACATTTGGTTTTTATATATCAACCAATACATAGATTCAGGTATATTTTATATAAATGTCATGTTAAATTTAAGTTATATTTGCAAATTTAATTTATCTAACAATTAATTTACATAGAAATTGAATAATATATGTCATTTTTTATGTTGCAGGAGGTGACGGTGCCTTCATCATCACATTCAACATTCACAACATTTGATTTGTTGTGACTTTTGTTTACATATTCGAATCTATCTGCTAACTCATCCACTACTACATCTGTCTCTATTAGGATGACACCATTTACTTATATCGAGGTAAAAATTTGAGTTAATCTTATGCTCTATGTATATTTGCCTTATGAATTTAAATTAAATTTATCTATGAAGTATTTTTATGCATAGGTTCTAACAAGCTTCCCTAATATGGATGGAAACACACACTTACCTCTACCAAATACCCAGCTCTGATATTTTCTTGTCATTCTTTGTCTTCTGCCTTCAACCTCTTTATCTCTTTGATCACTATGCATTTACTAGGTCTTTCTTGTTCACTCTTACCTACTCAATGGCTTTTAAGTCTCCTTATATTAACTTAATCCTCTTTCTCTACTTGAATTCATTTTCTTAATCAACTAGGTCTCTACACTATTTCCTTTTAACATCAACCTCCTCAGTTCTTACTATGTTTTCATGTTCTCTCTCTTTATCCTTGCTCTATTCTTTACAATCTTCTTATGTGTTTTCATAGGTATACATGGTACCTTGATTTTGTCCTTTTAAAATACTCATAAGAGAATATAATTACTCAATTACATCTCATTTCATGCATCCAACCATTCCACACAACCCCCAAGCTTCAACTCTTCACTTAACTCTTCTTTCCTCTTTGACACCTTCCTTCTACCATCCCTTTTTGAGGTAAACCTCCTTGTTCTGAGTGAACTAAAAATATTCCAACTAAAACAAACCCAAATTAAAATACCCATTTACATCACATACCTCATGTAGGGACTTTCATAATTTAACTTTCTTTGGAGAACACCTAACTCAACACCCCTCAGGACTAATTAGGTCTCCTAGGCCTAATTAAAAGTTGCTGACTATGAAACCGTACCATATGAACTCAAATCAAATTTAAAACTTAAAAATCCTCTTCCTCCTATACGCCTATCTACAAATTTTGGATATGATTTGATCATCTTGGGGGTACTATGAACCTTTAGATGTTGTTATGAGGTATCACAAACAATTAAAGAGGAACCACAATAGTTGCAAGCTATGAGACCGGGTTCAACATTATTTATATAACTAATTTTATCAAATCCCATAAATATCCCATGAATAATCTCATTCAATATAAAAAAAGGGTAGTTCACATGCCACAAGGATACTTATAAAATGAAGAACACATTTCTAGGGTTCCTTCTAGGTAACACTATCTTAAAAATGAAGTTATTAAGATCAATATAGTCATATTCTCATTTTGATTTATGTCAACATTACCATTATATATAAATCCACATGTTACCCTTAAAAATTAGTGATAATAGAAAGGGAATTTAAGGTAAAAGAGAAGAAATGTGCATGAAGGGTAAACATATAAGGAATTAGATTTAACATGATTACGACCCATCATAGTTGTCAAATGTAATGATGACTCATAAATTTGACCCATTTATCCATTACTTCCATATCAATTTATACAATGTGATTTTAATTTATTGGTTTATGTAACCAATAATTATATTGCATAGAATCCACCCAAATAAACTAATATTAAACCTAATTGAACAATTTTGACTATTAACCTACCTACAACCAACTCATAAATAGGTTGCAAATTCAATTAATTGAACTTTAATTTTTTTTGGACATAAAGCATACTCATAGCCATAATTAAAATAGTTGGATAAATTAATTATAATTACTTTCAAATAATATCAATGCAAACCCAATCAGAGCCTTAAATTTGCTCAATGGTTATTAAAACATCAACAATCATACTTAATGGATATTAACTTAACAATGTAACTCTAAGAGTCTTCTTAGACATAAAGGACCATGACTTGGCCCCCAACATTAAATTGACGTATTTAAATAAAGTTACTAAAATAGTTATTTAAATAAATATATATTTTATTAAGTGACTTCACTAAAGACATAGTGATAGTAGGACTTAAATCGTACTTCATTTTATTACAAGATCTTATACATGTTTATAATATTTGATGACCAATATAAGATGTGTGGTTTATAGGAAGGGGCATAATTAAGGAAAGGAGGACAAAAAATTTTGGTGTTGACATTACCTTCTCATGTTTGAGCCAAAAACTTGTAATACACATGATACTTCAATTGTAATATCTCATTGCACCTTTTCTTTGGCCACAATAAAGGTCTAGATTTCAATTGTAGTGCCTCTTTACACCTCTTGCTTTGGCTATGACAAAGGTGTAAAGGGTATACAACCTCCCTAATCAACATTACTTATGCTATAAAACATTGAATTTGGTATTAACAACATGTATCCCCATTGACAAGTTGTGGGGGTGAACCACCATTTGTGTTGGTACTAAAATATGTGCTAGCCTCAATAATTACACCTTATAGTTTCTTCCGATTCAACATCCAAACTATTTACCAATTTTGTTCTCTTGAGCCAAAATAAGACAATATATTTAGATGGATAAATCTTGTTATATTGGCCAAGACCTCCCTTCCTTGACCTATTGGTAGAATGTTATTTACACACACCTTCGTCAAGGGGTAGATTCACCATGGCTCACTCATTTCTATTGGTTGGGTGTTTTCAAAAATATCACTTGTCATCCATATATTATAAATGAATGTGATATCAATCCATGTATTATATATAGAGATAAAAATGATTGATGTCACGCATATAATAGAATCATGATGGCCATATATGTGTAGCTCAACCTTTCCCCAGTAATATATAATAGTATTTTACTCTATCTAGGGAAGATTTACAAGTAATTTTTTTTTGATATGTCTCTTATTCTTTTTATCTCCCTAACTTTGCCTTGTTGAAGTGCTACTATTCTTTCCACCTCCAACTCTTCCACTCACACTTCATACATGTATTACAATTTTTATATTACCTCCAACATGGAAACTACTTGCTATTCTTGGCCATTGCACATTGTATGGTAGTTATACTTCCATGATTCTTGGTTTACATGATCATTTCATGATATGCATGTTGTATGGTAGTTACACTTCCATTATTCTTGGTTTACATTGTCTTTTCATGATATGCATGGTTTCCATTTATAATATTTGATACTTCATATAAAAGTAAATGAAACCTTGTTTACATGAATAGTTAATAGCTCAAGTAGACACTCCTCCCTCTTTATGAGCTAAGACAAACATATGTATTACTGTTGCAATGTCATCTACACATACGATGACAAAGGTATATATTAACTTGTAATTTTAAATTTAAAAATAAACTTGTTTTAATAATTTTACTACATACTTGGGGAAAATATAACTTATGTAAATGTATTATGTATGTATGTTTGACCTATGACATTTGATAGTCCCAGTCATATGATTAGTAGGGAAACTTCTCATGTTTCTCCCATCTTTGAGATGCCTATTCAAACAACTGAGCCTATGATTGACTTATTTGAGCATGAAAATACATTGAGCAAGTTTTTGAGCTTGCAGTAAGTACATGCTTAAATGATTTTTTTTATTTTATTTTAATATTAATTTCTTAACAATTGGTGGAATATATTTTATGTTGATTTTGTAATAATTCTTTTATTTGAATAGGTTTATCTACAAGTGAGTTATGAGCATAGGAACTGCAGTCAGACCTTGGATCAATCCAAGTCATTATAGGGGTTTCCATCTAGTAGTAGGACATCGTAGGGAGAGTATTCTTCAAGGAAGGAAAGGAGAGGGAGGTTATTTGATGAATATTATGTATTACATGAGATGTACATTTTTCTATGCATATATGGAAATTTATGCATTTTTGGCATTGCATATGCGTATATGACATTCAACCAACATTAGATACTATGTTGGTGGATGTAATTTTTTTTATGCCTATCATGACAATATATGTATTATTGACATTCCACATATGTGCCTATATTATATGCCTATCATGGCAATCTATCTAATTTATATTGAATATTTATTTCATTATGTGTTATTGTATAGTGTTTTTTTTTATCTTACCAACTATTATCTATCATATCCTATATTTAATATTGTACAAAAATGAGGATTAAAAAATATTCTTTTTAATTCTATAAATCTTGGATCTCCCATATTTTTTTAAATTAAAGTTTTTATTTCATTTTGTGTAGTGGAAATGACTAATGACACTATTATCACTTAGGATTAATGGCATTATTCTCTTTTTACCTTCTTATTTTACACTTTATAAACATGTTTTGGTTTCATTATACCCCTTACAAACATCTAACATTCATTATCTAACTCATTTCATTCACAAACTTCCTCTCACTCTTTCACTATCTTCTCACTAGGCAATCTTCTTAGGTTCCAAATACCAAATCTTGATATAGATTTAATGAGTACAATATATTATCATGGATGATATTTTATGATCATATCATACTTTATTTAACTTCCTTCAAACCTTTAATCACACTTCAATACTCATTTTCACATACAAAGCTACTAATGACCCCATTAAGCTTGTAGCCTTTTTTTTTGACCTTTTCACTTTGTTTGAAAATTATATCAACTCCAATAAAGATACAAAAGAATTTTAGACCACCCTCTATCTTGATACAACTCTCCCTAAATTTCCATTCTTCAATTATCTTTGTAGGTACCTTTTCCTTTATAAGCCCTTGTCCAATTAGGCCTTGCCCTCCATTCATGACATAGTCATCAAAACCCTAAAAATCCGTATTGAATGGAGTCCAAACCAGTTTAATCCTTATTTGGGAATAAAAATATGTTATAATACCCAATTTAAATAATTTTACATGGTTGAAATGGGAGTTATAGGGTTTTTGGGTTTGAAACCCTAGCTATCTATCTGTAGAGTTTGAGAGGCTTCATAATTCACTTTCTTTAGTTTTAAGTCCTTAAAAAGGAACCTAATATCTTCCTCAGGTATTTTTTATCAATATACACATTACCTAATAGGTAAGATACTTTTATCAACCTTCACTCACTTCAACCAATTCAAAACACAAAAAATTATCACTCTTTAGTGGTCTATCTGCACTTTAAACGTTACTAAACCCCCAATAAATTATTGTCACAATGAATTTTCCTCCTACATGTGCTCAGAATTTTATCAAGTTCAAAAATATACACTTTCTCAACCATACACATCCTTTCATTTGCACACTAACTAAATAGACATAGGGTAACTAAGCAAAATAAGGGTTTGTTGTGTTAGGTATGTTTGTGTTCAATAGTTCCAAAATCCTAAAATATATTTATATTGATTTGTAATCTCCTCCATTACACCAAATTCTACCAACCCTATGGATATTTACCTTATTTATGCACACATCAACCTTTCTTGGTGTTTGATTACATAATAAGGCATTGACTATCTACTAAATAGAGTGTTAACTATGTAAACATGGCAAATTTTCAAATAACAGGGTAATGAACATTTTTTACTTAATTTCAATCCAACCTAGACATCCAAATACTCACCATGAAACCTAGATGAATGCATGTGTGAATCTACTCAAACAATACAATGAATTTCTTGACATGAAGTTTCAAATGCATTAAGATAACACAATTTGGGGACTATCATAATCATAACAGATTTCTCATCAAAGAATGTTCTCTTTCAATTTGTTTCCCTTTTGGAGATAACACAAACTAAACCTTACAACCTAACATGTCTTTAATCTTACCTATAGAGGACTGAGCCTTCCTTCTTCTTGCACCATACTTCACCAATCTCATCATTTATTCTCTTTCTAGATTGTAACCTACTGTATCTTGTTTAAGCCTACCAATACTCACAAAAGTGACTTGATCATGGCCTCTAGGGCCTTTAAAATATAATATATAAATTTATGACAATCCAATACTATTCCATTAAATATATATACACATAATCATTCCATATTTATTCACTTTTAGCAATCTTGATTATAAAACACAACCCATGAAAAGGATTGGATCATCTTCTTTTGAGAGGTATATTATCTTATCTTCATTGCCCCCTTTTTTCTCTAGTCTTGCATCTCTCTCACACCTCTCTCTCTTCTCTCTATCCCTTCTATGCCACACAAATCCTAAAACTTCTAATCCATCCCAGTTCAACGTTAGTTGGGTGGTTACATAACTTATTCTCTTACATCCAATGTGAAGATAGTGTTAACATGACTGTTGACACTTAGATTCATACCATTGAGGAAATGATCAGCTCTCCTCATCCAAGTGGCACAATGGAAACATCTCTCTTGCTATGGGTGGAAATATTGAGAAATTAATCTCTAGATAAGGGGCTAGCACCCTTTGATTCACCTTTAAAGCTCTCTCTCTAACTTAACAATTTGGATATGAAAAGGGATTAAGAAAAAAAATAAACAATGAAAGGGTGATGCACCAATGTATAATGTCCTCCCAATTGACTGAAAACACTACTTAAAGACCAACAAAGTTTCTCTCACACAAAACTCACAACTCTTTGTGCATTATCACATCAATATTTCACATGTTATATTCAAGAAGGCACTCGACATGTAGGAGAGAAATAGATGATTACAAGAAGGAATACAATCATAGACCACTTCTAAAATGTATATACACTTAGGAGAGAATAATAATAAGGACCTATGACAATACTCTTTCTTCACGTTTGGTAGGTAGTTGAGGATGACATGTTAGGAAAGATAACCTCTTACTAAACAAGAACAACATTATTTAAACTGATACTCAATGGTACAACATGTGAGTGGAAAAATAAATTGTATTATTTCTTCAAGAATATTTCAAGTACAAATCTGGCCTAAGTTTTCACAATAACTAGTGGAGGCTCCTCAAAGAGCTGAAAGAATGCATATATATATATATATATATATATATATATATATATATATATATATATATATATATATATATATATATATATAGCTTTTGAGAAAGGAGTCAAGTAAGGGAAGTCCAAAGGTCATTCAAACATGTGTCACCTTGAGATTATCAATTAAAATTACATGTGAAAGAGGGGTGAGATGAGTCATGTCATGTCAGGATTCTACTCATTTGAAACCAGTCATAAGAATGGTGAAAAGTGGCACAAAACCTCTAAAATTTGTATAGGTAATTGCCTCCATCATAAATTTTCTAGGAGCATTTGAAACTTAAAATGGGGAAATTGACACATAGCACTGCTCAATAGACATGAGACTCATCACGATAGTTAGAGAATACCCTTTCTAACTACCATCCATCCTATGGACACCTGTGTTCTTCAATTTCATGGGAGCTCTTTGGTTTGATTAACTTTCAACAATGACTTGAACCATCGACCTATCTATTATTTACTTATTTTTATTGCACCAAATGTTTGAGATCTTGCCATTTGTTACCTCCATATTTTTTGTCAGGTTCTTGCCAAGCTTTTTTGACTCCAATGGCTATTTTTTGTAATTTAAAGTTGACGTTTTTTGGGCCATCACCTTCCTTATTACTTAAGTTCCTTAGACTTAAGTTTATTTCAAACTTTTGCCAAGTTCTCTTTAACTATGGAAAGTGCCCTCCGAATCATGGAAAGTGCCCTTTCAGAACCTCTGTGTGGGACACTTTTTCTTACAAGATGTATTTTAGGGAAATTTTTTGGGCACTTGGATTCAAAGGTATCATTAAAAATATTTGTCTTGACCACTTTTCCTGAAAGAATTCCTTCAAGCTTGTTTCTTTATGCACCCTTTCTATTTTCTTTGAACTTTTTGGTGAACCTATCCTTCATAATTTTTTCCAAAGAAATCATTCAGACAATCTTTTCGAAAGAAATCTTTTGGGATTTCCCAAGTTTAATTTCCATGGAATTTTTGACTTGAGTAATTCCTTTAGACAAAAAGTATGAAAGAATTATGCCTTAGTTCTTTTTCAATGCGAACAATTTTCCTGAACAAATTTTGTGAATAATTTTTTTGGAAGAATTCCTTCAAGATTTTTGTTTGGTCCTTCAAAAATCTTGAAAGTGTCCTTTTGGATTTGTGTTTGGTTCACTTCACTATGGAGGGGTACCATTTGAAAACTTTGCAAATGACCATTTTTTTTAAAAAGTACCCTTTGAAAGGATTCTAGAGTGTCCTTCAAAAAATATGAAGTGCCCTTCAAGAAAATGAAAATGACCCCTTTGACTTTTCTGAAATGGACCTTGAGAGTTCTTACAAATGACCCTTCCAAAAGGAAAATTGTCCCTTCAAAAAATTTTAACTAGGCCAAAAATTCACTTCAAAAAAATGAAGATGACCCCTTCATCTTTCTGAAATGGTCCCTTAGCCCGAAAAGGTCCTTCAAGGAAATTGTTTCAGACAAAATGTCTGAAACAATTCTTGATACTTAAACAAAAAACCCAAAACAAAAACTTTGAAAGAATGAACACTTGTACTTTTGTTGTGGGGTTTTTATGGAACACCTCTTCCAAAGGAATTATGCACACTGGACCTAGCCAAAAGGTATAAACTTAGACGACTAAGCTTGAATGACTAAGTTAAAAATGTTTTCAAAGAAATTCTTTGAACATGAACAACCCTGCTTGTGCTTCGATGAAGGACCTCAAACTTAGTACATAGGAACCTTGAACTAGGATGAAAAAACCCACATGATCAACTTCCTCTGCAAATGTTATGCATGCAAGATCTAGCATTGTGAAAATTTTCTTAGACCTTGCTCAGACCTCTTAGAATGACTCAAAGCAAAGTAAAAAGGACCTAGACAACTAACTGATCAAAGCTAATAGCATTCATATTATGTTGAAGAAACTTGAGCTCACACTAAGACATGATATTCACCCATAAAAGATATAAAGGCCAAGTTTTCATATAGGGGTTCCCAATTTTGACTTGCAAGGTCAAAATTTGGTCAAGAATGACTAAACATGATTCTTAAGGGTCATCACCTTTATAACTTTGACATGACATTTCTTCAACCCCATTTTACATGACTTATGGGACCTTTTAATACAACTTATCTCACCTAACCATTTCAAAATATATTCTTTCATCACCTTTTATCATCCCCTAAAACCACCTAATAGATCAATAGGTCAATTACTCATTAAGTTTCTAGGTCTCTAGTTTAAGTTGTCAAAGTTTAAGTTTTGGTTGTAAAACTCTAGTTTCAATGCTTCTTAAAATAAACTTGATACTTTTAAAACATTGGGGGGGGGGGGGGCGGGGGGGGAAGGGGGGCGGGGGGATAATGTCTAAGACTAGTTTTTGGCCTCCCATCAAGCTCGATCGAGAAACCCCCCACCCATCCCGGTCTCAAGAATGTCTTTCCCAATATAATAAAAATGCTTTTTTTAGTCTAAGTTCAAACACCCATAAAATAAAACCTATAAATCATTTCCTAAGATTTGATCACATCCAACATGAGCTTCTCTTAGTTTCAAGAATATAAAAATATTTACTGACAGTGCCAACCACATGAAGGTGGAAGCTTATCTAACACCACTAACCTACAAAAAATTGTTAGTAACTAATAAAAAATGAAATTTATATGTACTACCTAGAAAATAAAAAACATTTGGTAAAACTATTTACATCTACATTTGAAAAGTCAAAATACCTATGTATTTCAATCCAACAAGCCACTAGGATCTTCTCTAACTTTGATAGTATCAATAATAACTTCATGGTCCAAATCTCAAACTTTTCATAGTTTCCTATTTAATGGCCTCCCATGATATTTTTTTAATTTAATATTTGTTGCAAGAATCAAATTTGAATAGTGCAGTATTTTCCTGTGCATTTTAAAATCTTCAAACAACCATTGATTTGAATATTTTATAGGATATCGTCAAAACCAAGTTCCAATGACTACCACCGACCTAGTGGATTAGTCAATGTTTTCTCTAGGGAAGTCAAATTTTTATTTCTTTATACACACTAACATAAGTAGTGATTAGTACCCTCTTCATTATCATCATCTAAAATAGCTACAAAAACATGTCGTGTATCAAAAAAAACCTTTTTTAAAGATAATATGAAGATATATAACGAGAATAATTGTACACAATGAAAAATATTCTACCTAGCTACACTAAATTAAATACATAGTCAAAGTCATTTGTTGATGTCATATTTTTAAGTTGCAATGTTGTTGGAACATGACATGTGTTGATTGGAATTAGAGATTTGAAACTCCAATCATCCACCCACTCTTGTGACTCACACTCATTCCAAAGAGAATCCATGCATGCAAAACATAAACATGCTAAGTGTCTCATATGAATAGTCCAAGAACTTGAATTTGAGATATGAAATAAGTGGAGGTCACTCGAATCTGTTAGAGCCATATAATCCTCATACTTTGCCAAGTGTTCTTCCTCCATTACCCAGAAATGTCTATGACTAGTAGAATTTGGTTGAGCACCATGACACATGTTCTCATTACACCATTCAACCATAGATTTTGCATTTGTCAAATGAACATACTCTTCAAATTTTAACTCCTCCCTTGCAATAGATATTTTTACAAATGCTCCAGCACTGTCATGCACCCCTTTTCCATGGCTAGCATTGGTGAAACTCCAAATATGTTCTACCCTAGTGGTAATGTGCATCCTACTCAACCATTAAACATCCATGTATTTTACAAATATGATGTGTAATTATTTGACCAAATATAATGTTGAGTGAAATTAATGTTCCTTTGACTCAAATATTCATATAAATTCTGAAAATAACCTTGGACATACTCTGAACAATGTGATCGGTCATTGTTGATATAGAAATGGTACTACCTTAATATTTTGCATTATTGCTCTATACTATTAGGTGCATGCATGAATGCTATATGCACGAATATGGTAACTTGTGATGAGTTGTAATACTATGATTGAACTTCCATTTGGGGTTTGAATGTGTAATTTTTAACAAAATCAATTACTAAAACAATTGAACCAAGTGGGAATGTATCCTTGCTTATCTTGAAATGTTCATCCAACCATCTAGCCCTGTGTGTGTGCCTCACATACTCATAAATAATCTTCTCCCTAAATTTGACCAAAAATTTAGAAACATGTATTTTTTTTATAACAAGCTCACACCTTTTAGATTCTTTTCCATCTTTTACTTGATAAGTCACAGATTTATATTTGCTTAAACCAACTAATTCTTGTCTAATTGCACTTGTAATCTCCTTATGAATACATTTTTTTAAAATTTGGAAATCCACCACAAATGCTGTAATTTCCATTTAAACATGATTTGTTGTAAAATAATTATCCATCAAGTCTTTTGTAAAAGATAGTTGGAATAAATTCCCTGGCTTATTTTGGTGGCAATTCAATGCCACACTCTTGAAAAATGTTGTTAGTATGCAAAGTACAATTAATATGGAAAAAAACATCATAGTGCATTGAAAATTCAACATGTTGCCTACAACAAGTGGTGCATGTGTGATTTTTTTTTACATAAAAATGTTTGGAAATATCAAAATATCTTTGACAAATAGAAGTTTGTGGATGTTTTTCCAATAATTTAGAGTACAATTGTGTTTGATTCATATCCAATAAATGTTTTAGATAGGGTTCATGGTTATTCTTGACCAAGTTTGACTTTTAGTCAACCCATATATTTATAAACTTTTAAAATGTTTTCATATGTCTTATGGGGTCTCATGTTGTCATATACACCTTACCTATCCCTACTCTAGCCTTGGTTTGAGTCCATTCTCCTTGTGCTTGTCTAGTTAACCAATGTAAACTCTGGTCAACCCTAGTCAAACATGGTCAAAGACCCAAATTATATTTAAAATGTCCTAATATTGTCATTTAGGTGTTCTAAGTGTTTCTAAGTTATAAATTTGTCCTTTCCATGTCTCATATGTAAAAAGTATCATTTTGTCATATTTCCAACTCATTAAATGACTTGTATGGACTTTCAAAGAAAACATATTGTCAAAAAGTTATATTTCAATGTGGAGGAGGTCATATCATGTTAGGATGTAGTTAGAGTTAGTCCAAAAATTAATTTCAAGTAGAAAGAGGCAATTTTTCCATCAAAACTGCTCTTTAATGGCACTTGTACAGACTTGGGAATCTCACCTTTAGCTAAAAATGTGGGAATGTGACTATTCACCTCTATAAAGTCCTTTACATGATTTTTTTGAATAATAAATGTCAAAAATATCAGTTTAAAATTCTATTTCTTCATTTTTTCCTTTGGAAGCCAAGAAAGGTTAATTTGGAATGCATAGTACAATCCATATAGGTGGAGTTGGGAGGAATGCTCTTGGGGGTTGAAAAGAATTTGAGTCAAATTCATTTTTATGGAAAGAAGTTTTCGTTTCATGGCTTCTCCTTTATGAACCATCACTAAGAATCTAGGCAAAGTTTTATGCTCCTTCATCCAAGAGGGGTCACTTTTGAGATAGTTTTAGAATCTCTTGTTTGGTTTTAACAATTTTTTTGTTTCATATGTTCCTTAGGGATTATCCAAAAGTTTTCCCATTATATTTTGAATTTTGGATTTTTCAAGAGCTCAAGAACCCTTTTCTAGGCTTGATACTACTTACAGATCGGTTCCTTCTTCATGGTGAATCTCATTGTTGAAAGGATGTTAATGAAGTCTATTTCAGGATACTTTTAGTGTTTATCATGATTTTTGAA
The DNA here is from genome assembly GCA_037957365.1 of Torreya grandis. Classification (NCBI taxonomy): domain Eukaryota; kingdom Viridiplantae; phylum Streptophyta; class Pinopsida; order Cupressales; family Taxaceae; genus Torreya; species Torreya grandis. Next base: position 6,792,473 of record JARHVA010000171.1, on the reverse strand, counting down.
GGTTTACCATAAGTGTGAGTTTCTTTTCGACCTATTTTCATCTTGTTATTGCTTCCATCCTACACTTGATGACTGACTTTACAAGAATTCACTTATAGGTGGTACCATAGGGGCTTGAAGGTGTTTGTAAAAAATGGTAAATCATGATAGCTTCCCCTTTTCAAACCCTGGCATGTGAATTCATCATGATATACCTATACAAGTTGTCTATAAGGTAAGTTGAAGGTGGAGACATGTTCTAATGACAAAAGTTTTAATTTTAAGACTTTCCCTAAAATGGTGAAACAAAGGTCCATGAGGTTTCTATAGGCCTCTCACAAAATGCTTAAAAGATGATTTAGGACATCTAAGTTAGTGAATATTCTTGTCTTAAATATGGAAAACATATTTTTCAAAGGATTAAGGTCAAAGATTAAAAGGAAGATAATGTTTGAGGGCCTAAAATATGCCCATAAACACACTAAATTATTTTAGTGTCACCTATAGGTTGAACCTCAAAAAGGCTTCCTTCACCCAAAGTTGCAACTACAACATCATCAACCTTCCTAAATGCTTCTAAAAAGGTAAGAGGAACACTTTAACCCAAAAAAACATCAAAGAGACTCAAGGATTATGTTTATAACCCCATGTTCACTTCCCTTAGTCTGTACACAAGTTACAAAACATCCATCTACAACAGGGTATTGGAGAAAATTGGTCTCAGTCGGGGAAGGGCATAGTTGGAGTTCTCATTGAAAAAACAAGTTGGGTATAGGTGAAATGCACATTTTTTTACCTCCATAAGGTGACAAGGGAGTATTAAGGCATCATTATCACACCGTAGTAGACAATAAACACCTACAACAGGGTCCTAAAGGGCATGTCTCAGTCAAGTATACAATGAACTAGTTTTGTGAGTAGTGTGTTTGTAGGGCACTTAAATTATTTGTAAATGAAGAGAGGCATGTTTAATTATATAAAATGATTAAATATGAGTATTTTTTAATTATGAAAAAACTAATTGATAGCATTAACACCTACAATAATAACCTATAGGCAAGAGTTTAAATACAACTGTCTTAGTCCCAGACAATGACCTAAAAGGAGTGTATTTAGATACTCCTATAACATGGGATGAGGTAGATAGGTATTAAAAAGTGTGATACAAGATGGAGGATTCATGTTGAGGTTTAAAACAATTCTTTTCAAGGATTAAACAAACCTATAACACCTACATGAGTCATCAAGCCGAGTTGTCTTAGTTTATACAACTTGTAGACCCAGTCTTGGAATCCAAGAGCATAGAGGTGGTTTAAGGGTTCAAGGTGTTGGAGAGATAATTTTGAGGCATTATATGTGATATTTAAACATATACAAGTCCTTCACATGAGAATATGTAAAATCAAGAGCCTCCATTTTTCACAAAACACAATCAACATTCTATAACCTTGCAAGCAATTTCCTAGGCAAACTATGTCTTGGAATTTCTTCTATTTGAAGGGTTAAATATTGGATTAATGAGTTAAAAAAAATTATATGGTACCCTTGTGACTTGTATAACCCCCTCTAAGACTTGTTTTTATTGAAAAATTAGAGAAACATTAGGCTTAATTCTACATAGAGGGGTCTTTTCATTTCTATCTCTTGATGAGCTATTATGATGATTGTGGCATGTTTGTAGGATGTGTATAGAGGTGTTTGATCCTTTTGTTTGTAGATAAGTTCCTTGATAATCCATTTATTATATTGAAGGTACCCAAACCTCATAGAATGCATGGAAAAGGAATTGAGTGGCTAGTTTGGAATGCTTGTAACTTCTCCAATGCTTTGTATGGGACCTCAACATGATCAGGGGAGTTAGGGAGGGTCCCTAAGATTATCTTATATGAATTAATTTAGAACTTCAATGTGAAAACTCTATGAACAATGTTTAAGACTTGAAAATACTATAATCCCTCACTAAACCCCAACTAGGATTGATTGGGAAAATAAGGCAAATGGAGTATCCAAGGGGTATAAAGGCCATGAAACCAATTTGGAGTTGTAAAGGACTCTCCAAGGACCTGACGCATGTAATTGAGGTGTACCCTACCTATATGAAAGAGGTAAAATAAGGCTTATTTTGACAAATTTAAGTGTTTTATAGGTTTGGAAGAGTTTAAAAGGATGAAACCACATTTGGGAGAGAGATTAGGACTTATTATAAGTCCTTATGTCCATAGGTAGAGCTATCTAATCTCCCAAGTTTGCCTAACATCTCCTTCATCTTAGCCAGTCTAGTGGGTAGATAGTGAACACTTAGTGAAAAATGGTGAAACTCTAATTGGGAAGCCTTTTAAGGCTTGATTCATTAACCTGAAGAGTTGGAAACTATTGACAGGTGTCATCCCTCCTTGTGCATGTATTAGATTATAGAATTGGAAAGGTTTTGGGTGCCAAGTGTGAGAGGTGCATGAGGAGTTATATGTGACTGTCATGAATTATTACTCATGGTCAGAAGAATAATAATGATTAAAAACTAATCCAATGCATGTGGGGGACTTTTAGTAACCCATCCCTTTTATATTAATCATTAGACCCAACCCTATTTAGTAGTAAGGGATTTTTGTGAAAGCAAATCATGAATATAATTTCTTATGCAAGCACAAGAACATCTACACCACATATGGAGGAGTTTGACAAGTTTAAGAGACATTTGTCCTTACTTTCCTTTAAAGACATATCTCGTGCTAGATTCTATTAATTTTTTAACTCATTTTATTTTCTTGATAAGTGTATTAGTGACTCTTGAGCTTCCCTTTCTCTCTTTCCTCTCACAATTGCTATAAATTTAGGCCTTTTTGGCTGTTGTATGGATCTCTCCACTTGGGTATGGTGAATCCATACAAGTTTTTTTCCTTGAATTAATGAATAATGATATTTGACCTCATTCAAGTTTTCACTAAGTTCATGTTTTTTTTGTTGGTCTTGTGCAAGTGTATTTTGATTACCTTCACATGCTACTCTTCCTAGTGTCTTGTGTGGATTGAAAGCTATCTTTTATAAGTTAGAAAGAAGTGTCTAATGTGGATTAAATGTATAGTTAGTATCTCATTAATTAGTGTTTATCTAATAAATATTTTCTAATTCCTCCTAGCCTAAGCTCTCTTCAATACCCCATGCTTGAAACATTGATGTAGAAGAGGAGTGTTGAATTGGATGAAGTGTATGTGTGGGATTCTCTTTGGTTTCAAGTGCATTGTAACTGGTGTGAGTAGACCATCTATTTGGTGTATCACCTCCCCTATATTAGATTTGTTTTCAGTTATCCTTATCCCTTTTCACGACCAAGATTTAGTAGTAGGATTGATTTATAGTGGTACATCAAATTTAGGTCACCCACAACCCTGAGGTGGTTCCATTATGCCACTTGAATGAGGAGAGACTTGTCATCTCCTCAAAGGGTGCAAGTTAAATTGAAAACATTTTTTGGCACAACCAATGGGATTCTTGTTCCAAGAATTTGAGGAGTTTTGGTGTTCTCCTCAAGATATCAGGCTTTGGAGGAAATTCCACTAAGCACCAATGGTGACTCCAAGCATAAATATACTAGTTAATCAGCCTAGGTACTCTATTTGAGGTTATTTTCTTGTTTTATACACTTATCGTGAGTGATTCATGGATTATTTTGATGTTGACTTTGTCCTAACACAAGTTGGGGAGACATATCCATCTTTGCCCATTCCATCTCAATATGAACAAGTCCTTGGCCAATATTTTCATGATCCATATCAATGATATGTTGCCTATGATAAGCCCTATCAAGCTTGTGCTTCACTTATTCCACCTAGTTCCTCTCTAAGTCAATCCATTACCAGTTTCAAGAAGACTCTCATTAGCTACAACGACTATATGTTAGACCTTGATACTAGAAATGGTTGTGGTGAAGTCATCCCTAGTGATTATATCAATATTGCGAGGGATGCTTTGGATCAAGTCAAGAAATAATGGATGCCTATAGGGAAAGCTAATTGGTAAGGTCTTACTAGTGAAATGCTTGATGTTTGTGGTTTGATTTTCCATCTAGAAGAGAGGTTAAAATCTCATGAACTAACTTAGTCTTGGAAGCTCAAATATATCCCACATAAACCTTCAAGTGTGTCAACTTTGCCCACTCAAGATGATAATCCAAGCATGCTTCAAAATGCCCCAAGTCCTTCACGCATTACCCAAAGTTTCCCTACTTAGAGGTCTATTCAAGATATCAGACAAAGGAAGGAAGACACCACTGTTGAGCCGGTTGATTTATTTGGAGAAGATTCTAAGAAAGGAAGATTGAGTTTTGAGGCCCATCTTGACAAGGAGATTGAATTGAAAAACTAAATTTTAAGGCAATCCATCATGGCAATACAAAATGGAGGTCTTCCTAAGCTTAGATTTCTAAGTTGGAAACAAGATACCAAGCACAAGGAAACCCCAAGTTTCTTAAGCCTATCATTTAATCCTCCATTTGCATCTCAGCCCCATGGAGAACTCACTAAGCCTACCTTCCCAAGATGGAAAGAAGTAGTGGTAGCTTGTGGAAAGAGGATAAAATCATGTTTAAGTGGAAAATTTGGAATCAAAGAGAAAATTGAGACAACTCAACTCACCCCCCCTCCTTAAGAAGCCATTAAACCCATCTTTTCACCTCCTCTAGCCGATCCATTTTACCCTTTTAATGGTGAGGATTGCATTGCTCCTTAGGAGACTTCTTGGGCTAAACTTCTTGGTTTTGAGATGCCTCTTATAGGCATCACTAAGATGGAGAAGGAGGTGGAGATTTCAGATTGGATTGATGATGAGGAAGGGCTGACTCCTTGTGAAGAAACTTTAGATTGTAATGGTAATCAAGATGACATTCTTTGTGTTGAAGAAGATGCCTTGGAAGAATTTATTTTGGTTTTTAAAGAATAAGAGTAATAAGTTTCTCATTTTCTTTCCCTTCATGATGCTGATCAAGAGAAGGATGATGACTTGTGGCAGAGATTTGAGGACATTTACAATGAATTTGAAGGTTTCATGGGGCCTACAAGTCCTTTGGAGCTAACTATAAGACATAGTAAGCAAGATGATGTGTGTCAATAGGAAGACATGTGACACACATATATGCAAATTTTCAAAGAATATGAAGATAATGAGAAGACATGAATCCTAGGAACACAATCCCAAGTTGTTGAGGATCAAGTATATGTTGAGAGGTATCATCATCAAGAGGCTCTAAACTATGATGGAGTAATTCATAATAACTATGAATCTTTTGAAGAAGGTTTGAATTTTGATTCTAAAACCACATGTGAAGCTACTCCTACCAACACCAAGAATGATTTTGAACAAGAAACATCCATATAATGCCATGATACAACACTTCTTGAAGGATTTGAAGAGGTTGTAACAAATGAGAAGGACAACGAGGCCTTTCAAGAAGACATAGACTTTCAAAAAGTTATTCCATTCATAGATATGAAAATATTCCATGGTGAGATAAAGGGACAACAATATAAATCATGTTTCCAAGGTCAAAAAATACTTAATCTACTTTGGATACTTTTTTGAGATGATTCCATCAAATGGCATGCCAAGCCAAGGAGCAAGAAAGAAGCATGAGTCATCTAATACCACATCTAAAAGCAAGAATGCTTGACACCCTCATTCATATAATGAGGAAGGATATTAAAGGTACTTTCCTTTTGATCCAATAAGTGAGGTATGTTTGGTTATATGTACATAATTAGTTTGCTTATTGTTGTGTCTTTTTTCCCTAAGTGCTTAGTATCACAAGTGTGCCTTTGCTTCATGTGTTTGTTTGGTCTTGTTATGTGTTTTGAGGTAAATAAGATATATTTTTTTTAAATTAAAGGTCTGATCCTACTATTTAAAAGTTCATTTTAATCCCTTTTACCAATGGATGGGATAAAACTACTGGTCATTAACATAGGCAAGCATGTTACCCCTCGAAATTGCCAAAAGTGTTGACCAAGTTTAAATTTTATTCAAATTAGGTAAAAATATACATTTTAAAAAAAATATAAGGTTTTCATATGTATTATGGGGTCTAATTTTTTCCTATACACCTTGCCTATCCCTGCTCTAGCCTTGGTCTAAGTCCATCTTCCTTGTGTTTGTCTAGTCAACCAAAGTCAACTTTGGTCAACCTTGGTCAAACAAATTAAAAGGCCTAAATTATCTTTAAAATGTCTTAACATGTTCATTTATGTGTTCTAATGTTTTTATAAGTTATAAATTGGTCCTTTATCATGTCTCATATGCAAAAAGTGTCATTTTGTCATATTTTTAGCTCATTAAATGACTTGTACGGACTTTCAAAGAAAGAATATTTATCACAAAGTTGGATTTAAATGTGTATTAGGTAAAAGTATGTTAGGAGGTAGTTATAGTCACTTTAAGAAGTAGTTTCATGTAGAAAGAGGTAGTTTTTCCTTCAAAACTACCCCTTAATGGCACTTGTACAAACTTGGGAAGCTAACCTTAAACTAAAAACATGGGAATGTGCCTCTTCACCTACATAAATTATTTAATATGATTGGTTTGAATAATAAAGGTTAAAAAATTCATTTTTAACTTCTATTTCTTCTTTTTTCCCTTTGCAAGAAAAGAAAGGTCAATTTGGAATACATAGTATAGTCTGTACAGGTGGAGTTGGGAGGAATGTTCTTGGGGGTTGAAAATAATATGGGTTATCTTCATTTTCATGGTTAGAAGTTTTAGTTTCATGGATTCTCCTTTATGAACTATCAATAAGAATCTAGGCAAATTTTTATGCTTCTTCATCCAAGAGGGGTTACTTTTTGAGGTAGTTTTAGAATATTTTGTTTGGTTTTGACAATTTGGTTATTTCATATGTTCTTCAAGGCTTATCCATAGGTTTTCCCATTTTATTTTGACTTTTTAAGTTTTCAAGAGCTTAAGAAGCCTTTTTTAGGCTTGATACTACTTGCAGATTGGTTCCTTCTTTATGGTGAATCTCATTGATGAAAGGAGGTTAATGAAGTATATTTCAAGATACTTTTAGTGTTTACTATGATTTTAGAAGGTTTACCATGTGTGTGAGTTGATTTCAGACCTATTTTCATCTTTTTATTGCTTCCATCCTACACTTGCTGATTGAGTTTACATGAATTCACCTAAAGGTGGTACCACAGGGCCTTGAAAGTGTTTGCATGGAATGGTAAAGCATGATAGGTTCCCATTTTCAAACCTTCGAATGTGAATTCATCATGACAGACTTATACAAGATATCTAAAAGGTAATTTTAAGGTGGAGACATGTTCTAATGACAAAACTCTACATTTTGTGAGACTTTCCCTAAAATGGTGAAATAGAGGTCCAGGAGGTTTCTACAAGCCTCTCACAACATGCTTATAAGATGATTGATGACATCTAAGTTAGTGAATCTTCTTATCTTCAATATGGATAACATATTTTTCAAAGGGTGAAGGTCAAATAATGAAAGTAAGATAATGTTTTAGGGCTTCAAATATGCCCATAAACACACTAAATTATTTCAGTGTCACCTATAGATTGAATGTCAAAAAGGCTTCTTTCACCCTAAGATGGAACTATAGCATCGTCAACCTGCTTAAATGCTTCTAATAAGGTAGGGGTAACACTTTAACCCAAACAACCATCAACGATACTCAAGGATTATGTTTACAACCATATGTTCACTTCACTTAGTCTATACATAGGCTACAAAACATGCATATATATGCAAGGTATTGGAGAAAATTGGTCTTAGTTAGAGAAGGGCACAGTTGGAGTTCGCATTGAATAAACAAGTTGGGTACAGGTGAAGTTCACATTGTCTAACCTCCATAAGGTGATAAGATATTCTTAAGGCATCATGATTACATCCTAGTAGACAATAAACACCTACAACAGGGTCCTAAAGCGCATGTCTCAGTCAAGTAGACAGTGAACTAGTTTTGTGAGTAGTGTGTTTGTAGGGCACTTAAATTATTTGTAAATGAAGAGAGGCATGTTTAGTGATCTAAAAGGATTCAGCAAGATTATTTTGGAATTATGAAAAAAATAATTTATAACATTAACACCTACAAGAGCAACCTACAAGAAAGAGTTTAAAGACACGTATCTCAATACCAGGCAGTGACCTAAAAGGGATGTATTTAGATACTCATATAGCATGGGATGAAGTAGATAGGTCTAAGAAAGTGTGATAAAGGATGGATGAGTCATGGTGAGGTTTAAAACAATGATTTTCAAGGATTAAACAAACCTATAACACCTACAAGAGTCATCAAGCAGGGTTGTGTCAGTTTGGATAGCTTGTAGACCTAGTCTTGGAATCCAAGAGCATAGAGGTGGTTTGAGAGGTTAGAGTGTTGGAGAGATACTTTTGAGGCATTGTGTGTGATATTGAAACATATAAATAAATGATTATATGGTAAAGTAAGAGACATTATTTTTCATAAAACATAGTCAACATTCAATAACCTTGTAGGTAGTTTCCTAAGCAAACTCAGTCCTAAAATTTGTGTTATTTGAAGGGTCAAATCTTGGAGTCAAGAGTTAAAAATTTGTATAGAGAACCCTTGTGACTTGTAAAACCCCCTCTAATATTTTTTTTTTGAAAAAATAGGGAAACATTAGGCCTAATGCCATAAATAGGGGTCTTTTCATTTCTATCTCTTGATGAGCTATTATGATGATTGGGGCATGTTTGTAAGATGTGTATAGAGGTTTTTGATCCTTTTGTTTGGAAATAAGTTCCTCAATAATTCATTCATTATCATGAAGGTACCTAGACCTCATAGAATGCATGGAAATCGACTCGAGTGGCTAGCTTGTAATGCTTGGAACTTATCTAATGCTTTGCATGGGACCTCAACATGATCAAGGGAGTTAGGGAGGGTCCTAAGATGCTCTAATAGGAATTAGTTTAGAGTTTCAAAGTGCCAACTCTATTAAAAATGTCTAAGACTTGAAAAGACTAAAAACCCTCACTAAACCCCAACTAGGACCCGATTGGGAAAAGAAGGCAAATGGAGTATCAATGGGGGTATAAAGGCCATTAAACTAATTCAGAGTTGTAAAGGAATCTCTAGGGACCTGACACATGCAACTAAGGTGTACCTTACCTATATGGAAGAGGTACAACAGGGCTTATTTTGACAAATTTGTGTGTTTTTTAGGTTTGTAAGAGTTTAAAAGGATGAAACCACCTTTGGGAGAGAGATTAGGACTTATTCTAAGTCCTTATGTCCATATATTGAGATATATAATCTCCCAAGTGTGCCTACCATCTCCTTCATCTCAACTAGTCTAGTAGGCAGATAGTGAACACTTGGTGAAAAATGGTGAAACTCTTATTGGGAAGCCTTTTAAGGATTGATTCATGAACATAATGACTTGGAAACTCTTGACAGGTGCCATCTCTCCTTGTGAATGTATCAAATTGTATAATTGGAAAGGTTTTGGATGTCAAGTGTGATAGGTGCATGAGGAGTTATTTGTGACTGTCATGAATGATTTCTCATGGTTAGGGGAATATGAATGATTAGGGACTAATTCAATGCATGTGTGGGTTTTTAGTAACACATAACTTTTATATTAATCATCAAACCTAACCCTATTCAGGAGTAAGGGATTTTTGTGAAGTAAAATCATGAAAATAGTTTCTTATGCAAGGACAAGAGCATCTACACCACATATGGAGGAGTTTGACAAGTTTAAGAGACATTTGTCCTTAATTTATTTTGAGTACCTATCTCATGATAGATTCCATTGATGTTTTAACTCAATCTCTTTGCTTGAAAAGTGTCGTAGTGACTCTTGATCTTCCTTTTCTCTCTCTCTTCTCACAATTGCTATAAATTCTAGCCTTTTTGGCTATTGTATGGATCTCTCCACCTGGGTATGGAAAATCAATGCCAATTTTTTTACTTGAATTAATGAATAATTTTGTTTTACCTCATTCAATTTTTCACTAAGTGCATTTTTTGGTTTTTGGTCTTATGCAACTGTATTTTGCTTACCTTCACATGTTACTCTTCCTAGTGCCTTGTGTGGATTGAAATCTCTCTTTTGAAGGTTATCTAGAAGTGTCTAATGTGGATTAAAGGTATAGTGAGTATACCATTAATTATTTATTCTACAAGACCTATTATCTAAGTCCTCCTAGCTTAAGCTTTCTTAAAGACCCCATGCTTGAAACATTGATGTAGAAGAGGAGTGTTGAATTGGATGAAGTGTATGTGTGGGATTCTCTTTGGTTTCAAGTGCATTGTAAGTGGTGTGAGTTGACCATATATTTGGTGTATCACCTCCCATAGATTTTTTTTTCAGTTATCCTTCTCCCTTTTCACCCCCAAGAGTTAGTAGCAGGATTGATATATAGTGGTACATCAAGGGAACTAGCCCTAATCTAGAGATCCACTTCAAATTTGGGTCACCCACAACCCTAAGGTTCTATTTCAACACTTGAATGAGGAGAGAATTATAATATCCTCAAGGGGTGAAATTTCAAGTGATAATAGTTATGAGAACCAACTTTTCTTTTCATAACATTTCTTGCATTGGGCAAAACTCTTGTATTATCTTTCCAAAATTGAGCAAGTAACTCTTTGAGAGTATTAGCTATAGCTTTCTCCTTTCATGGAAATATACCAGAGAATGCCCAGAGTTCATTGGTATTAGGTTCATTAAGTCTTTCATGTATTTTAATTGATTTCATTATTACTTTTCTATTTATATTAATTATTCAACTTGTTTTTGAAACCATTCATTTTCCCCTATTTTGTCACTTACTGCACAAGTTGTTAGTATATGCTAGGAAACATTACAATATTGGGTGCATGATTTTGGGCCTACAATATGATTTATGTATATTTTCAATAATTTCATTATTTTCATCATCCATGTTAGATGTTCTTATTCCTAATGTGTACATTATAGGTCTCATCTTAATCAATTTTATCAATGAAATAAATAATTGACATCTTTGACTATCATAATCCAAATTATGAAAGAAAGTATCCAGATTTTTTTGATCGAATATTATTTAATGGAGATCAAACATTTTATTATGCATTGGTTCTTAAATATTTTCATCAACTTCAATTAAGTACTTGTCTTTTCTACACAATTCTTGGAGGTGTTGCTAATGGTAGAATTTATTGAGAAGGTGTTTCAAAAATGTTATTACTTTCATTGTTTAGAGGTGGGATGGAATTTTATTAATTATTTATTTCTTAATTATATGTTTCCATGAAATTTTATTGATGGTTAATTTCATAAATAGTTGTTTCCATCAAATTTTCTTCATTAATGGGGGGTGAAGCATCATACATAGACTCATCATCAACAAAATACAAAATTTGGATATTTGAATGTAAACTACCAGCATTATCTAATTCATTAATGCCAATTTCATTATTATTCATTTCATTATGGTCAATTTCATCATTATTAAATTCATTATAGTCAATTTCATTATTGTTTAATTCATTATTGTCAATTGGATAATTTTATATGGCATTTGGTTCATCAGGATTAGGGTTTATACTTTGTCTACCACAAAGTTTTTGCATTCATATCTTGTGTTTCTCTCTCAAATATTCTAATTCCTCTAGTGTTTTTTTCTTCAACATATTCCTTTTCCTTAAACATTATCCATCACCCATCAAGAATAATTGACAACTTTTCAAAGGTGGCGTTAAGTACATAGGTACCACAGATCCCACAAAAGTACATAAAGAACGTTTATGGGAAAAAATTCTTAATTTGGGTTAAAATAGGCATTTAAAACTAAGATTATTTTATAGTAATAATAATTCTATCATTTTATATGATGCAATCATGTTATTACATAAGGTGATCATGTTATTTATTATACTAGGTTATGTTTCATCCAACATATTAAGAAGTGTGTATTAAGAATAATGTAATCACATTATGTAATAATAGGATCTTGTTATTATTAATACTTGGTTGGGGTTAGAAATTGACATTGAGAATCAAGTGTTGTATATATTAAGAATAACTTGATCACTTTATTAAATAATGTGATTGCATTATACTTAATATAGATTAGGGATTATAGATTATAGATTAAGGCAGTAATGCATAGGGTTTAGGGATTAGGGATTACAATTTATGTTTTAGGGATTAAGGCATGTAGGGTTTAGGTTTAAGGGTGTATATAAGGTATAATTTTTCTATGCCATGTGTGAACCTAATTTTTACTACAAAGGATGTTAATTGGGACTAAATTGATTGATAAATAGGGAAACTTCATGGTTTACAATTTAGGGTATAATGTTTAGCACTTAGGTTTAGGGTACACAAGGTCAATTGCAAAGATAATTCTTAGACTAAATGATGTTAATTTGGGCTAAAATGATTGGTTCAGGGTTTAAAGATTTTATATTTATGGTTTAGAGTTTAGGTAATAGGAACTTTAAGCATTAGGGCTTGGAGTATAAGTTTTAGGGTATATATGGTACAATCATGATGATGATTGGGGAAAGTTGGAGCTGATCAACCCCCAAATCACATTTTATAGTCATGCAATTAGGCTGAAAGGGGTCAAAATAGCCCCAATTTACTTCAAATGCACAACTAGATTGGTACCCCAAAGGCTAAGTTTTGGTCATAGGTTTAAAAATTAATTTTATGACATCTCATGAAAAAATCAGTTATATCGTAAGACATGTATGTTTGTGGCATGTAGTGGGAATTAGGGCATAGGTATTATAAATTATATTTTTAGGTATTAGGTTTAAGGCATAGGGTTTAGGTTTAAGGACCTGCATATAATGTCTAATCTCTCTATACCATGTGAACCTAATTCTTACTACAAAGGATGTTAATTGGGACTAAATTTATTGGTGAATAATGAAATCTTATGGTTTACAATTTAGGGTATACAATTTAGGGTTTATGATTTAGGGATTAGATTTTTATGTATATGTGGTTTAGGGTACACAGGGTCAATCACAAATATAATTGAGGATAATTTGAATCACTTCGACCATTTGTGACTATAGAATGTGTTTTTGGATTATCATTATATCCTGGATGTCATCGTGTAGATTGAGTGAATTATTCAAATGGGGTAATCAGTCATGTGATTTAGGCAAAATTGAGCTCTGTGAACTTAATTCTTAGTCTAAATGATGTTAATTTGGGCTAAAATGATTGGTTCAAGTTTTAAAGAGTTTATATTTATGGTTTAGAGTTTACGGATTAGGAACTTTAAGGATTAGGTCTTAGGGTATAAGTTTTAGGGTATATAAGGTACAATTGTGAAGGCAATTGGGGAAAATTTGAGCTCATTGGACCTATATTTATGAGTAAATAATGTGATTTTGAGCTCAATTAGCCCCTAAATCATGACTGATTGAGCCAATTAAGTCAATTATGGTTTAATAAGTGATACAATTTTGAAAAAATAAATCCTTGTGAACCTAATTCTTACTATATATATAAACAATGTTAATTGGGGCTAAATTTATTGTTTTAGGGTCTATAATTTAAAGGGTTTATGGTTTAGGGATTTTGGTTTAGGGTTTAATGTAAATGTTATAGGGTTTAGGCTTAAAGTTAAATGGTCTAGGGTTTAAGATATTAGATATAGGGTCCAATCACTAAGTTAATTGAAGAACATTTGAGCTACTTGTTCACCTATTTATGAAAATTACCTTCATGTTTGCATTTCTCATAAAAGTAAGGTCATTTATGCCATGTAAATGTTGCATACATGATATATAATTTATTGAGCCATAAATTTGGTTTAGGGGATCAATTTTGCTGAGATCACACCACTAATTACATAAATTAACTAATTAGATCAATTCATGATAGAATCAATATTTTGATTGTGCCCCAAATCATATCTTGTTCTTTAAGGGGTTCAAATTGGCCTCAAATGCCTCCTTGATTAAAAGAATCAACTAGTATCCTCTTTGGATAATTAGGTTGAAGCCTGTCTTGAAATAACCTCAATTTACTTTAGATGCACAACTAAATTGGTACTCCAAAGGATAAGTTTTGGCCATAGGTTTAAAAAGTGCATTATATGACATCTCATGATAAAACAAGTTATATCGTAAGTCCTGATGTTATCGACATGTAGTGGACATTAGGGCATAGGGCTTATAATTTATGTTTTAGAGATTAGGGATTAGGGATTAGGGCATAGGGTTTAGGTTTAAAGCCCTGTATATAATATCTAATTGCTTTATGCCATGTTCAAACCTAATTCTAACTACAAAGGATGTTAACTAGGACTAAATCAATAGGTAAATAGGGAAATTTTATGGTTTAAATTTAGGGTATAGTGTTTAGGGTTTATGGTTTAAGGCTTAGGTTTTAATGTATATATGGTTTAAGGTACACAAGGTCAATCACAAAGATAATTGAGGAAAATTTGAATCACTTGGACCCATTTATGACTATATAATGTGTTTTTGGGTTGTCATTATACTCCATGTCATCATCCAGATTGAGTGAATTAGTCAAATGAGGCAATTGGTCATGTGATTTAGGCCAAACTGAGCCCTGTGAACCTAATTGTTAGTCTAAATGATGTTAATTTGGGCTAAAACGATTGGTTAAAGATTTAAAGAGTTTATATTTATGATTTAAAGTTTAGGGATTAGGAACTTTATGGATTAGGTCTTAGGGTATATAAGTTACAATCATGATGGTGATTGGGGAAAATTTGAGCTCCTTGAACCTAGATCTACGAGTAAAAAATTTGAATTTAGGATCAATTATCCCCCACATCATCACATATTGAGCCTATGAAGTCAATTGTGGTAATGAGTGATGTGATTTTGACCAAGTTCATCCCTGTGAACCTAATTCTTACTATATATAAAAGATGTTAACTGGGGTTAAATTTATTAGTTTAGGTTCTACAATTTAAATGGTTTGGGGTTTAGGGCTTATGGCTTAAGGTTTAAGGTAAATGGTATAGGGTTTAAGTTATATGGTATAGGGTTTATAATTTATTATATAGGATATAGGGTCCAATCACTAAGGTAATTGAAGAAATGATGAGTTGCTTGTTAATCTATTTGTGATAATTACCTGACCATGTTTGCATTTCTAATAAAACTAGGTTTAGTTAAGGCATACATGTTTCATACATGAACTATACAATTGATTGAGACATAAATGTAGTTTAGGGGATCAATTTTGCCCAAATCATGCCTCTAATTGCATAATTTGACTAACTGGACCAATTCATGATAGAATCAAACTTTTAATTTTTCCCCAAATCATATCTTGTTCTTTAAAGGGTTCAAATTGGCCTCAAATGCCTCCTATATTAAATGAATAATTTTACTCTAAATAACATTGAATATATAATTTAAAATATGTTCATGTGGCTCATCTTGACCCTAATTACCTCCATAATTAAAGTAATTGACATTCACATTCATTATCTAATGACTTCAAGTTTATTGATCTCTAAACCACATTCTATACATATAGAACTTGCATATAAATAAATTATGTTTCTTTTCTTCATCTAAGATAATGAAATTGGAGATGATCAACCCCTAAATCATAGTTTATAGTCATGCAATTAGGTTGAAGGGGCTCGAAATAGCCCCAATTTACATCAAATGCACAACTAGATTGGTAATCCAAAGGCTAAGTTTAGGCCATAGGTTTAAAAAATGCATTTTATGACATGTTGTGATAAAATCAGTTATATCATAAGGCATGTATTTTTTCAGCATGTATGTTTGTGACATCTCTAAACTTGATAAAAGGCAACTTCTTATATGCAAAATAGGGTACTAATGCATTGATACACCTTGAAAATAGATCCTTATAGAAATTTATTTACTAACACAAACATCTTATCAGATACTTGCACAATGTTAAAAGGTTTATAATTTTTTTTACAAGTTCCAAACATCACCTATTATCCATAAAAACTAGCGCAGTCTTGTTTAACCAAATTGAACCTCTTTTAGGACTGTATACACTCTTGACAAAAAATGCAATGAACCTTTATTTATTATTGTCCAAAAACATCTATAATATCAATGAACTCTCTTTCGAACCTAATACTCTATGTTCATTAGTACTTAGTTAGAGGATCCTTGTACTCCAATTGATTTTTGGACAATATAAATTTTTTAATCATGTAAAAAATGAAATATATCAAATTATGAGTAATTTGGATTAATGGATCACCAAAAACTAACTTTTGACTTCTTGACCCTGTCTAGGATGAACTAGGACTATCTGCATTTTAAGGAAGATTAGACTCATGTAAAATGAACAATAAATTAATTCATAGGTTTATACATCTCCAATTATAATTCAATTATATCAAATATTGATAAGAATATTGGTTCCAAACAACAATCTTAATCAACTAAACTTTGATCTTAATATTACTAGGCCTAATGGCTCCTTTAGTAGGTCAAAATGCAAATTTGGGTTTTAGGGTGTTGAGAATATATAATGTGGTCATGTTATTAACATGATCATATTATTATCGTGATTATTTTATTAACATATTTAATAATGCAATCAAAAAAATAATCTAATCATATTAATACCATGATCACATTATTAACATGATCATATTATTCCAATTTGAATTTAATTTCCATGCCTTTTGGCTCAAAAATGGCTTGGATTCTCAAGCCAAAGGCTTGGATTGTCAATTAACAGTCGAGTTTTGAAAGTTATCATAAAAACCAATAAAATGTAACTTTGATTGGTAAATACACTAAGAATTTCAATGTGAAAATTCAAAAACTTAATACCATCACGACAAGCACGCTCTCTTCTTTCCAAAAATATGACTTTTATAATTTTTGGACTAATTTAAGGTTTCAAATTATGTTTATTTCTAACTATACCTTTTTTAGGTCACTACATGATGTAAACATACATGCCTATACATGTTCATTTTATTTGTATTTCTTTGACTCAAGTGAAAAACAAGTTATATGGTCAAAAACTAGGCCTAATTCTAGACACGTTAAAAAAAATGATTTTCATTTTTTGAGGTAGTTAGGCACGTTGCATGGATGGTTATCCATTTTTTTATCAGTTTTCAAGATTTATTTACTTGTAAAATTCATAAAAAAAAGTATTCATTTAAAAAGTATAAAAAAAAATATAGGTCACCAACTAGAATATCTTATCTAAATTTTCCCCAAAGGGTTTAAAAAATATTAAATGTTGCTAAAAAAATTGTGCACCTCATGGCCATCTATCTACTATTTTTTTTGGAAAAAATAGGAGTTCATCTTCAAATTTTACATTTTTGACCTAGTTATACTAAACCATTTTTTTAAAAAAATAGTTTTTTGAAAACTAGACTCGAAATGCTACATTTCCTGTTCTTACACCTCCTTCAAATTTGGAGTGTAGATATCTCAAATCATCTACAAAATTTTAGATTTATAAAATTTTAGGAAAATCATGTCTATGAGTAGGCCAATTTTTATCACCCAACTTTGTGCACTTACCCAATTACCAATTATTTCAACACAAATATACTTTTCAATGCCTATTACTACTTAAAACATGTTTACATCCCCTTTGGTGACTAATCAAATTATTAATGTAAATCCTACTCGGTATACCATTCAAACACTCCTTCAAGTTATAAAGACCTTGAAGGACAAGGTTACAAATATTGAACAATTTAAAGCTTTAAAATCCCCTCATGATATAGAGTCACAAGATGTGTTGCATAACCCTCTTACACTTTATCTATCTTTGCGTCCTTTACTAACTAGTTTTGTTTCAATAAAGTTTTCTTTTTATGATGGCCAAGGTGATCCTGAAAAACATCTTTGATCCTATTATGTGGCATGCCTTGCCCATGCTTGCAATGATAAATGTTTGACCAAACTATGTAAAAGAGAAGGAATTTCAGATCTGTATGGATGATTTGGGTGGTTTTAATTTGTGTTTGGTAAATATTATGATTTTGGTATCCGTTGTATTGCAATACCACTTCGATGGTTTCCTATTTTTATTCCTAAAAATACTCGTACACATATTAAGATAAAAACTATATTGGAAGAACACCATTGTATTATAGATTGAGTTAATACAATAAGAAATAAGGCTTTTGTGCTAGGTTATTTCTTAAAAGGGTTTTCCAAGATGAAAATATCATGTTTCTATTTGACATTAGTGACCAAGGCACTACTCTATGCATAAAATGGATTATGCAAGCTATTGAAGGGGATGAGTCATGAAAAAATCTATTTCTCCACTGTATTCTTGAGGGTTGTCTTTACTTATAATTTCCCTACTAGATATATTTGTGTCTTTTCTACTTTAAATCACTTCAAAATCCTTGGAGAAAATAAAAATTTGGTTGATTTCGAATGGTAATGGGTTCATTGATGGTCTCTCCTATAAACCAACACTCTCTTTTGTGGTATTCTATCATCCAATCTCTATGAAGTTAGGTGATGCAAAAAATTGAGTTACATCAAACGAGACATGTGCATAATGAATGATATATTTTGAAAAATGGATAATACTTAGCTTTTCTTGCATGAACCTAAAACTATGTTCCTTTTGAATAATAATGACAAAAAAATCTTATTAATAAATTATTGATGTGATGCATATAGAGATGAGACACAAATTTGCATTTGTTTCTTCTACTATACCTTAGTAGAACAACTAGAATTGGTATATAGAAACCTTATTTCTACATTATAAACCAACACTTTATTTTTTGGTATTCTATCATCCAATCTCTACGAATGGATTTTGCCCAAGTTACAGGGGATGAAAAAAATTGAGTTACATCAGAAGAGACATGTGCATAGTGAATGATATATTTTGCAAACTGGATAATACTTAGCTTTCCCTGCATGGAGCTAAAACTATGTTTCCTTTGAAAAATAATGACAAAAACTATTATTAATAAATTATTGATGGGATACCTGTAGAGATGCTACATAAATTTTCACTTGTTTCTTCTAATATACCTTGGTAGAACAACTAGAGTGGTATATAGAAACCTTATTTCTACATTATAACCCCAATAAAAGTTATGAATGGCTTTTGCCCATGTCACCAATGCTTGACAAACTCAATGTTCGATGGTCTCTTTAATCTAATTCCTTTTCTTGGCATCGAAGGTTTGAGATAATTTGGAATGACATCCTTCAACCAAATCTAAAAAGCTTTGCTTGGTGCCTTATAAATTAGAGACTACCCTTAAGCCATCACCATATTCATTTAGGCATTCTTCAATCTAAATTCCCTTTTTGGGACCACACTAAGACTCTTATGCACTTGTTTTAGTTTTTTACTAAGGCTCAATTGCCCTAGACTTGGATTTGTGATGTTTTAAGTCTTTTAGCTTGAACCCTTTATCTCACAGTTCATTTTTCATGGGATTGACCTATGTTTATTGCAAGATACACACAACTTTATCATATTTTTAGAGTGTAAATTCATTTCTTTATCTAGAAAAAAATAATTATATCACTATTTTATAACTCTATAATCACCAATAGATTTCCATGGCTTTGTGTCTAAATCAAGCCATTTTTTACCTAGAATTGGTGTGTTATCTAAAGCAAAAGTTTCCTTCAAATAGTTTTTGTCAACCAAATTAATGTAACTCAATTTTTTTGCATCACCTGACTTATCAAAGATTAGATGGACTTTTACTAACATAATAGACCTTTTATTGATGTATCATGCATCACCAAAGTGTGTTAGAAATTACATAACATGTTAGTTTATTTTCCCATCAAAGTTGTTGACTATTCTAAAATTAGATTTCGTTTAATTTTAAATTTTTGGATGAAAAAATTGATGTGAATTTAAAATGGATGGTCGATATAATTTAAAAAGTGGATGGATAATGGGAATACTAACAGAAAATAAATAAAATGTCTCCCTGCAATATCTTCAACCTACAACCAAAAGGCATGGTTTCACAAAATATAAGATAGACTGAGAATTGTACTCTTACGAGCATTTTCTTAGCCCGTGCCAAAATTCCTAAGTAGAAAAATCATTCTTTCTCATATTATGGATTGTGAAGTTCTTAAGTTTCTAATTCCTAATCAATATTTCAATGGCTCTTTTTGTATTAAAAATATATTCAAATAGTTTAAATAGTATCTGCAAATGGATTAGATCATTTTTTTATTAATTCTTACACATATGATCACACTAATATGATGATGGGAATTTATTTTTTAATGTATGTTACAGGTGAATGTAAATCATGACACAATTGTGTTAGGGTTTGCATTATAACTTTGAATTGAATTTTCGAAGAAAGTTTTTTTAATCAAAAAATGTGGGAAAGATTAATTTTATATTTTGTATCATATTTTATGTTAGATTTCATGTTTTTTCGACATCGATATAATCAAATCATCTTTTGCACTTTATAACATAAAATTTGTGTCAAAAAATTTAGATGACATAAATTTATGTTAGAAAAAAATGTAATTGCTCATTAAAACAACATACATCATTTAAAGAAACTTTTGTAAATTAAAACAATTTTATCTTAAAAATTTATTGTAATTGTGCCTCACATAATCTATGATAGAAAATTATGTTGACACAAAATTTGAGTCAATGATCTTAAAAAAATGAAATTTCCAGACTACACTTTCATGTGTTCAAAATCTTAGATGAAGCCAAACTTTCATTAAATACTTTCAAAACTATTCCGTTGAAAATCTTGGGGGAAGATCTTGGATATTTGTTACATGTATTAAAATTTTCAAAATTTCAACAAAGCGAGTCTTTTATAATTAACTTTGTAAACTACACACTATAAATGTCCCTTTCGAAAACAAAATTATTTTGTTCGATCATGTTGTTAGATAGTTAGGGACTGCCAATGATTCTCAGGTCAACGAATTTGTAAATGTAAGTCCTCACCAAAATACACAATGATAAATGGGCCACTCATTTTCATTTCACCCGCCACACATGAAATGGAAAAAGGAATATTATTTTGAATTGTAAGAAATTTCTGAGCACTTTGTATTGTTTTGTTGGATATCAATTCACAACAATTATTTGTAAACACAACCGATCCCCTCTTTTGATTAATTTGTGGGTCGCTAATTGACTTTCTCCATTTTCTTCCAAACTTTTATAAACACATGACCAATTTTGAAAAGTCATTAAGTGCCCTAGAATTACATGATGTAGATGGTTTAGTTAAGATTCAAACATGCGACCCAACCAATGATATTCTACATTGAACTTACATTACTTCAATTTCAATTTAAATTTTTTTCGCCATCATATTTTATAGGAAGAAGGTAGAACAAAAAATATAATTCTATTTAATTATTTAGAAGTCTAATTAATATAATTATATTTGATTATCTAGAAGATGAGGTAACATTTTTTCTTTTATTAAATTAAAATTCATTCATAAATACTAATATTATTGTTCATCAATTATGATCTAAATGTTGGTTTAGTTTATTATTTTGTTTTGTAATTACTTTATTTGTTCCGGTTAGTTACAACCTATTAACTGATTGTCTATTACCAACTCATGTAAACTTTTAAAAGCTTACTTATGTACAAAAATATTTAATACTTTTAAATTAAATATATTTTGAAATTATTTCCTCCAATTCCTATCCCCAATAGTGGTTTCGTAGCGTAGTTGCTCAAAGAGGAATGAACCCTGAAAAAATTTGAATCACTGGTTGGGAGTCTGCATACAAAATTTTGTACGGTGCTTCCATAAACTTCACACAATCGTACGACCCCTTTTTTATGAGTAGTACGGTGTCATACAACACACCAATAGCATTTCGTGAAAGATAAAATGTGAAATGTTGACAAAGTTTGTAGAAATCATGATTTGCTTCCTATCCAATGAGTTATTTGCCTTCACCTGTGGCCAAACAAATCCATAGAGAGCAAAGGTTGTATGACATTGTCGTGCAAGTGTATAAAATTATCTTGAATGGAGCATGGTGTTATCAATCAGTGAGTTTCAGAGCTGCAATAAATCAAAGCGTATAACAAGATCGCCATTCTGCTTCAGAAGGCCTGAGTCACCATTAAAAGAATTAAAGTCGTAGGGTTTGACAATCTGTATGTCATGTTGAAAGCTGTTTGAACATCGTTGGAAGTTTTTGAATAATAGAAAGAACATAAAAGTGAAGGAGAGAGTTGTAAGGTCAATGCATTGCCATATTCTTCTCCATCAGGATTGCGCTTTCGGAAAGCCTCAATAAGAAAGTAACATACTAGTATGGCTATGTAAGTGTATAATATATCCAAACTATTTTTTTTTATCATTGTGGGTTCCATTAAAAAAAAAAAAAACCAAGCACAATCCTTTTTACACGCAAAGTGAATCAACAAGTAAAAGATTTTTACATGTTTAAAATCTTGTTTCTTATTTTTTTAATATCAAACAACTGAACTGCTTATATTGAAAAATCTCCCATAAAGTTTATTCGTTGTAATAGAGTTGGCCATATAGATTTTACAAGTACTTGCCAAAACAGAGGTCAACGGTTCAAATCCTAAATTTTGAACAAATTTCGTTTTGCATTTAAATTTTTTGGAATATCCGTGTCATATAAGGGTGTAACACGATCATTTTATATTTTATCATATGCTTAGACAGATCTCTAGAAAAATTTCTATTGTATTTTAAATATATTTATGAGGGATAAGGCAAAACCCCAAATATAATTCATTCTTGTCGCTATATTTCTTTGTAATCATGGCAAAATTATAAGTCTTTTCTTTGAAAATGGATGATTTACTCCCAAAAACTATAAATAATGAAGCATACACATGGACACCACACTCATTTTGAATGATTTGTGGGAAATAACAGAAAAAAATCCATACCAGCCACTAAAGCCACAAAATTAGTTGAATACCAAAAACACATTAAATGCTCATTTGCATTGCTAAAATCATCCTGCACTACAGAGATGATTATTCCAATTGAAGCCATTAAAATTGGTAAATGGAAAGCTTGGAAATCATTAAAAGATTTGTATGACAAATACCTTGCCTATAAAAAGATTGATCAATCTTAATGCATTTACCTAATAAGAAGATTAGCATTAAAGAAGATGTATATGAATATCTCTCCCATAGGAAAACTCTGAAACAATATTATTATAATGCATGCGATAAGATTGATGATGACATGTTCATATCCATAACTTTGAATCATCTAAGTTATGCATATACCAACTTTGTCAAAATGTTGTAACTTACTGATAAGCTCAATTTCACAACATTTGATTCTATTTGTGAGTTGTTGACTCAACATGAGATACAATTTACAAAGCAAAATAGTACACCTATAAAATAAGCTCAATATAAAAATTCTAGGTCCCATCACAAATATCATCGTCATGTACAAAATAAGTTTCAAAAGGATTCTATGAAACACTCTCTGAAACATTCTCCTTGACACTCTCCATGCCATTATAGATAATCCCCAAAACATTCTCATCAATAGTCTCCAGGATCTTCAAAATGAAGACATCACCATAGGTACTCTTCTCATTCCACTGGTTATTTCAGTGATTCAACTTCTTATGGATCTCGTCAGTATAAGAAAGAGCCCAGATGTTTCAAATGTGGTGGTATTGGACATCTTGCAGATGTATGTCCTTCTTGACAACCCTGTTCTCCACACAAATTGAAATATGAATCAAAATTATATATAACATCTTAGTGGCATATCTTCTAGTTAATCCATCTATTCAAGTTACTCTAATGCTTCCATTGATTATGAGGCATCCTATATGGCTAAGGTACATAGTCTAAATGGACTTGACAACCTATTTTGAGTGATTAAGGATTAAACCATCTTGTGCGGACTACTAGGATCAAAACACGGATCTATCGTAGTAGCATTTTTTTATCTTGTGTTCTTATTTTCTTCTAGTTTTAGCTTTATATATTTAATATTAATGACATGGAGCCAACACAATTATTTGATTTTATTTCTCTCAATACACGACTTCTCACCTCTCACCTGATAGGGGGATAATATATAACATTAGTTGGTCTTCGATTAGTCGTCAGTGATAGTATAAGTTAAAAGAGGTTGATATCACCTTTAGTGTTGAGCATAGGTTGTCAACATTTATTGGACAACAAGGAGATGTGCCATACCCAATATAGGTTGGTCACTTAGACAGGCTTATGTTTGAAGCCTTATGTAGATCAATATAGTTGGATAGTCTTTGATCATGTTATACAATAATATAGTACAGATAATCATAGGAGATGAACATGATTTGATTATATTCATTAGCCTTTTGTACCATAAATCATAGGGTAGACTTATTTATGGAGCGACATCAATTTTGATCAATACCATGAGGTACAGTACACCCAATGTAGTTGCTTTAGAGTTTCTTTGATGACTTTAGAGTCTTTGCTACAATGTTTTTATTATATACCCCCTTAGAACAAGCAAGATTTTGTTGTTCCATTTATGACCCAAAGGTTGTTTTAGTTTAAATTATTTTTATTTGTATAAACCTTGTTTGTTTTGGTTACTTAAAACATGTTAGTTGGTTTTATATAAACAAATCCCATAAGATTTTTAAAGCTTACATATGCAAAAAAACTAATTAATGCTTTTAGATTGAATATATTCTCAAATTATTTCCTCCTATTCTCATCCCTAATAACTACATAGAGCCATTATTCTAAGCATACATAATATGTAGCTGCAACTCCTCAAGATATATTTCAGACCAACTAACGTGCAAAATATTTTATGCATAGATTTTTGAGGATTAAGTCAAGATGAAAGGAGAGGCAAATCATAAAAATATGCTTATATCATATCCATGAAGCAAAGTTAAAACCCATATCAACATTAGTTCAAAAATCTATAAAGTTATAATATACAAGAATTTTGATGCACACTATATATATCTATACACATTGTGTGAAATTACACACATATATGTTT
This sequence comes from Torreya grandis, assembly GCA_037957365.1. Taxonomy (NCBI): domain Eukaryota; kingdom Viridiplantae; phylum Streptophyta; class Pinopsida; order Cupressales; family Taxaceae; genus Torreya; species Torreya grandis. The sequence goes on along the minus strand of JARHVA010000171.1, from coordinate 6,767,521 downwards.
TTTTCTCATTCTGGGAACTTCAATGCACATTTTGTGCATTTTAGGAACTTCTACACATTTTTTGAACTTTTAGGCAAAACTGATGACATTAGAAGCAATTATCTTTTGTGTATTAACTCAAAATGTGATGTCATTTTTGTAGAAAATGATAACATTTATAGATAATGAAAATATCAATTAGATTATGGTTTAAATGTGTTATTGAATCCCTCTTTCTTTTGCTTCAAAATGTGTCAATTTTAAGCCTTCAGCAAACACAACCACTTTTAATATTCTATCGATTGTTGAAAACTCAATCAACTCATCTAGAACCATGTTGTTACCTGAGAATGCCATTATTTGATATGATTTATACCCTCAAAGTGTTTTAGTTATGATGCTTCATAAAGATCATTTATATCTTGACAAAATGGCAAACACACAAACTAGTCTACATGAACACACCACACCATATATTGGTTGATGAGAGATTGCTTATGGACCCAAATGATGTTGTATCATCCAATTTGGGTAAGATATTTTTTTATCATAGTGGTCACAACTTTGGGCTAGGTAGTAGAACCACCTTTTTGACTTTAAAGGTAATTCTACGATGGACCCTTCCACAAGGTGAGTTATTTAACCTTTTCTAGCAACCTATTCAATCTTAGACTGCCCTCTAAGACCTATATTTTCTCATATTTCCGTCTTTCTTTCCCAAGTCTTGGGAATATCCAATCCAACTCCTCCTACATACAATCGTTCTCATTTGACCTCTTATTTTGGGTTTCTACTCACCACTATCCATCCACCTCCACATAGTTTTATCCACATACTCATTCCCTCTTAAGAGTATTCATGTTTCACTACCTCTTCATTTTGAGCTTCTTATTAAAGGATTCACCACTTTCTTAGGAATAGAAATGATTACACATCACCTTCATTCACATATTCAAGGTGGATTTCATTTCAACCTCTTATCTTTCCATTATTGTAACATTAAATAATTCCACCACCTATATTGTAACAACATCCTCCTCTATTGTATTACCTTTAGGATGTCATAAAAGAGTTCATCCACTTCTTTTGTCTCATTCCTTACCTCCATGCAACATGTGTGACATTCTTCATCTTCCCTCTTTTCCTTAGTTGATATGTTATCCACACTACCCAAGTAAGAAAATCAGCAATAAGATAATTAAACACCCTCTCAGCCACCCTCATCTATTCTCCAAGTACGAGATAGTTGTTGGGTTTATGATCTAATTTATTAATAGTTTATTTTTACATTTTTTTTGTGTGGGTTGGTTTCACCCATTGGTTGGTTTTGTAACCAAAATCTCTTCAAAATCCCATAAAGCTTTTCATTTCCTTTGAAAAACTCTCTCAAATAAATACATTATTATATTTTGTGTGGAAATTTGTTTTCACAATGTAATTTCTTCTTGTTATTTTTTGATATCTGGGCCAATAGTGGTATCAGAGCCACGTAGAAGGATAAAAGAGGGTTGAAATCCCTGGTTTAAGACTCTAGTGTAATCTTCCTCAATTTGTATGGCACTTCAAGATAATGCTCTACTGAATTGTTTGGTCTTTTATATCGTATAAGTCATAAGTATTCACTATAATTTACTAGTGGCAATCACTACCAAGAGAGAAATTTGTATGGTGATTCCAAATAAGGGAATGCATTATATTTTTCATGCAAGTTTTTAAGTAGTGTGAAAGATTCAAGTCATGGTGTTGTGTGGAATTAAATGGGATGGAACCACTGATCACATTGGAATGGGATAAAAATTGATGAATAGATGAACAACCTAAAATAATTGATTATCTAGCGATTAGAAGCCATAGACCTGATATGGAAATGGAATTCTATTTAAATATTTGATCATAATTTTTTTTCTATTTGATAATTGGAAACCTCTATTTTAAGTTATACGGTCTACCATAAAGAAAACATCTATGATTTTTTATGAGAGACATAGTTGTAAAAAATTTTAAAGTAGAGGCATGGCATTTGATGTTGTAATAGCGATCCATTTATTTAAAATTTGTTCTATGTTCTTTTCATTTTATATTAAAAAGCCTTTTTCTCATCTTTGTGATAAGTGTATAGAATTTTGAGCATGGATGGCATCCCAAGCAATAGTGAAGTGCAATTGTAGAAGATAGGCGTGACATTGGTTTTTGAAAAAGCTTTAAGACTTGTATTTTATTTAATAAAATACAAACATTAGGTTTATGTGAGCCCCACCACAGAGAAACAAAGCAAAGAGTAGATTTTACATGCAAGAAAAAGGCAAGTAAAAATATTTCACATGCATGTATTTCCTTTTTTTTTCAACCCAACAAATAAGGGATAAACATAATATTTTTCCTTCATATATTCAAATTGGTTGAAGACAAGTTGGATAATAATATTTTGTAAAGGAATTTTCCAAACATGAGTCAAGAGTTCAAATCTCCAAAGCATAAATTTTGCACAAATTATTTTCACTTTTGACATTGAAGATCTTTGTATTATGATATTTTTTTGACCAGTCATTATTTTATGGTCAAGTGACCAGTCAAACTATAGGTTTTCTAACATTTCAAACATAATGAAATAGTTTATTTTGTGTTTTGAATCTTTCATATGTTATTTTTGTGACAAAAATATTCCATAATATATAATGGTGCATTATCAATGGAAACTAACACCTTTAAAATGACAAATTTTATGACACCTCATGCTTGTTCTTTTAGAGACAATAATTTCCTTTATATGTCCCTTAAGATTCTTTTGATTGAATAAGTGTAAATGTCACATTGGAGGTTGGAGGATCTGTTGGAGGCTAGAGGACAATTACCCTCTCCAGTTAGCTATTCGCTCGGAGTTTGGGTTCAATGCTTGAATGGAAAATGTTGGCTTGTGTTTTTACTTTCAATTCTATTTTTTAGGTTTTTATACCTAATATTCATGGCATGGAGAAAAAAAAGTTAGTTATTTGTATTTCTCTTGATGCACGGAATCTCACCTCTCACCAAATAGGGGGAGAAGGTTTAAGATTAGTTAGCCTTTGATCAGCCACCAATGACAGTATGAGTTGATATGGGCTGTTACCACATTTAGTGTTGAACAAAGGTCATCAGTGTTTGTTGGTCATCAAGAGATGTGCCATACAGAGTACGGGTTTGTCACTTAGATGGGTTCCTGTGTGGGACCTTATGTGGGTTGATGTAGCTGGACAGGCTTTGATTTGGTTCTACTATAGTATAATATGATGATCATAGGGGATGAACAAGCTTTGATCATGTTCATTAGGCTTTTATTCCACAACTTGTAGGGAGAGATTCTGTATAGAACAACATCAATTTTGATCAGTATTAAGAGGTACAGTACACTAGTTTCAGTTGCAATAGAGTTTCTTGGATGACTTCAGAGTCATTTCTCTAGATCATTTATATACCCTTTGGATCAAGGGGGAGTTTGTTGGGTTTGTGATCCAATTTATTAATTAATTTGTTTTTACATTTTATTCATGTGAGTTAGTTTCACCCATTGGTTGGTTTTGTAACCAACTTCCCGTGAAAAGCCTATAAAGCTTTTCATGTCCTTTGTAAAACTCTCTCAAATAAATAAATTATTATATTTTGTGTGGAAATTTGTATTCAAAATTTAATTTCTTCTTATTATCTACTGATATCTAGGCCAAAAATAGTCTTCCTCTCCTCCTTGCTCAAGCATGGGACCTCCATGAACAACCATCTCAGTCTTTCCATATTTTTTTAATGCAATATCTATGTCTTCCTATAGTGGAATATATTTTTACTCTACACTCAATGATGCCTCTAAATCAACATCACATGCACTCACTTGCACGTATTTTACCTATGGATGCATGCCTTTATAAAGGCATGCATTTATTACTCCTTTTGTTGTATCTTCTTTAATATACTCAAAAAAATCTTCTTATTTTAAGGAACCTTTATCCTCTTCATCTTTGCAACACATGGTGTGATCCATGTTCTCCTCTTCCATTATTTTTTCCTAGCTTCCACTTTGGATTTATTTCCCTCAAAAAAATATTTAACTTAGCCAACAAGAGTACACACTTCTCATCCTTCTCTCTCCTACTTTCCTCACTCACACATTTAACCCACTGTTACAACACCTATATTAAAAAAAATGAACAACTTATACACCTTTTAATTCAAATCTTACTCCAATTATACCCACATATATAATATGGATAATACCTTTAAGAACCCCTCTACCCATTGCTCACTCATTGGAAGATGTACCCACAATTATTTACCCACCTATGTAAGATGCATAACTCTCTCTCTCTCTCTCTCTCTCTCTCTCTCTCTCTCTCTCTCTCTCTCTCTCTCTCTCTCTCTCTCTCTCTCTCTCTCTCTCTCTCTCTCTCACTACACTCATGACCTATACACATTCTTTCTTAATATATGATAAACACTCTTTCACTCATCCCAAAATTTTTGTTTTGACGAAATCACCATTAGGGGGCTCAATAAACAACAGGATTAGACCATGTAACTTTCACAATAAAGGGAATTTAAAATCCTTACATAACGTAAAAAGAATTAATATTTATTTCTATTAAATAAATACTAAAATTCATACACACGCATCTAAACATATAACCTTATTAGGATATAAACATTAGTAGTGTTACAATACCCTTAGTCTATTCAAGGGTATGATTTAATGCCATAGTTCCCTTCCCTCAGATTTCTACGTAGATCTTTACTCACAACTCTCTCTAATGTCTGCTTATTTTGTCTATTTATTTATTTTAGATTGAATCCCTTGCAAGGATGAATTGGTTCCCTTATATATATGCATATTATAAGAACCATTAATAAACTATCAAACCTGAACCATTTTGGTTCCTATTGTGATGTTTCATCTTCATCTATGGCTCTTCAACTTTCAATTGTTACCTATAATGGTATAAAGTTTTTAATTTCATGCACTTTTTTTCACATTTTATGAATTTTTATGCATACTTGGAACTTTCATGCACATTCTATGCATTTTTACATGTTTTGTGAACTTGCGAGCACATTCAGTGTATTCAAGGAATTTATGCATAAATTTTATGAATTCTAAGAACTTTCACAGACATTTATGCTCATTCTAGGAAGTTAAAATCATTTATACAAATTAAGGGAAGTTTCACACCCATTTTGTGAAATTATATGCATTTTTACACATTTTGGGAATGGTTTTGTGTTCTATGAACTTTTATGCAAAACTAGTAATTTTTGGAGGCCAAAACTTTTGCATGCGAACACAAAATGAGTTGTGTTTTTGAAATTTCATAATTTATTAAGGATAATCTTAAATTTTAATCATATTATGGTTTTTAGTTTTTTTTTTTTTGGAAAATACATCTACATAATAAACAAACATAGAGAAGAAATATGTTATAAGAATGTCAAAACAACACAAGAATAAAAACATACATAAAATACAAATATTTTACCTAGGAAGAACTTTTTATGTAATAAACCTAGCACAATAATATTTTTTTTTAATAACATAAACTATCCCACCAAGAGCATACACAATATGACTAATAATGATCCAACCATTTAGTTGTCAAAATTTCAAAGATCATTTATTCTTGAATTTTGTAGGTTATATTTACATCGGTACTTAGACCTCTATGCATATAATTTAAGCCTATGATAGTACAAAAGTTTGATGCAATATATTATTTATCATTAGTGCCTCTCCTTATCAATTTTCATCATTTAGATAGTTGTATTTGTAATAACTACCTATCTATTTTTATTATTTATTTGGGTAAAATTGTTCCAATCTATATTACACACAAGAGAATGGTTTGGTTTAATGAATTGTTCAAGTAAACCACTTTACCGCGTTTACATTTTGGTGAACCCATTCCCTCTTGTGTAATCTGAGGTTAGATTGTGCTTATATTTCATATTGTATCTAATTTTTTAAGCATTGATTTTTTATGTTTCAAAATCATTATCCCTATTGTTATGTGTTGTGTGTAAACAATATTTTTTTGTGATTTATTTATCATCTAGATTTTAGCATATATTCCCATGTTGTTTATGGTCCCATATTATTCTACCTAAGGAGATTATATCTAAGGCTCATAATAGGTGAAGTGATATATTGAGATAAAAACCTGTTGATTTTGTTGAAATTGTTTGGTTAATACTCATGCATATTTGAAAAAGTAAAATTGTGTATGCCATTGGTGTTAATGTTCCTTCTAGCATTACATATTTTGATGAAAATGTGAATGAAAATATTATAATTTGATCTCAAATATCATATATATCTAATGATGAGAGAGATATACTTGAAAGACTTTATGGATTTACAAAACACATCCTAGATCATCTTAAAGAAATCAAGGAAATGTTATAGGTATTGAAATATATTCAAATCAAAACCCTTATTCAAGTGCCTCACATTGCATATATACCTTATACCCCGAATAATAATTTTTTTAGTACTACTAATAATGACCACAATTTTATAGGTTTCCCATTCCATGCCTGATAGTGTTGTTGTTTCTCAATTATTTTTTAATGTTTTTCCTCTTCCCATTTCTTTGAAAAATATTTTTGTTTCTTTGTCTTCTCAAACTGGATTTAATTTTTCTTTTTTTACTTCACAACTTCCTTAAACATCTCAACATGTTTCCCATGTTGGAATCACAACCACTAAAATGGTAGTGGTTGAAAAAGTGTACAAAATTTTATTTAAATTCCACTTATCATTAATTACTTATTCAAACTAACATAAAGATATATCAATGCATAATCAATCATTCATATGAGCATGAAACATGAACATAACACAGGAATGGAAGAGATATGTGGGAAAAAATCATTATGGATAAAATCAATTGGAACACATCTTGGATTATAATATTATAATCAATGGATCAATATTTAGTGAGGCATCAACCCACAAGGAACACCAACCCCTCACTAGTCAAGCACTAACTCAACTAGTCCTTTAGCAAGCACTAACTTGCAACGAGGCACAAACTCCCTAGTTAACTCAAAACCAAATCAATAAATTGGAAACTATTATCACATTTGGACACATATTTTTTTCTCAATTTAGGATTATCACTTTATTTTTCTCTTCACACTCCAAATCCTCTCAAACAACCTATTAGGCTTATTCATTCAACTAGCCCTCTTCTTGGTAGAATTAGGTCAAATGACCTTACTCATCATATATATAATTATTTTTAGATATTAATAAAAAATTAAACACACCTATATTATGGTATTAAATCCATATAACTAGTTTCCAAACTTTTATTTCATTCGTTTATTACCTTTATTTTCTAACTAGTCAAATTAGGCCTATTAGACCTTCTTCTTATACATGACTCTTGATTTCATCCACCTTGCTTGGAAATAAAAATCACCATAATTGGCTCACATTTTTAATATATAAAAAAATATGTTTTATAATTTAAACAACCACTAAATATGTTGTTCACCACTCATAAGGACCAAAAGCACCATTAGGCCTAATAGAGACCTAATGTAATTAAGCCTTCTCAAAGCACACATTTCACCTTGACCACTTTAGAAAATATTGAGACTCCAAAAATTGATTAAAAATTTAAAAAACTTAAATTATACCTTTAATAATCTCACATTATATCCCCAACACCATATATCACATTTCACTCCTTGAACCACACCATTAGGTCTACTCGCAATTAGGCCTTCTCACTGCTAGAAAGTCTACCTTGAATATCTGAAGTATGTACTCAAATTTTATACATAATCACATTAAATAATAATATGGGTATAAACTAAATTAACTAAAGTTAATATCCATGTCAATTATACTTCACCAAATAGGGAAAAATACCTTAGACTGATCATTTCAATATGCTCACTTAGAACTGCAAACATGCCTCAAACACCTAGTCAAGAACCTTTGACTTTTCACAACTTCATAAGAATTTAACATTAATAAAAATGTATTAAAATGAACCTAAGATACCTATATAAAAAATTAATATGCATTATAATCTTCAAATCTATGCATAATGACTTAGGAACATCATTCTCACTAACACATAGAAACCTATTTGAATGCTCCAAAATATAGGTATGGAAACCAAGACTTAGAAAACCTATGTAAACACTTTTATTAAATTAAAATAATTTTATATTAAAATTAAACATAATTATAAAAATTAAAATAAATATATTATAAATTTCAATATCAATATTTATCTTACAAACCAATCTTATGTCTTCACCTTACACAGACCTCACTGTGTTAGACAAGTCACTTTGAGAAATATTTTTTGCTTGTATATGAGTATCTAAAAATATTATATTTAAAGGTGATATGTGATATAAGTTTTTAAAAACAAACCCATGCATTTTTATCCATCCCTAATCTCATTCTCACATCTACCTAGTTTTCTCACTATCTTCTTCATTAGGCCTTTTTAGTGATAGGCCAACTTCCATGACCAGTTTAACATATTTGAATTTTGTAAAATTATCATAAAATTACATGATCATAAAATACAAGTCTCACACATCATCATATAATAATTTTCATGGTTTAACCTGATCAATCCTATCTTCTACATTAAAATCTAAAAAATAAGGGGTTTCTTATAGCTTCCACTCACTCTTCTTACAGACCAATACCACCTGGAGGTACTTGAGAGAGTTTAATACAACCTCAAATCATCATAATAGGCCAACCAAACCATTATGAGTAGTTTTGAATCATATATTCCATATCAGTTGACTATTAGGGTTTTAGAGAGGGTTAAAACTATATTCCATTCTTAACAATAATTCATAAAGATCAAGCCCTCAACCCAAAAAAAATGGTAAGAAATTTAAGCTAGGTCCCTTACCCACCTACCATGAAATTCTTGGATCCTCATGCAAAGGTTTCACATGCCAAAGAGCATACAAAAATAATTCTCGAATCTATAATACCCCATTTTGTGCACACAAAAAACCTCAAAACCATATTTCATTCTTTATCCTTTAGTATATAACCTCAGACTTGGTCAACACACTTGAAAAAAATTATCACACCTATAAAAATGATCTCATGAGCCCTACATCTTGGAAAATGCACTTGCCCCTCATTAGACCACACTAGGTCTCTTTGCACATTAGGCCTTGAACTTCTAGTCATAATTAGACCTTGAACACACCTTGAAACCTCTTTTATTTTTATCAACACCTCATACTCATGCTCACACACTACCAATATTATTCTCATAAGCCTTAGACTACTCACCTCAACATGCTACCAAGTTGATGCCTTCTTATTAGGTCTCTCACGTTTATGGAACATGAAATCAAATTCAAGAATAATAAAGATAAATTAAAATAACATTGATGAAATTTTCATGAAATCAATGACAAATTCATGCATACCTTAGAAAAAATTCTCAATAATCTCCCCCTTTGTCATAGATGGCAACCACTAATTGATGAAAATCTTTTAAAGAAGCTTCTCTTATTGGGATACATCTCCCCTATATAGATCAATCTCACCATTTGACATTAATGACAAAGTGCTACCTACAACAAAAATAAATAAGTAGGAATGAAAGATCATATCAATAAACTCCCCTATCTCATTGCATCCCTCAAACATCTTTTCCTTGGCAAAATAATGTGACTTCCCCTTTGATCTCATAGCTTGTGGAATAATTTCTTATTCTTGGAGTTAAGAGACCTCTTTATTAGCTCCCCCTAAACACTTGCCTTGATTAGTGATAGATAGGAGTAGGAATCACACCCAATTCCTATCTTAGATGTTCAAAAGTAGCCTTTGGAAGAGGCTTAGTCAAGATATCTACAATTTGATCCTTGATAAACACAAATTCAAGCTTAATACTTTGTTCACTTACCTATTCTCTTAAGAAATTATACTTGAGAGGAATGCATTTGGTCCTTGAATGCATGACATGATTCTTTAAAACAATTATGGCACTAGTATTATCATAAAAAATAGGAGTAAGACCATCAAACTCCACTTTTTAGTCATTTAGGGTTTGTCTCATCCACAACACATGAGTGCAACATGAAGTTGATATAATGTACTCAACCTCACAAGTAGATAAAGCCACTAATAGTTTATTCTTGCTTATTCATGATACTAGACACTCATCTAAGAAGAAGGCTCCTCCACTAGTGCTCTTTCTATCATCTAGACTCCCAATCCAATATGCATCTATATAGGCTACTAGATCAAACTTCATATTCCTTGGGTACCAAAATCCATACTCCATAGTTCCTTTGAGATACCTAAGTATCCTATTCAATTCTTGTAGATTAATTTCCTTAGGATCTACTTGAATTCTTCCCACAAGACATGTTGCTTGCATGATGTTAGGTCTAGAGGTAGTAATATACATCAAACTCCTAATCATTGATCTATATTTTATCTAATTAACTCTTAAATATTTATCCTCATTTCTTAAATTACATCATGTAACTATAGGTATATTCATAGACTTGAAATCTTCCATTTCAAACTTCTTTAACATCTCTTTTATATACTTAGATTGTGAAATAATCATACCTTTTTCTGATTGACTGATTTGAAGTCTAAAAAATAAGGATAGTTCTCCAAGCATAGACATTTATAATTCTAACTTCACCACCTTTGGAAATCCCTTGGTCATGTTCTCACTATCTCCACCAAATATGATATCATCCATATAAACTATTAAAATCAATTGATGTTCATTTTTAGTTTTGATTTACAAGTTACTATTTATAACTCTTTTCTTGAAACCTTGGTCTAAAATATACTTGTATAGTTTGGAATACCAAGCTCTAGGGGCTTATTTTAGACCATAGAGATCCTTCTTCAACCTGCAAACATAGTCCTTGTTATCAGTCAATAGTAAACCCTCAAGTTTCTCAATGTACACTTCTTCTTCTAAGTTCCCATTTAAGAAAGTTGACTTGACATCCATCTAGTATATCTTGAAGCCTTTGAAACCTTCATAAGAAATAAATAGTCTAATAAACTCTAACCTTGCTATAGGAGAAAATCTTTGCTCAAATTCCACTCCTACTTGAGCACATCCTTTGCATACTTGTATACCCTTGTTTTTGTGAGTTTTCCATTCTCATCCTACTTATTTCTGAACACCTAGTTTGTACTAATGACATTTTTGTCTTTAGGTCTAGGTATTAATACCAAAATCTCATTCTTCTCAATCTAATTTAATTCTTCATTCATGGAATTTATCCAAAACCCGTCTTCACTTGCTTTTATATAGATTTTATGTTCAAATTAGACAATAAGGCAATATCTTCTTGATTAACATTACTCACCATTCTTCTTCTTTTTTGTATGCTTGAACTTTTATTCCCAATAATCTAAGATTCAAGATGATCCTTTTGAATCTACCAGGAACCTTTTAAGTCTTCTCTCTCTCTTCAATTTCTTCTTCTTCATCCTCATCTATCTCTATTTCTCCTTCATCATTCTTTGATCGAGAGTATTATTTGTTTATCTCATCAATCTTCACATTTGTTCTCTCTACTATATTTTATAACCTCTTGTTGTAGCATCTATAAATAACACTAACTGATGAATATCCCAAGAAAATACCTTCATCAAACCTTTATTCAAAATTGCCTAATCTCTCATCATCTCTCTTGATATAACATTTACTTCCAAACACTTTGAAATGTTCAAAACTAGCAGGTATGCAATTCCGTAATTCATATAGAGTCTTATCACCATTGATCCTAATCTATCCTTTATTTAAAGTGTAAACTATAGTACCCATAGCTTCTCTCTAGTATCTATCAGACAACTTTGACTTATTCAACATGGTACTTTCCATTTCTTAAACAATTATGTTCTTTATTTCAACCGTCCCATTCTTTTGAGGTGTTATAACAATTGAGAACTATCTTCTTATTCTATTTACCTCACAAAACTCATCAAACTCATTTGACAAAAACTCTCCTCCTTTCTTAGACCTAAGATACTTGATCTTCACATTCATTTCATTTTCAACCAAAGCCTTGAAAGTTTTGAACTTGCCTAGAGCTTCTGACTTCTCTTTCAAGAATGTTACCCAAGTCATTATTGTGAAGTCATCTATAAGAACATGAAGTAGTTGTCACCTTCAATGCTTTAGATCCGTGTAAGATCACATAGATCAGTATGAATTACTTCTAAAGGTATAGTAGTAGAGTATTATATAGACTTGAATCTCCTCCTAGTTTGCTTACTATGTTGACATGCCTTGCAAAGAACATTTTAGGTATGTTCTTCAAGAATCAATTGAAGCTAATATTGACCAAATTGTCAAAGTTCAAATGACCTAACCTCCTATTCCATTGCCAAATTTCATCTACCTTTCTCATAAATCAATTTTGTTTTGTGATATCATTCAATACATATAGATTTTTCCCAGTTCTCTTGTCTTTGGCAATCAACCTACTTGATTTTACTCTCCTTATCTCAAATCCTTTATCATGAAAGTTTTGGGTATGTCTTTGGGTGGACATTTGACTTAAACTCAACAAGTTATGTTTCAAGCCATCTACATACAATATTTTTTTTGTCTTGGTCTTCCCATTGTCCATGCTCAAAGCACCTTTGCCAACTATATTAGCAGATGTGTTATCTCTAAATCTCACTAATATTATTGAATTCTTATTCAAAGTGATGAATTTGATTTTATCTCCTATCATGTAACTTGAATAACCATTGTCTATATACCACTTCAAATCTTCATTTTGAGTATGAAAGGTAGTTTGGGCTATCATAGAGTCTTCTCCTCTAGATTCTTGATTTTCCTTCATCTTACCCATAGGGTCTACTTTCTTGATCCATTATTTAGTATCATGACTACTTATCTTCTAAATCTAATTGCTCTTCCTCATATATCTTATCTTACACTCTCTTGCAATATGTCCTCTTTTGTTACATTTATAATACAAGATTTTACTTATTCATCTACAGTTAACAAATCTATGTCTAAATTGACCATAAGAGAAAAAATAAACATTGAAAGAATCCACATAATTTGATTATTTAATCTCATTTATATTTTTATGATCATTAGATGATACACCACTACCTTTGATATCCTTTGACAGAAGAAAACCCTTATTGGTTTGTTGATGATTGACTTCAAACTTGAACACTTCTACATGGGTCTTTATTCTTCCAGTTTTATCATTCCTTGATAGATCATTGAATTTTGGAAATTTAATCTCTTTGATATCCTCTTGTTCTTATTTGAAACCAAGACCTATCATGTCAAAAAAGGACCTTTGACTATCCAAAATATTGTTAAGCTTTCCAATACTCTCCTCAAATTTTTTTATATGTCTTTATCTTGATTGCATCTTGCTCAATTTATGACTCTAAAGTCTTTAATTTCATTCTAAGTTGGGTGCCTTCTTTCATATGATTCTTCTCTTTTGAACAACATTCAAAGGATGTTTCAATGGTTGTGCATAAATCTTCTTGAAATCATAATAAACAGTTTCATTATCACAATCTATACATGTGATCCAAAGATCTCCCTTAGACTATTATGTCTACACAAGAGACCTTGCTCTGTTAGTGTAAAAACTTTCTTTCAATTTCACTTAACATTCATTAAGCATTCAAACTAACATAAAGATATAACAATGCATAATCAATCATTCATATGAGCATGAAGCAAGAAAATAACACAAGAATGCAAGAGATATGTGGGAAAACATCATGGGGGATAAGATCCAATGAAACATATCTTGGGATACAATCCTATAAAAAATGGATCAAGATTTAGTGAGGCATCAACCCCACAAGGAGCACCAACTCAACTAGTCCTTTAGCAAGCATTAACTTGCAAGGGGGTACCAATCCCCTAGGTAACTCATCACCAAATCAATCACCTAGATCCTATGATCACCTTTGGACACTTTTTTATCACTTAAATAAATATTTTCACTTTCTTTTTCTCTTTACACTCTCCAATCCTCTCAAACAATCTATTAAGCCTCTTCGCTCAACTAGCCCTATTCTTAGTAGAATCAGGTCGAATGACCTTGCTCATCATCTATAGAATTATTGTTATATGTTCATGAAAAATTAAACACAACTATATAATGGTATTAAATCCCTATAACTGGTTTCCAAACTTATAATTCATTTGTTAATTATCTCTATTTTCTAACTAGTCAAATTAGGCCTATTAAACCTTCTTTTTATACATGACTCTTGCTTTCACCCACCTTGGTCGGCCATAAACATCACCATAATTTGATAACCCTTATAATATATCAAAAAACATGTTTAAAAAGTGAAACAACCACTACATATGTCAGTCACCACACATAAGGACCAAAACCACCATTAGGCCTAATAGAGACCTAATGCAATTAGGCCTTCTTAAAGCACACATGTCACCTTGACCATCTTGGAACATATTGAGCCTCCAAAACTGAATGAAAAACTTAAAAAATTACTAAATTATACCCTTGATAATCTCACCTTAAATTTACAACACCATTTATCTCATTTCACTACTTGAACTACACCATTAGGTTTACTTGCAATTAGGCCTTCTCACTGCCAGAAAGAATACCTTGAATATCTGAAGTATGTACTCAAATTTTCCACATAAAAACATTAAAAAAAAACATTTATGGAACCTACATGACCTCAGGGTCATCACCATGTCAATTATACTTCACCAAATAGGGTAAAATACCTCAAACTGATAATTTCAATATGCTCACTAAAAATTGCAAATAGGCCTCAAACACCCAGTCAAAAACCTTTAAATTTCCACACCTTCATAATAATTTATCATAAATAAAAATGTATTAAAATTAACCTATGAGACCTATAAAATAACTTAATATGAAATATAATCTTCAACTCTATGCATAATGACTCAGGAACATCATTTTCATTAATGCACATAAACCTATCTGAATGCTCCAAAAAATAGTCAGGGCAACTAAGACTAAGAACAAATGTGTGAAAACATATATTAAATTAAAATAAGTTTATATGATCATTAAAAATCCTAAAAACAACTTCAAATAAATATATTACAAGGTTCAATATCAATATTAGTCTTACATACCAATCTCATGTCTTCACCCTACACATACCTCATTATGTTAGACATGTCACTTTGAGAATAACTTTTTTCTTGTATATGAGCATCTACAAATTTTATATTCAAATGGGATATGTGATATAGGTTTTTAAAAATAAAACCATGTACTTGGATCCATCCCTAATCCACTGCAACCCATCCCTAATCTCATTCTCACTTCTGCTTGATTTTCTCACTATCTTCAACATTAGAGCTTTTTAGTAATAGGCCAAATTCTATGACCAGTTTAGCACATTTTAAGTCTATAACCTGATCAAAAAATTAAATTATCATAAAATAAAATTCTCACACATAATCCTCCAATCATTTTCATGGTTAAACTTGGTCAACCCTACTTTCTACATCAAAAATTTAAGAAATAAGGGGTTTCTTGTAGCTTCCACTCACTCTTATGATAGACCAATGCCACATAGAGGTACCTAGGATATTTGAATACAAACTCAAATAATAATACTAGTTCAACCAAACCATTATGATCACTTTTGAATAATATCTTCCAAATTAGGTCACTATTAGGGTTTTAGAGAGGGTTTAGACTATCTTCCATTCCTAACAATCACATAAAGCTCAAGACCTCAAACCAGAAACAAATGCCAAGAAATTTAATCTAGGACCCTTCCCCAATTACCATGAACTAATTTGATCCTCATGCAATGGTTTCATGTGTTAATGATCATAAGAAAATCCTTCTTTAGTCTCTAATACCCCATTCTATACACACACAAAACCTCAAAACCATATTTCATGCTTTCTCCTTTAGTCTATGACCTTAGACTTGGTCAAAACACTTGAAATAACTTATCACACCTCTGACAATGCTCTCATGAGTTTTGACACCTTGGAAAGTGCACTGGACCCCTCATTAGACCACACTAGGCCTCTTTACACATTAGGCCTTAAACTACCATGCACACTTAGACCTTAAACACACCTTGAAACCTCTTGTAATTTTATCAACACATAATAATTATGCTCACACACTTCCAATCTTATTATAATAAGCCTTATACTACTCACCTCAACATGCTACTAGGCATATGCCTTCTCACTAGGTCTCTCAAGTACATGGATCACGAACTCAACTTCAAGAACAACAAAGACAACTCAGAATGACATCAATGACACTTTCATGTCATCATTGAAAACTTTATGCATACCTTATAACACATTCTCAACATTCCAAAAAGAGTCATTTCCATTGTCGCTCTCACAACAAATCTAGAAGGTTGCTGCCACATAGGCAATCACCTCCTCTGACATAATGTGGCGATTGGGATCCTTCTTGTTTCAACAAGATTTTACACTTTAACTTTAAAAAGTTTCCTCAAAACATTTTACAAATGCATCACAAGATGTAACTAAAGAAAATGTAAAGGTAGTGAACAATACAAACACTGATTAAGAATCTTTACTTGAGGGAGATGACCGATGATATTTTAGTTGGGTTAAAGTAAATGACTAGTATTCGCTTACCACTAGTCTCTTTGCTATGGTTATTGAAGTACTTGTTTTATATTATTTGAATTTTTTAACATTTGACCATATAAATTTCTTTTTGTAGGCTAAATATTATATTTTAAAATAGTTTTTTTGACATTAAAATATGTTTTCATATTGCCTAATTTTTTGTAAATAATTTATAACATTTTCTTAAAATAATGTAATTGTATTTTATCAAATATATATGGTTAATATAATTTATAAATTTTCAGAAGTAAAAATACATTTCAATTATTTTATATTTATTTTTAAAAAATTTAAAAAAAATCATCCATTATTTTGAAGATGCTTTATTTAAAATTTAATTAAATATAAAAAATTAATATAAAACTAAATATGGCTCCTCATTGTTGGTTGCCAATTCTCCTTCACAACTTGAGGAACTTTCAAAATTTTACATGAAAGATCTTTCCGCACTACATGTTATTATAAAAACTTTTCACACTGCATGTTATAATAAAAATTTTCCGTACTACATGCTATAATAAGGGTCGTCTAGCGACTAGTCCCTGTTTCAGTAATTAAATTTATTTAATAGTGAAAATTGTTTATGGTTCACTTTGTCTATGAATTTGTAATGTAAGTCTATTACAACTTGTGATGATAGATAAAGAGAAATAAAAATAAATAAATAGTCTATGGAAACAAAAAAAAGGTTAAAGGCCTATGGTCAAGTATACAGTAAATAGTGGTCTCATTTTAGGTAAAATAATATGCTTTTCAAATTGGTAATTGGGAAAAAGGTTTAATATCCTTGGCACCTATATGGAACAAATCTTATTAAAAGTTTAATTTTTGTTTCAAGCTATAGTTTCCACCCTCAAGATTGTTGTATTATGGTGGAAAAAAGTGTTGATCAATCACCAAGAATTTAACAATTGCATGTGTAACTTTAATGATATAATATTTTAGGTTGCTAAATGTGTGAATTTAAATGTATGTTTAAATAATATTTTGAAAATATTCTAGTAAATATATATATAATTTTATATCAAATTTTATAATTGTCAAAATAATATATTTTTAAAATATTTTTATTAGTTATTTAAAAGTGAAGTAATTGAAAAGTAAAAATTATAATTCTTACATTAACATAAATTAATAATATACCTAATATATTTAAACTTAAATTTACATTATTATTTATATATTTAAAATTTATTAAATTTGAAATAGATAGATAAATGTATTTTATATTGAAATGTCTTACCTTGATGTGAAAGTACAATATGAAACTTATATTTAAAAAATCAAAATATAATAATTATAAATTGTTGAAATTATATTTCGTAAAAATAAACACTTTAAATTGGATTCAACCATTTTAAAATGTACCGAAACAAAAATAAATTTTAGTTTGTAGGTTAATAAAATGTAAATATACAACTTTCATTTGTCCCAAATGGTGAGGGAAAAGGCTCTCTCCATGGTTGGATATTTAAGCAATTATCATGAAAATCTTGAATCCAGTTTGTATAAAAATGAAAATTAATAAATTTGTCAAAATGATTATCTATTTAATAATTCTAGCATATTTAGTTAAATAGATCATTATTACTTTTTTGGCATATAAATACAATTAGAGAAGTTTTAAATGATTACTATTTTCTAACCTATAAATATTGTTATTATTTTCTAGCCTATAAATATGGTTAGATAAGTTTTAAATGGAATGTTAGTATAAAAGATTTTAATATTTTTATGTGAAATTTTAGACAAACATTTATAATTATTAAAATAAGTTTAAAATTTCTTTAAAATTATGATTTTTTAACAAAATTTTTGTCATTTTTTATGTTCATAAATTGTTGTATGTTGTATTGTATTCCAAATGTCATTTTTAGAAATAAGTTTTTAATTATAATATTGATATAAATGGAATATTTTATAAAAACATGAATCGAATATTTCTTAATATTTGATATTAAATATTAGAATTCATAAAATATTATGCTATTTCAAAACTTTTTATTGATTACAATAAAAAAATATTTTGTTCTAACGATTCCTATAATACTCTACAAAACAAGAACTAATAAAAACATTCCGCACTACATGTTATAATACTCCGTGGAAAATTTGCCATGAAATCTTATACATTTCAACAAAACGAGACTTTCTTAATGAACTTTGTAAACCATACATCATATATTTCCCTTTCCAAAACAAATTTATTTTCTCCAACGTAGGAAACTTCTTGTAAAGAGAAATTTGGATTGTTTTATACGTTTTTGTGTATCCCCTCCTCTCATTAAATTATTGGTCGTTAATTGAATTTTATAGGATATTTTATTTTAAGTTTTTAACCACATGGCCTACTTCGAAAAGTCATTAGACACCCTTAGAGTTACGTGGTGTAGACGGTTTATTAAAGATTGAGTTTTGAATTTAAACATGTAACCCATGAAAGATATTTTACATTGACCTTACATTATATCAATATCAATCTAAATATTTTGCTATTACATTTTATACGAAAAAGTGATAGTGAATACTATTTAAAAGAGGAGATAATGTTTTTTCTCTTATTGAATCAAAATACATTCACATGAATTAAAATTATTTAGAGTTATGATTCTAAGCATGTATGATATATTGTTACAACTTTTCAAGAGGTTTTTTTAATCAACTAATTTGTATAATATATATATATATATATATATATATATATATATATAGAGTTGAGGATTAGATCAAGATTAAAAGATAAGTAAATTAGAGAATTATACTTATCAAATCAATGAAGCAAAGATAAAACTTACATCGTCATTAATATGTACAATAGTAAAAAAAGTTACAAAAATATGGGAATTTTTATGCACTTTATGTACGTTTATACAAACTGTGGAAAATTTAACACATATTATGTGCATTTTTTTTGTCATTTTGGGAACTTACATGGATAATTTGTGCATCTTAAGAATTACTACACATTTTGTGAACTACACAAAACCAATAACTTTCAAAGGCCATAGCTTTTGTCTATGAACTCAAAATGACATGTTATTTTTTTAGAAAGTGCATGATGTTTTGAGGAGAATGCAAGTATGCATTCAAATTATTGTTTGAAGTTGTTCTTAAATCTATTTTTCTTATGCTCTAATGCCTGCCACTGTTAGGCCTTTAAAAAACAAAGCCACTTCTTATATTCTACGGATTGTTGAGAAACTACACCAACTCATCTAGAACCATATTGTTTCTTAAGAATGCCCTTCTGTAATATAATTCATACCCTCAAAATTTTGTAGTTTTAGTGCTTCATAAGGATCATTTATACCATGCTAAAATGGAAAACACACAAACTAGTCTACATGAACACACCCCTACACATATTGGTTGATGTGAGATTGCTTATGGACCCATATGATCATGCATTATTTAATCTGGGTAATATTTTTTGAGCATAGTGCTCACAAATTCAGGCTAGGTGGTAGATTCACCTATTTTACTTTTAGGGTAAGTCCTCAATGGGTCCTTCCCTTAGGTGAGGTATTTCATCTTTTACATCCATCTACTAGATCTCAAACCATCCTCCTACACTTGTATTTTATCAACTTTCTCTCCCCCTTGCCCACTACTTGGGAAAAACCCATCCACCTCCTCCAACATGCTATCTTTCACATTTCCCCTCTTCTTGTGGGTTTTCTCGCACCACTATCCATCCACCTCCACCATGTTTTTTCCCACACATTCTCCAAATATTCATCACCCCCAAGAATATTCCTCTTCCACTACCTCTTTATTTTTAGCTTTCTCTTTGAAGGATTCACCACTTTCTTGAGCATCAAAAAATTTACCTATCATCTTCCTTTATATCTTAAAGATGGATTTTATGCCAACCTATTATGTTTCCATCATTGCAATATCAAATAATTCCACCATCTCTGTTGTAACATCCTCCTCCTTTGTTGTTTCTACCTTTAGGATTTTATCAAAGAATTCATCAACCTATTCTGTCTCACTCCTCACCTCCATGCCACATGTGTGGTATTCTTAATCTTTCCTATTTTTCTTAGTTGATGTTTTATCCCCACCATCTTCAACAAAATACACATTAAGAGAATCAAACATATCCTCAATCACCCTCATCTCTTCTCTAAGTAAGAGATAGTCTTTTTCATCTTTGTGGTCAAACCAAGGACCTCTATGAACAACCATCTCCATTTATTCAACTTCTCTTAATTCAATCTCTTCATATTCCTATAAAGGAATATATTCTTCATCTCCACTCAATACTCCGTCTAAATCAACGTCACGTGCACTCATGTGTGCATCTTTTAACTCTGTGTCCTTGTCTTTACTTCTCCTTCTTCCCCTATAACTTATTTAATATACTTTAATGTGTTTGATAGAGAAATTCTTTGGGGTTTGTTTGCATGGGGATCCCTAAATGTCCTAATCTAATTCTTAAGTTTGATCTTATTTTCAATTATAGGGGTTGCTAAATCCTCTTGACTACCTTGGAGGGATTGAGGAACTAAAATAGGGTTAGGAGGGTTTTGTAGGTGAGGAGGGACAGGATGGATTTATAGGTGAGGAGGGTTATGATGGTTTTACAGGTTAGGAGGGATAGGAGGGTCACATTGTTGTTTAGTGACACTTGCCTCTACATGTGCTAAAAAAACAATTTCGATAAAAGTAGAACAAAATTAAATATTCTTTTTCTAAATGCACTAGAATGTGTTTGCATACCTCTCTTCAGTGTGGCATTACTGAATTTGAGTTGTACAAGTGTTTTTTTCTTTCCCTAGTTTCACTCAACCATGTATTTACTCTTAATATCTTTTGTTCATAGTTTGCATTGATGCTAAATAAATGACATCAATGTTTATGATTTGGTTTTAAAATAATGGAACATTGTATGTGGTTATGCTATTTTAAAACCACATATACGATTAAACCACATACTTGATTTTGACACTAAACCACATATACAATTATAGCTTGGTAATATTGAGCCTATATCATAAAACTATGTATACAATTTTTAAAAAACATGTACATGAAATCAATTTCCTAAAATTCTATCCATTTTTTGGCTCCCCATCTAAGTGCACTTACGCTACACGAGGGCTTAAAATTAACCCATGATAATAAAGTGAATACTATCAAATCCACTACATATGAAACTCTAACAAAAGTTCAAAATAAGGTGTTACCTAAGGGGTACAAAAGAAGCTAATCATACAACCTTGAAAATATGTACCCAAAATTGAAGAACCTACTCATTCATGTATCGAGGTAATAATATCATAACTTCTTAAACCCATTCAAGATATAACACCTACCAAAGATCTAATCATTTTTCATGCCATTCAAATAACTAAAATTAATACTTTACAAGAGGATAGAAAATTTTACATAATTGTACTATAGACATCTAATTTTGGTAAAAGTCATGTATTTGCATTATCTGTGTCATGATATAGTCTATTAGGTTCATTTTCTTACTCTAGGACCTTATTGGTACACTTTCCCTTCACAATGGACCCTTAATATTCTTTAATCATACATTTTTGCTCATGAACATCTTCATATCTATTATTTTTCTACCTTGAATTCCACCCAATTATATTTTAATTCATTTTGGCCTATGTTTCATAGGTATTCTATCTTGACCCTTTGAGGAATAGTCTAAAAGTGGTCTAGATCACTTTCAAAACAATCTAAAACTGGTCATGTTATTTGTGAGTCTTGTGTGAGAACATTTCATGTTTTCTCATACACACATAGTTTTGTTGTTACATTTTGAGGTTAGGTTAAAGAGAATAAATTAAATACATTTTCCCAATCATTTCCACAAAACAAACACACAATCCTACTCAATATCAACCTATGCATCTGCCCTAAAAATTGTAGAACTAGAAAAGAGTGGAGTACATTATCGACACCTAGTGACATAGTTAGTAGAAGCATATTTACACAATTAACAACATGCTTATTTTTTATTGTACGTCATCAATGATTAGCCAAGTATTCCTCATCCAATAACTAGTACTAGATTTATAGGTGATATCTCTATCATCTTTCATACCTTGATTTTAGTTCTATAATTCCATATTACTTCCAAGGTGGAGGGATTGAGGAACTACAAGAGGGTTAGGAGGGTTTTATGAGTGAAGAGGGATAGGAGGGTTTTGTAATTGAAGAGGGATAGGATGATTTTGTGGGTTAGGAGGTATAAAAGGGTCAAGTTTTTTTTAGTGCCACTTGCCTCTACATGTGAAAAAAAAACAATTTCAATAAAAATAGAAAAAAATTAACTATTTTTTTCTAAATGCACTAAAATGTGTTTGCATACCTCTCTTTCAGCATGGCATTATTGAATTTAGGTTCTTGGAGTGTTTTATGCTTTCCCTAGTCTCACTCAACTGTGTATTTACTCTTGTTGTCTTTTGTTTGTGGTTTGCATTAATGCCAAATGAATGACATCGATGATTTTTATTTGTTTTTAAAATAATATATAATGAAGTATGTAGTTATGCTATTTTAAAACTACATAAATGGCTAAACCATGAACATGATTTTAACATTGAACCACATATACCATTATGTCTTGTTAGTATAGAGCCTATGTCATAGAACCGTATATGCAGTTTTAAAAATTGCATACACATAATCAATTTCATAAAATTATATCTAATTTTTGGATTCCCATCTATGTGCACTTTCCCTACCTAAGTGCTTAAAATTAACCCATGAAAATAAAGTGAATATTATCAAATCCCCTACTTATGAACCTCCAATAGAAACTCAAAACAAGGTGTTACCTAAAGAGCTACCAATGAAGCTATTCATACGACCTTGAAAATATATAACCAAAATTGAATAACCTCCTCATTCATGTACTAAGGTAACAATATCAAAATCTTACATGAAAAATCCTTCTGCACTACATACTATAATAACAACTTTTTGCACTACACGCTATAATACTCCATGGAAAATCTTGGAAACTTCTAGTAATATGTGGAACATCTAACATGAAATCTTGTACATTTAAACAAAGAGAGACTTTCATAATGAACTTTGCAAACCATACATCATACTTTTCCATTTCCAAAACAAATTTATTTTCTCCAATGTAGGAAACTTATAGTAAAGAGAATTTTGGATTGTTTTATATGTTCATGTGTATCTCCTCCTTTAATTAAATTATTAGTCTCTAATTGACTTTTATACAATATTTTTGTTAAGTTGTTAACCACATGGCGTACTTCAAAAAGTCATTAGACACCCTTAGTGTTATGTGGTGTAGACATTTTATTGAAGACTAACTTTTGAATTTAAACATGTGACCCACTGAAATATACTTTATATTGACCTTACATTATATTAATATCAATCAAAATATTTTGATATCACATCTTATATGAAAAGGTCACAGTGAAGAATATTTAAAAAGGGAGGTAATGTTTTTTTCGTCTCATTGAATTAAAATACATTCACAAGAACTAAGATTACACAGAGCCATGATTCCAAGCATGCATAATATGTAGCTACAACTCTTCAAGAAGTTGTTTTGACCAACTAATTTGCATAATATTTTATGCATCCATTGTTGAGGATTAGATAAAAATAAAAGGAGAAGTAAATAAGAGAATTATACTTATCAGATTAACAAAGCAAATTTAAAACCAAGATCATCACCAGTCAACATAACAATAAAAAAAAAGTTACAAAAATATGGGAACTTTTCTTCACTTTATGTAAATTTATGCACATTATGGAAACATTAACACACACTATGTGCATTTTTTATTATTTCAGGAAGTTCTATGCATAATTTGTGCATCCTAGGAACCATTGTGCATTATGTGAACTTCTACACAAAACTGATAACTTTAAAAGGAAATAAATTTTATCTATGAACTCAAAATGACATGTTATTTTTTAGAAAGTGATTGATGTTTAGAGGGAAATGCAAGTATGCAATAATATTATTATTTGAATTTGTTATTGAATCCATTTTTATTTTGCTCTAAGGCCTATCACTATTAGGCCTTTAACAAATAGAGACACTTCTTATATTCTACTGATTGTTGAGAAAATACACCAGCTCATTATTTATAACCATATTATTTCCTGAGAGTGCCCTTTTGTAGTATACTTTATAACCTCAAATGTTTGTAGTTTTAATGCTTTATAAGGATCATTTATACCACTCATAAATTTAAAACAGACAAAGTAGTCTACACGAACACACCCCTACACACATATTAGTTGATGTGAGATTACTTAAGGACCCATATGCTCATGCATCATCTAATTTGGGTAATATTGTTTTGAGCATAATGCTCACAAATTTGGGATAGGTGGTAGCACCACCTATTTTACTTTGAGGATATTTCCATAATGGGCCCTTCCTCTAGGTGAGGTATTTAATCTTTTCCAACCATCTACTAGATCTCAGACCATCTTCCTATACCTATCTTTTATCAAATTTATCTTCCCTTTACCCAACTCTTGGGCATAGCTCATTCGCCTCATCCAATATACTATCTTTCTCATTTTCCATCTTCTTGTGGGTTTCTTCCCACTACTATCCATCCACATCCACCAAGTTTTCTCCACTCATTCTCCACATACTCATTATCTCCAA
Organism: Torreya grandis; assembly: GCA_037957365.1. Lineage (NCBI taxonomy): Eukaryota > Viridiplantae > Streptophyta > Pinopsida > Cupressales > Taxaceae > Torreya > Torreya grandis. Next base: position 6,742,270 of record JARHVA010000171.1, on the reverse strand, counting down.
GAATATTATTCTTCTATTACCTCTTTATTCTTAGCTTTCTTGTTAAAAGATTCACCACTTTATTGGGCATCAAAAAAATTACCTATCACCTTTTTTTATATCTTCAAGCTGAATTTTATGTCAACTTATTATGTTGTCATCATTGCAACATCAAATAATTCCACCGCCTCTATTGTAACATCCTCATCCTTTATTTTTTGCCTCTAGTATTTTACCAAAGAGTTTGTCGACCTATTTTGTCTCACTCCTTGCCTCAATGCCACATATGTGACATTCCTCATATTACTTATTTTTCTTAGTTGATGTTTTATACCCGCTAACTGCAATAAAATAAACATTTAAATAATCAAATATCTCCTCCATCACCCTCATCTCTTTTCCAAGTAATATATGCTCTTCTTCACTTAGTGGTTAAAATGAGGACCTCTATGAATAACCATATCAATTTATTCAACTTCTCTAAATGAAATCTCTTCATATTCCTATAATGGAATATCTTCTTCATCTCCACTTGATAATCCCTGTAAATCAATGTCACATGCACTCACATGTGAATCCTTTACATCTATGTCTATGCCTTTACTTCTCCTTCTTCCCCTATATCTTATTTAATGTGTTTGATAGATAAAATTGGTGGGGGTTGTTTTCCTGGGGATCCCTTAATGTTCAAATCAAATTATCAGGTTTGATCGTATTTTTAGTGTTATGGGCTGCTAAATCTTCTTGACTGCCTTGGAGGGATTGAGGAACTACAAGAGGGTTAGGAAGGTTTTGCGAGTGAGGAGGGATATGAATATTTTGAGGGTGAAGAGGGAAAGGATGGTTTTACTGGTTAGGAAGGATAGGAGGTTCAGGTTATTATTCAGTGCCACTTGCCTCTACATGTGTTGAAAAATAAAGAAAATACAATTTCAATAAAAATACACCAAAATTAACTAATTTTATTTCTAAATGCACTAAAATGTCTTTGCATACCTCTCTTTCAATGTGGCATTATCGAGTTCAGGTTACTAGAGTGGTTTTTACTTACCCTAGTCTCACTCAACCATATATTTCCTCTTGTTGTCTTTTACTCCCAGTTTGTGATGATGCCAAATGAATGGCATCAATGATTTTTATTTAGTTTTAAAACAATAAAACCATGTATGCGTCATGTTATTTTAAAATTGTGTACATGGTTGAACAATGTACACAATTTTAACATTGAACCACGTATGTCATTTTGGCTTGGTATTATACAATTTTAACATTAAACCATGTATGTCATTATGGCTCGGTATTATCAAGCCTGTCATAGAATTACGTAGATAGTTTTAAAAAACTACATACACAAAATCAATTTCATAAATTTATGTCTACTTTTTGATCCCCCATCTATGTGCACTTACCCTATACTAATGCTTAAATTAACCCATGATAATAAAGTGATTACTATCAAAGCCAATACATATGAAACTCCAATAGAAGTTCAAAATAAGGTGTTACCTTAAAAGCCACCAAAGAAGCTAATCATATGACCTTGAAAATATGAACCCAAAATCAAAAAACCTACTCATTCATGTACCCAGGTAATAATATCACAACCTCTTAAACCCATTCAAGATGTAACACTTACCAAAGATCCAATCATTTTCTATGCCTTTCATGTAACTAAAATTACTAATTTACAAGAGGATACAAAAGTTAACATAATTATACTATAGACACCTAATTTTGGCACAACTCATGTATTTACATTGTGTTTATCATGATTTAGTCTATTAGATTCATTTTCATACTGTAGGGATCTTATTGGTATACTTTTCCTTTAAAATGGACCCTTAATATTATTACATCATAAACTTTTCCTCATGAACATCTATAGCTCTATTATTTTTATATCTTAAATTCCATCCAATTTCTTACGAAGCCATGCTACCCCTTCTCTTTATTTTATTAGTGTAATAGTTGTTATAGACGCATATGCTTTGTAAGTCATCCTATGAGTATTTTATTTTATCCCACATGCATGGTAAGTAGTAGTTGCTTAGATTAGACTTAGTATATAAGTAGTTGTTGAGGCTAATGAAGGCATCCATAAATTTATTATATTAAGCTTGCACAAAGGAGGTTACCACCTCAAAGTGGCTTGTGATCAATATAATCATTTTAGTACTTTTGCTAATTTCATAAATCTGTTATTTTATGCATTTTTATAAATTTATTGTAGGAGGATCCTCTCATCTGGTATCAGATCACTTTTAAGGGACATTTTTTTCCAAAAAGTCTTACCTCTATTTTGCTGCATAATTCCTTTCAATAATTTTTCATAAAATCTTAACTCTATTTTGTTGCATAAATCATTTAAATAATTTTTTGTATCACAATAATCTATTTCAGATTAGGGTAAAACCTGATCACATAACTATGGGAAGTGCTTGGGTAAAATACCTAAAAATCATTGTGAGGAGTACCAAAAGAACCATAAAGTAGATGGCCCATTGAGAGGACCTACTAGCAAAATGGGTAATGACCCCTTCCTGATTTAGTAGTTCCCATTCATGAGGAAAACCAAGAGTTATTATTGAGAGATCAATTTGTGTTTAGAAATGTTTTACAGAGCGGTACTCACTTAGATGACATTGGTGGATAGAGTGATATATTTAAACCCTTAAACAACCATTGAAACTTGGGGCCCATTTCTATCAGCTTCAGAATATTACCATGGAGTGTTAGAAAACTTATCATCTCAGATCTTCAGACTTGTCATATCAGTTTTAGCATATTACCAATAGAGTATCAAAAAACTACCATATCATATCTTCAAAAGAGTATTCATAGCCTTGCCATACCAATTTTAGCATATTACCAATAGTGTATCAAAAAAGTGCCATATCAAATTTGTAGACTTGTTTCAGCATATTCCCAGTAGATGTGTCTTATAGAGCACAACAACCAAAATAGAAATAGAAAGAGGAAACAATATTTTTTGTTTTTTATTCATATCTCTCCATATGTAGCACCGTTGATCTTCAAATTTTATCCAGGCACCTAAAATTATATTCCCCACATTTTCTTCTTTGAGGTCCCATATCCTGATTCCACTCCTAATTCCCACAAATCTCAATTTACCCATTTTTTGGGTTTTACCATAACTTATATTTTTGTCTATTTGCCTCAAAAAATTTACATAGTGTTCCTCTCTCCTTTCTACTTCTTAGGCCCTCTTTGATCAATTTTCCAATTTTCCCATTTTCACTTATGAAATTGCCCTCACCTTCGTCAATCCTACTCCCACTGTAATTTTTTTGGTAAAGTACCTTTACCCCTTTCAATTTCACCCAAATTAGAAAATTCCCTTACTAAACATGTTTAACTCTAATTTTCCCACCCATTATAAACAAAGAAGAAAAAACTTTTATTTTGGTCATGGTAGTAAACCGAACATGAGCAAAAAACATGGAGGATGAAATTGATGCCCTCAAGACCCACATCAAATATCTTGGTGAAAAAACTCTCAACATTAGTCTTCAACACACCACCATGAACAATAGATGACATCTAGAGTCCTCTTCAGATGCTGGGTTTTCTTCTTCCATCACTTTTCATGGGCTAAAGATTAATGTTCCTTGATTTAATGGTGCAGATCTGATTGGATGGATCTATCAAGTAGAATAATACTTTAGTCTACATAATAATTTTGATACCAATAAGGTCCCAATTTTGACTTTTCTCTTGGAATATATAGCCCTTCAATAGTATCATTTGTATACCAAGGCTCATGATAATCCCATATGGATCAATTTTTGTACCCTCATTTTGTAATGATTTGGTCCTAGTGATATTGATGACTTCACTGGAGCACTCACTAAACTTTTCCAAATAAGAACTGTGAGAGAATATCAAATAGAATTTGAAAAGCTATCCAATCACATAGAGGGATTGTTCGGTGAATTTTTTAGGAGTTGCTTTTTTAGTGGACCGAAGGATGTAATTCGATCTGAGGTCAAAATGTTCCATCCTGACATGATGATGGAAGCCTTAGGGCTAGCTAAGTTGGCAGAGGAAAATATTGTCATTCAATAGTAATTCAAATCCAATTTTACTCCATTCAAAAATATAGCTCCACAATGATCTCAAACAATGCCAGCCCCCAAAAGTAGAGATGCAAGCCCATAGAGAAAAAATAATATGTTATAATTGTGATGATAAATTTAATCAAGGGCATCGATGTGTTGAGAAAAATCTTTACCTATTATATGTGGACTCTCCACTCAAAATTGAAGATTGGAATATGTTCAAGATACAACAGATGATCTAGAAGAATCTCAACTGATTATGGAATCTGCTTCATAGGAGGACAAAATAGAGATCTTCTCCATGCCTTAGTAGGAGTCACCACCCCACAAACCATATGAGTTAGGAGTTACTTCAAAATATTACCTCTCACAATACTCATTAATTTTAGTAGTACCCATAACTTCATTGGCCCTCAAATCACCAAACAGGTTAATTATTTTGTTTATCCTTGCTCCAAATTAGAAGTCAAGATTACCAATGGGGGCACATTACCTTGAAAATTGAAGTGTCTTAAAGTGTGTATCTTTATTGGAGATTATAACTAGTGATTTGACATGTTTTCCTTGCCTTTATGTGGATGTGATGTTTTTTTGGGATCCCAATGGTTATGCACACTTGGACCCATCTTATGGGATTTTGCTAACTTTAGATGTAATTTTCAAACAATGGGCAAAAACACACATTGAAAGGCTTACAATTAGGGTCTCTCAACATCATAAGTTCACATCACATGGAAAATATTCTTAATAATAATTCACATGGAATCATTACCCAACTCCATTCCATTAAAATACAACCATCAACGGTTTCCACTAAACCTTCTGATCTACAAACCATTGTACATAGGTATGTAGGTGTATTTTCCAAACCTATGGGATTTCCACCTTCATGGATAGAGGACCACCATATTCAATTCCTTCCTATAAGTATTCCTCTCAACATCTAGCCCTACTGTTACTCATTTCAACAAAATACTGAGATTGAGATGCTCATTCAAGACTTACTAAAGCAAGGCATTTTTTACCCTAGTACCGGCCCATATTCTTCCCTAGTTCTCTTTGTTTAAAAAAAATATGGGTCATGGCACCTCTACATTGACTTTCATGTACTTAATCACATCACAATAAAGGATAAGTTCATGATCCTTATTATTGATGAGCTTCATAGCACTCATTTTTTCTCCAAGTTAGATCTCCACTCTGGATATAACTAGATCCATCTTCATGAGGATGATATACCTAAGGTAGATTTTTGCATACATGATGGCCACTATGAGTTTTTGGTCATGCCCTTTGGCCTCACTAATGCTCCTTCAACATTTCAAGAATTGATGAATATAATATTGTAGCCCTACCTGCAAAAACTTATTTTGGTCTTCTTTGATGATATCCTCATCTATAGTAAAAGATGGTCTAAGCATCTCCAACATCTGGAGCTCACACTGTAGCTTCTCTCTAACCATCATCTTTGTGTAAAATAGTCCAAATGTGCATTTGGTGAGGACTAATTTGAGTATCTTAGGCATATTGTTTCAGCCCAAGGGGTTCAGATGGATCTTGAAAAAATAGCAGCCATGATAAATTGGCCTCATCCTCAGAGACTCAAGAGCCTCCATGGTTTTTTGGGACTGACTAGATACTACCATAAGTTTGTCAAGGATTACAAGAAGATTATAGATCCACTGACAATTATGTTGAAAAAATATGCTTTTACATGGACACAAGCTACTAAGTGTGAATTTGAAAATTTGAAATAAGCTATGTGTACTACACCTATTTTAGCTATCCCAGATTTTGCCAAGACCTTCACTATTAAGAGTGATGCTTGTGGAAATGGACTTGGTGTTATTATCCTCCAAGAAGGATGCCCTATTGTAATCACTAGCAAAGCCTTTTCTAGAAAAAAATTAGTACTCTCTACTTATGAGAAGTAAATGATGGCTATTTTTCATGCAGTATAGAAGTGGTGGCCATACCTATTGGGAAATCATTTTTTGCATCAAAAATGATCATCAAAGTCTAAAATATTTACTAAAACAATAGGTATTTCTCCATCATAATAGAAATGCATTAAAAAACTCATGGGTTATGACTATGAGATCACTTACAAGAAAGGTAAGGATAATATTATGGTTGATGCTCTATCTCACACATTTTTGAACCAAGCCTCTCTTTCAGCTATTTCCATGCCTATTCTAAATTTGTTGGACATTGTATAATAGGGGTATGTCAATGACTCCTCATTATCTCAAATCATTCAAAAGTTGGCCACTAACTCTTCTATTATACCACATTATTCTTGGGATGGTGCTTCCTTGTGATACAAGGGTTATCTGGTGCTTCCCTAGAGCACATATCTTTAGCAGGTTATATTCTATGAATTCTATGCTTCTTCATCTATAGAGCACTCAGAGTTTCTCAAAACTTATGAGCGGTCATGATGCAACTTCTTTTGGAAGGGAATGAAAAAGACAATTTAATAGATGGTGGATGAATGTGATACCTGCCAACACAACAAGGGTGAAACAACACTCATCCTTGGGTTACTCAAACCCTTTCCCATCCATACCAAGATTTGGACTAATATTTATATGGATTTCATTGAGGGTCTCCCTAAATCTAGAGGGAAAATAATGATCTTGGTTGTGGTTGATTACCTCTCGATATATAGTCATTTTTGTGCCCTCAGCCATCCCTATACTGCCTCCATAGTTGCACAAATTTTCTTAGACCAAATTTTTCATCTTCATGGAATTCCTTCATCTATTGTCTTGGATCATGATGCAACATTCACCATCCATTTTTGGATAGAACTATTTTATTGTACGGGCACTCAATTGAAGATGAGTTCTGGGTATCATCCCCAAACAAATGGGCAAACTAAAATTGTCAACAAATTCTTAGAGACTTTCCTTCATTACTTCACCTCAAAAAAACAATATCAATGGAAAAATTGGCTCCCCCTCATCAAATGGTGGTACAATACCTCCTACCATACTTCCACAAAAATGACTCCATATGAAGCAGTCTATGGTCAAGCACCATCAGTGCTTCTTCCATACACCCCCAATAGTTCATCAGTTCAAGTGGTTGACATAAATTCTCTAAACCTAAGATCATATCCTGAGTACCCTATGAGATAATCTTCATATGGAATAAAATTGAATGAAACAACAAGCTGATCAACACCATTCTAAGTGTACTTTTTAAGTAGGTGACATGGTTTTCATTTGCCTACAGCGATACGAGCAATCCTCTCTAAAACTCAAAGGCCATCATAAGCTAGCTCCTAAGTTTTATGGACCCTATAAGGTCCTTTAGAAGATTGGGTCAGTTGTTTATAAGTTTGACCTCCCACCTTCTTCCCAACTTCATGTAGTATTTCATGTCTCTTGTTTGAAGAAAGTTCTTAGCACAAACATCAACATGCAAATTATTTTACCATAAGTTTATAATGAAGGATCCATCCTTCTCAATCTGGTGGTAATATTGGATAGATGCACATGCTAACTTCACTCTCACTTCATCACATAAGTTTATACTCAGTGGCACAAAATGCAACTAGAGGATGCAACATGGGAACCACTACTTCAGATTCAAAACCAATTCCCACATCTAAAGCTTTGAGGACAAAGATTTTTCTAAGAGGGAGGGGATGTTATGAATCTGTGCTACCCCTTTTCTTTATTTTGTTAGTGTAATAGTTTCTATGGATGTATATGCTTTGTAAGTCATCTTGTAAGCATTTTGTTTATCCCACATGCATGGTAAGTAGTATTTGCTTAGATTAGACTTAGTATATAAGTAAGTGTTGAGGCCAATGAAGGCATCCACAAATTTATTTTATGAATCTTGCTCAAAGGAGGTTTCCCCCTCAAAGTGGCATATGATCAATATAATCATTTTATTGTTTTTGCTAATTTCATAAATATGTTATTTAATGCATTTTTATCATTTTTTTGTAGGAAGATCCTCTCACAATTATCTTGTAGTTCATTTTGGTCTATGTTTCATAGGTCTTGTATCTTGACCCTTTGAGTAATAGTCTAAAAGTGTTCTATACATTTTTCAAAATAATCTAAAATTGGTTAATTTGTTTGTGAGTCTTTTCTGAAAATATTTCATGTTTTCTCATGCACACATAGTTTTTGGCTATAGTTGAAGGTCAAGTTAAGGAGATAAAAATAATAAATTCAATCCATTTTCCCCATCATTTACATAAAATGAACACACAATCCTATTTAATATCAATGTACGTATCTACCCAAAAAATTATAGAACCAAAAAAGAGCAGAGTATAATATCGACACCTGGTGACATAGTTAGTAGAAGAAGAGGTACATAATCAATGACATGCTTATTTTTTATGGTATACCATCGATGATTAGCCAAATTTGCCTCATCCAATATCTATTTCTAGATTTATAGGTACTATCCCTGTCATCTTCCATACCCTGATTTTAGTTCTATAATTTCATAATACTTCCCATGTGTATTTTTTTAAATATCTATTTATATTTTTATCATTTTAATTTTTTATTCAATCATCTAGCTTTATGCCTAATTACTATTTTTAGCACAATAGGGTTCTAATTATTCAGTTAGACTATATTATCCACTATCCCTTTTATGTTCATATTTTTACCATATTTATTATAACATTATACCCTAGTGTCATTGATTATATGAAACACTTTCATATTATGTTTAGGGCATCCTTTAGATGAACCATTACTTTTTTTATGATCTTCATTTCCATATCCTTTGGATTAACAGCTCACTATAATGATTTTATATTTACGAAATTGTAATGTTATGATTTGATCTGTGTATTGGAAAAACATGGATACATATATCTTTAATGCATGATATTAAATGTTATTTCTTTGTGTATTACAATTATATACTTGACATATATAAATGTTATATATAATAATTTTATTTTGAGATATAAAATCACATATTCATTCCATATCTCAAAATGAGGTCATACATTATATACTAAAGTTTTCATGACCTTATTTTCCATCAATGTTATGCTAGATCCATGAGGCCTTTTTCATATATCAAAATTTAATTGACTCAAGAGAATCAAAGTTGTGGAATTTGAGGCCTTTTCTCTAAAATATTGGGTTTGAAATTCAATTTACACTGTAATCAATAATTCAACATCTCAAAATTTATGTAGAATAAGGAGTCCTTTTTATGATATATAAGGCTATAACTTCAATCATAGTGATCTATATTTTGTTCAAATGTAGAGGCCCATTATCTACAAATAATAAGGTTCTAACTCCAAAATATCTTTCTATCTCCTTTTATGGTATGTTGAACCTATTATGAAAAGGCCAAAGGAGGTGTTTTATTTTAGTTTTCACTTTCAATAGTATTATTTTGTGACTCATCTACATATCTACACACAAAAATAGTTTTATGCATTTTGAGACTCAAAATTTATAGTACCAAAAAATGAGATAACAATATCATTTTTATATTCTACTTTGAACTGTATGCTTACACTTCCTCCTTTATAATTAAGTTCACACTTCAAAGTGAATAAAAATGTAAATATATAAAAATGACCACATAACATTTATTTAGCAACAATTTATATTAATTTAATGTAATAATAATATGGTCTAAATAATAAAATATTTAATATTTAATTAATTAAAAATATAATTTGTATTTAATACAACATCAACATTATTAAAATTTCCAAATACACCCACCCCTTTCCATAAATTACAATCTATACTTAATATGAAATGCACTCTTCTATTTACATATTTAGAAAAGGAATCTTCAAATCATATGGAACTAACATAATTTACAATCAAGTTAATTTTCCACTTTCCATGCTTAATAGGATTATCCTCAGCATTTAAACTCAAGATTATCTAATGTACCATGCCTTAAACGTAAAGGACAGTAGTAGGAACCATAACTAAAGTCAATATGAAATTCCAGTTCAACTTTTTTTAAATTGAAAAGTACACTTTAATATATAAAAATTTACAAAATAAAATACTAGTTATACAAAAAAAAGTGGTTGGAAGAGTCACACCCCAAAAGCACATGGGCTAAACAAGCCCTGGGAAAGTAACAAAAGCATATAGAAGGCCAAACTAGACAAAAAGTCTAACATGTGCACACTAGCAACCAAAAAAAGATAACACGACCAAAAAATCATATCCTTAAGCAACGACAAACATGGTAGTAGGTGGCTGAGGTGGCAGAGGGTCCTGAGGCTTCCCTCCCCACCCCCATTAGTTGGGGGTCCTCATCCAAGGTAAGAGGCTCCCACCCATCATTTTATTGCTCTTGAATTTACTGAAGTTGTTTAGGATTTTGTTGAGGTAGAGAAATGGTAAGTACAAGATGTGGAAACTTATCCTGTTAGGGAGCCACACAACCTCCTCGACTGCCACTTTCATGATGAGATGAACCATGTTGTGGAGATGGCTAATGAGAGTGGAGATATAAGATCATCTAACTCTAAGACCTATGGCTATGAAATCGTGAACACCAAATTATGCCACCACATCTACATCCTTAAAGAGGAGTAAGGTTGGGTGGTTCTCGACTGAAAGCATAAAGGGCATTACCCTAATGATCCAACAAATCCTATAAGTGGTGAAGCTCTAACCACACTTTCTCCATTTGGATCTTGATCTGAAGGGTAATATTAGAGACCACATTAATTTTGTTAGAAATTGAAAAAATAATTTCCATAGCTTCATAATTAAAACAAGATTTATTTCTAGACTTTCAGATCTAAAATAAAATATCAATGTGAAAAATCTATCAAAATCTATTGTATTTTATAGGTAGCAAGGATGAGTCTCCCAAGAGAGCGATTTTCTAGGTGACTATTTTAGGCTTGAATGGTTTAAAAAGAGAGTGAATCCATCTCCAAGCAGATTGAGATTGGGGACAAAACCAAAAAAAGGTGCTTAATGGTTTTTGGGTGACGACAAGCATGACAAGTGGGTTTAAGATCCCCCATCTGATTGAGTTGATATCCATTAGGGAATCCATGATACATAATATACCAGAGAGAGTGAGATTTTTAAGGCTCCAATAGAGCCCCACAAATATTATTAAATCTCCTCAGGTATCATGGTGAAGAGAGTTTCGACTCTACCATTAGTTGAGTATCTTAGTATTAATATGTCAAGGAGAAAGAATATTATATCCCAACTTAGAGGTATAATAGCAAAAAGGAGTGGAAGTAGACCAATTCTAATCCTTCCACCATGGGGTGAGAGAGGAAACTCCAATTTTGTGTAGATACTCATTAGGTATGGCATTCTAATTTCAAAAAGATATTCTCTATCCTCTTGGCTACACTGAAACCTATCTTTCACAATATCCCAAGGTAACTAATATTGATATATCTTACAAAAAATATCACCAATGTGTTGAATACCTTTTTTAAAAAGCCTATGACTTTTTATCCAAGGTACCAAGGCAAAGGGAACATTGTGGAAATTGAGAATAAGGGACCACCAAAGAGAATGAGAATTAATAAAGAGACCTGCCCTAAATCCATCTCTAATCCAAACCAAGTGAGACTTAAGTTTCTCCCAGGCCTTCCATATGTTTTGTATGAAAAAAGAGCCAATGATTTTGATACGCACAGGGGTGAGAAGGAGGGTATGCATGTCAATCTCCCACCACACTTTTAGGCTAAGAGGAGATCTTTGATCAATGTAATTTTTGATAAGGATCTTCTAAACTTCTTCTCCTTAAAATCCTCGAATAATCCACTTGACACTGAGAGCAATTCCCTAGAGCTTAATGTTAATAAGGCCTAGGTAACCTACTTCCTTAAGCTTAAAAAAATGGCCCAAGACACTTTGTGAAACCCTTGATGGCCTTCAGAATTGGCCTATAGGAAGTCACAAAGAAGGTTTTCCAATTTTCCATAGGAAGCATTAGAAGGGGCCCAATAAGAAGAATATTAAACATGAGTGGCAGCCAAGACCTTAGAGTAGATCTAAAATTTCCCATCCAGAGTAAGAGGTTTAGCAATCCAATAGGCAATTTGTTTTCAACCCTCTGTATGAAATAAGACCAAAGATCAGTAGGGGAGGCCCAAAAGGCAAAAGGAATGCCAAGCAGTTTAAATTCAACACTGGGGAGGATCCATTACCATTGGTACTTCTCAAGCAAAGGAGGTTTAGGAGACATAGATTGCCTATATAATTGGGTCTTTCTCCATTGGATGGAAGATCTTGAGGCCAATTAAAAAATATCAAGGAACTTCATGGCATTCTTGATCGATTCTTCATCTTCTTGGAGAGTAAGAAAGGAGTCATTTTCAAAGTGACCATTAACCAATTGATGATCTAAGGCAAGAAGAGAGATACCTTTAACCAGCCCCATAGAATTATAGTAAACTAAAAGGTAATTAAAACCTTCTGTATCAAACACATAAAGGGTAGGGTAAAGTGGGCAACCTTATTTGATTGATCTATTAATATCAAACCTATGAGACTGGGCACTATTTATGGTGATGCACGCTCTCGCATCTTGAAAGAGCATGTTAATAGTGTGCACAAATTTTGGTCCAAACCCAAGAGCCTTCAACATGGTAGTGATAAAGGGAAATTCTATGTAGTCATAGGATTTCTCAAAGTCAATCTTGACAAAAAGAGCTTTTTGATTAGAAGTCTGAGCCCATTCCATACCTTCCCAAACAACTATCACATTATCCAAGATATAATAATTTTGAGTAAAACCAGTTTGTTCACTCACCACAATAAGATGAAGGATATGTTTGATCCTAAGGGATAATGCTTTGGTAATGATCTTATAGGAAACATTTAATAAAGTGATAGACCTTCAATTGGTTAGATTTTTTGGTCTCTAGCTTTGGGAATGAACTTAATATTGCCCTGATTAATTAGAGTCCCCAAAGAATTGGTATGCATAGCTTAAACGTAAACATGATGAAGATCAGGGCCCATAATGTCCCATAAGGAATGGTAAAAATGACATACAAACCCATCAATTCTAGGAGTCTTATGAGTGGTTATCTATGAAACAACTTCCTTAAGATCATTAAGACTAAGAAGTCAATCAAAAGTGACTCTTTTGGCCTCTAAAAGCTTACAAGGCACAACTCCTAAACATTGGGTGAGAACATCTTATCTGGAAATAATATTTGGTTGAGAGGTGAACACCTCCTAGTAGTGAGCCAAACAATCGTGTAGCACCTCAGGTAATTTTGTAGGCACCCATTTTCACCTTTAATGGCCTTGATCCTATCAATCACCTATCGATATTGAAGCAAGACAAAGAATTCCTTGGTCACTTTTTCACCCACTTTGAGCCAATACATTCTAGGACGTAGCTAAGCTCCTCGAACATTGTAAGCTTCAAAAACTTGGAGTGCCTCCATTTAAGTGTACAAGATTATAGTTACACATTAAAAGGTGAGGCTTCTAGCTCCTATGAGGCTCTAATAAATTCTTGAGTGGTGGCATGTTGAATATGCCTTCTAAAGGAGGTAGCCTATTTTCCATATATTCTAAGGAAAGTTGAAATATGTTTGATAGCATCAGACTACCACATAATCCATCTAGTGGACCTAGTGGGTCTTGGGATAAGATTCCATATACAACCAATCTGATTCATGGTATGTTTATGCTTGAGATGGGAAGTGTTGAGGTAAAATTGGGTAGTAGGCACCCAAACTTAACTGGGTAATCTCAACATTGAAGTAATGGGAAGATAGTTAGATAGAAAGGTATCTAGTATAGGCAAGACTAGTTGATCTTATATAGGTACAAAATAAAAATGATATTGTTCAACTAATAGAGCCTGATCAAGTCTTTAGAGCACCCTATCCTCACCTTGGTGAAAATTAGACCAAGTGAACCAAGGTGAGTATGAATCTTTCTATCGGTGGTGATTGGAGTCAAACACCCTGATCTTTTTACATAGATAGAACCATGCCTTACATTCTCCTGCACACCACCTCATGGGAAGCTTCCCTTCTTTATCTTTTGGTGATTCTACCATATTGAAATCACCACAAAGAATCCAGTGAGCATCTAGAAGTGAGTCAGCCAACCATATCCATAATAATGTATGCTCAACAACATCATTAGAAGCATAAAGATTAACTAACCAATTATCAGGTTATTAAAATTAAAAAGTGTCCAAATCACTCAATTTAAGGGGTTGGACCCCCATGAAATGATGTGCTGGGACAAATCTAGCATCAATAAGGTCAAAATAGCTCCTCTTTTAGACTCATGATGAGTGGCTTAATAGATGGCCCCAGGCCAGATCACATGAGCTACAACATAGAGCATGAAGTCAGTAATATTGAGTTCTTGTACGCATAAAATATTCATGTGTGAAAAGAGTTAAAAATTATTCTTGACTATATACTTGCACGTCAGATCGATAAGACCTCTCACATTTCATGAATAGACTAACATGGAAAACTATCAAGATTCATATCTCCCTTTTTAGTGAGGTTTGAGACGGATGAGAACCTATTGAAATCATTGATCAAGATTTTGAAATCTCTTAAAGTAAAGGGTTTCCATTTATATGACCCATATTCATCTTCACTAGAGGGTGAAGAGCTACATGACTAGTATATCATAGCTTTACGACTGAAGGTAACAAGGTTCATAGAATTTGAGCTATTCACCCCCAAAGGGAGTTGTGAAGGTAGGCTAAGTGTAACAAAGGCCAATAGAGGAACTATGGTGGTGGCCAGTTATGGTGAGCATGAAATGGGTTTAAGTGGCTAAGGATGTGGAGATGGAAGGTTTTTAACTAGAACAATGGTAGTGATGGAGGCTTTGGATGGGCAAGAAGCATTGTTCTTGGTAAATGCTCTTGTTTGGAGGAGAATTTTTGTGGTTAGTGACTATGGTCCACCCATCAAAGGTGCCAATTGAGGGTTTTGGGTCAGACCCATTATGTTCTTGGGGCATGGTAAAAATGGGGACAATGAGAGGACATTCCCTAATCATGTGGGAAGATGACTGGAAATGAAAGTAGGTGTTTGGCAAATTTATATACAATACTCACTATGTGAAATGGTTATCACCGACTTGAATATCAATGGAATCTTTGAGATCCTTAACAATGTTGATCTTAACACAGACCCTTCATTGGGGGTGAGTGGCATAAAATCTAGACTTCTCATGGAAAATGAAACACCCCAATGATTTGATAAGTTGGTTTATAAAATTACACAAGGACAAGGGTAGCCTAGGGAACTCAACCCAAACTAGGATTTTGAGTTTGGCCTACTTTAAAACTTAAAAATCCCTGGTCTAGTGAGAGAAAACAACCAAAGTGTTACATATAAACCAGGGATCATGGTTAACAATGGCCTTATAGTGGTTAAGGTTATTGAAATAGAATATAAAAAATCCCTTGGTGAGGTTTTAGACACTTTCCAATTTAACCCCATGATTCTGCCAGTGGTTATGGACCCACTATTTGAGGAGGCTCTTTTGGGGGACTCAACCCACAAAATAAGCAACAAGATTAAATTTTTCAAAATAGCTACAAGATTTATCAAACTCAGGTAATTCTAACACTACATCAGGCACAAGTGTGTCTGGTACAAGGTAATTACCTCATGATAGACCTTTAGAACAAATTTTCATGCTTGCTTCATCACCATTCTTGCTATTGCTCCTACCAATAACACCTACATAAAATGATGTAGAATGAGTGGCAATGACCATTTATAACAAGAAATGTGAAAAAATCTACCCAAAGGGTGGAGGGGGAAGCCAACTTAACATAGTAAATGTGCATTTAAACCAAAAATATTGCCTTGATTTGTAAAGATCAATAGTATGGAAGATGGGAAAGATATTGTGTAGTCACTATCATTAGGTGTACGGTTAGGAGGCATGCATGTATAGGACACAAAACCCTAATGAAAGTGCTTAGCTCTTGTTGATAGTCCAACTTTGGAAAAATAAGATTTTAAAAATGAAGTGGTAATCTGACATTAAGAAATATGTGGAAAAATATTTAGCAGTATAATGACTTTAGGAAATCATACCAGTTGCACAATAAATGTATTCATTGAACAAGTTTGGGCTTTATTAAGGAAGAAAATTGTGAAAACTTGTATTGATTCGATGAGATTAACTAGCACATGCCAACTCCCAATTTTTACTAGTCATTTTTGATCGATTGTCATCGATGATCAGTTTGACCAACCCAACTTAAGCCAACCACATCTAGCTTAACTATGGTTTAAAGTTTCATGGTTAAATTTTTAGCTAGCTTCATGTCTTAACTACGTGGTTTTCTTGGGCAAGAAATTAGGTTTCATATGACCTCTACCTTATATGACCATTGCATTCAGATTTCACCTTATACCAGTAAAGAATATAGCTAGGATGTCTGTGGAGTGAATCGAGCAAAGTGTATGTAATATATGGAACTATAGCTAAAATAATTCTAGATTTCTTGAATTTTAACCCTTTTTCAAACAAAAATGATGGAGAAATGTAATAGGTACTTGAAATTCATCGTGTTAAAGTTAAATTTTTCTATTTTAATGCTAGAATATAGATTTCATTTCATTTCTTAGCCATAAAACTTTTTGAGCAAGTTTGTTCTTGCGGATAGTAAGGGATTTATAGTCTTTTTTGTCAAGAAGATTGTAGCTAGATTATACGGGTTTGAAGCTAAGTTACATGTGGTGTTCAACATATACTTATAAGACTTCCATACATTTCTAATTCAAAAATTAGGGGTTTATGCATTAGATAAAATAGTTTAGAGGGGTATGTGTATTGTTCTTCGCCCCTGTTGATGAAAAATTAGAATGCTTGTTTCAGCTGCCCATTGTATCCTTAAGGAGAGTTTCTATCACTCTTTGCATTAGAAATATAGATGGAAAGTCTAAAAATAATGTGTTTGGAGCCATTGCAAAGGATGTGAAGACTTTTACATGTTTTTTGATGAGTAATAAAGTTAATGTATGATTTCAAATTTCAAGTTATTCTTAGTTTGTGTGTGTCAATAAGGTTAATTTTTTTAATGGGTTTAATGTAAATGATTTAAAAGAATACAAAAATAAATTCAAAAATAAATATTATATACTTATTAGATCTTGGGGGTAAGTTGTTTGTATACATGATGTTTGCAAAGTATATTCAGACCCTTGTGTAATAGTGAAGGCTTAAGCAACCTGCCTCCTCCTCCATCTATAACCATTGTCTACTTTCCTATTTAGATGAACTGAATTGTCTTTATCCATGACTATCCTCGCTTGTCTTACATTCATCTATTTGCATTATATAGGATCCATGGAAGGATTTCTTTCACCAAAATTTTATGTGCTTTCACTTTAAACATTATTGCAGTCTAACGATGTTTTATTCACTTGTCATTTTCCTTATTGTGTTGTGATTTATTCTTGTATATAATTCACATAATTGGTTTAAAATTTCAACAATAATATAGGAAACAAAAAAACTTCAAAAATATATAATCTGGTTATATTTATTAAAATAACCTACTAACAAAGATAAAATCCTAGGCGAGCTTAACCTTATATATAGTTGGCCTCTGCCAAGGACAAATAGGGCCTCAAAAATAGTAGGTATAGGTAAAATTGAAGACATATGTCCTTTTAAAGGATTTATTACAATCTTCCCTACTTTTCTTTGTATTTTCATCAAAATAATTTATGTAGGTTTAGCTTATGAACACACTGTGAATATGCTTATTTGAATCATTTTCCTTTTTTCTCCATACATGTTCTTACTTCCTATGTAAACTATTTTGTCTGTGTTAATAAGTTATGGATTCCATTTTTTTCACATTTATAAAAAACTCTATGATTTCTTTCCTTGTTTAACTCATTCGATGACCACTTGCCCTTCTATGATCATAAATATGAATGAATCTACCTTAAATAAAAAAGGGATCTAGTTTTTTATAGTGGGCCTCTGCCAAGGAGAAACAGAGCCCCAAAAATAGTAGGTATACGTAAAATTGAATACATATGTCCTTTTAATGGATTTATTACAATCTTCCCTACTTTTCTTTGTATTTTCATCTAAATAATTTATGTAAAGGAGGCTTATGAACACACTATCAATGTGCTTATCTAAACTTCCTATGTAAACTATTTTCTCTGTCCTCATGTAGGACTTTATAACTATTCTTAGGTTGAATTTGCTATAACAAGGCTCGGAGATGAAGGAATTTAAAAAATAAATTAACAAATCATCTACAACACCCACCATTAGAGAGTCTTGTAAAAACTAGCTGCATGATGTGGAGACACTCCCCACCTATTCCTCACGGCTGATTGATCTCATTCCCACTGAAATAGTTATACCTTTTTATTTATTCAAGGTGCATCTAAAATCATAAGGTTTATCCCCATTGTATGTACTAGAATTTTGTGAATGAGGATTGTGCTCTTCCATGCCTCAGACTATGTTCTTCCCTGCTTTTATTTGCATTTTCATCTAAATAATTTATGCAAAGGAGGCTTATGAACACACTGTGAATGTGATTATTGAGGCATTTTTATTTTTACCCCATACCTATTCTTGCTTCCTATGTAATCTATTTTTTATATGTTATAGATGACCAGGTATCTACGACCCAAATCCCTTTCCCTTCCCATGCTTTTGTTTGTTTGCTTATTTTTTAACTACTCTAAGGATGGCATTATTATATATGATCCTGAGCATAACTCATGGAAAAGGCTCCCTTCAATTATTACAAGATTTCAAATTTCATGTTATTCTCTGTTTCTATGTGTCAATGGAAAAATAGTTTTAATGGGTTTAATGTAAATGATTTAAAAGAAAAATTATGATTTTTCAAATAATGCAAGGGAATTGAAAGTGCTGAGTTACTATAATAAATCCCACTGCATAAGCTCAGTGGTATAATTAATACAACTATTTCTCCTGTATCCCAAATTGGCTATAGAACATTTTTTAAAACAAATTGTGGTTACACATGATTATGAAATTAAATGGATTTTGTAAATGTATTAAATTTAGAAATACTTAGTAGTTAGGGTTCCAACGTGTTTTTGAGCTTAAAAAGAGTTACATTCCTTTAATTATTTTTGTGGTGTGATCAAACCAATATAGTTGCATCGTCTATCATTACTTTATCCTTACCCACACATCATACATCTATGAAGCACAATTTTTTATATTTTAGCGTTTCAATAACATAATTGAATCATGATATGAATATATGTTTGAGATGTAGCATGCAAGTACTAATGAATGATGCACTGTAAGGTTGACTATAATTATGTTGGATTTATTTTATATGTGAATTTAACAAATCAAAACATTGGAGTATCTCACCTTTTTTAGATTCATTGAGACAAATATCCACTTAAACATCCTAAAAATGTTTCTTGAAAAACATTGAGTGCATGCCATATTGACAAATATCTTATGTGAGTCATGTAGTTTTCAAGATTGAGTATTATTATTTTCTTGAAACTGCAATTGAAGCACTTCATTAACACTAAAGTAGTCAAAAAATATTACTTTATTTAACATTTCGCTTCTTATGATCCATGTGCTAATCACATTTACAAGATGATCCATGTTCAAATCTCACAAATGGCATGTTCAATGGCAAGCAAACACAAAAACCTATGTGACATTTTCTATTTTATCAATTGAAATATTGAGCATATGAGGAGAAACATAGTTTGTGTGTTTATTTTCAGTATGTCACTATTTTCATAACACCTCTCTAGTTGGCATTTTAATAACTTATGGAATTACCTAATCCAACTCAGAGATGTAACAAGAAGAGACTTAGATCAAGTTATAGATGAATTGAATGAAATTTTTAGTCAACCACCACCTTCTTGGGCTACTCATGCAAATCATGTTGTCAGGATTTGGTGGATTACCAATAATGCTTTTACTTTGGAGATGTTAAAAGGCAATTGGTCATGTCATCAAATGGAAATGCTAATGTCTTATCATAATTAATTATTCTGCAACATGAAATAGCATTCAATCCCATGATGAAATTTTGGTTTGACATGTACTTTGATAGAACAAGTTATGAAACATTCTTACCAAATAAATTCTTTTGTACATATCACCTTGTGATTATATTTTAACTTTAATGTGGGGTGGTCTTCATGATAATTGTGTGCAATTATAGAATTCTCTAGATTCAAATCTTGAATTAGATCTTTAACATGTGTTGGATGAATTTACATACCAAAAAAAATGTGGGAAAGAAGTCATTTTCCAACACCATCAGAAGAATCTAAGGATGATAGAAATGCCCGTGATCATGATGGGTACTACTCAGATTAGTTATAAATAATTGACATTGGATAGTGGTATAATTTTTTACATGTAATGAAGAATAATCTTTTTGATCATGACAACTTTTTGTTAAATTTTGGTAAATTTAATGAAAAAGAATCTTTCATGTAGTTTCACTATTATGTTATGTATTCTATGTTTTTTTATAATTGTAGCTAACAATTTCTCTTTTTTTACCCTCTCCTGATTCTATAGGCTTCATAGAAAATTCCCCATTTTCTAACCCTTGTCTTCATTTTAATGGGCTTCCTAGCAATTTTTTTTAACCCTCTCCTATTTTTATGGGCTTTGTAGCAATTGGGCTTCCTACTAAAACCACATTCCTGAGCCTGAGCCACATGCACGTAGATGGTGTATGCCACTTAAGATCATATTGAAATGGAACTACCACATGCATGAAATATTTTGTCCATTTCTATTTTTTGATGCATTTTTTTTCATATGTTTTATGAAGGTTTTTACATTTATTTAAATTTTAAAAAAAGTCCTCTATAAAAAATGGAAATTTGTGTTCACTCAAAATACAAAAATTCTATTTCTAATTCGTTAAATGAAATTTTATCCTTGTAAGCTAAAATAGATGGCAAATAGGTGGGAATAAATAATGTGCCTTCAACTATAGAAGCCACGTGAGGGTTCATTTTATTTTAGTTATATCAAGTGGGCCAATTTTCTTGATGTCAATGAGGAAGACTTGTGGGTTGCCTGGGTTGAGCAGGACAGGCTTGATGACTTCATCAAAGGAGAATCAATAAGGGCATTGTTACCTACAAATTTTTATGTTTCACATCACAAGAAATATTCAAATTTTGTTGGAAAGGAAATAAAGATCACCACAATCTCTGATTATGTCATGTGAGTCACCTCAGACTATACATTACAAGCTAGTATCTATATAGATGCTATTATGTTCCATTCATTTACATTTTATTTTCATCTTGCATGACTATTTATTTATTCACCATAATCATGAAAGTACTACTGTTCATATGGCCTCAATGAATTTTGAGAAATTGATGCCATGCCCAAAGATAAGTATTTAATGCCCAAATCAGGAAAGGGTAGATGGCTGAGTCGAAGGCATATAAGGTGTGGGTGTAATTGTCATTTCAACACACTACATATGGTCTATAGACCTGATCATGTGAATCTCACATACAATCAAGTAGAACACATCGATAATGATCACAACTATTACCACGACCAATAATATAAATAGTTTAAGGGTAGTATTTCTTTTTGCTCCTCACATCAGCCCCCTTAATCAATGAATGGGTTCACAGGCTACTATTATTGGGAATGTTTGTTGATGATATCCACCTTAAACATCAAGAGATGGTGCATGATAAATGTGTATTGTTTAGTGTTGAAATAGAGTGAGATAATTTCTTGAGAAAGGATGACATATACAACATCGAGTGATTGATCAAGAAGGCAAAATATGTGTGTAATGCTAATGATGCAACAAGTACTCGGGAGTGGGCATTGGCCAATCCTGACAGTGGTTTTTTTATCAAGGATATAATGGGGGAGAGCTTCTTGGGGATGGGTAAATCCCCTTCATCTTGGGCATCCAACTCCCATAACAGATGGAATGGTTGTTGAGATTCAAGAAGCATAGCTTATTGGTGATGGTTACAATGTTTAGGATGAATGCAATGAAGGTATTGTGCCAATGTTTGTAATATTAGTTAATAATATTAGTTGTTCTAATGTTTGTAACAATAATAATTTTTTTAATGTTTTTATTTTTTTCTTTTATAGTTCTAATTGTACACAGTGTTGGTGTTTGATTACAAACATGAAGGTGTCCCTGTTACTGGGACATTATGTCTCAGTCATGTAATGTTGACATAAGATAATAGATGCAAATTCTTCTTCAAAGAGTGAATTTAAAAGATATTGAATGTATAATTAGTGCCTTCATGGTTATCGATGCCAGTATGGAGATAAAAGATATTAGGTGCATCATCATTATTCATACACATATCATGGACTTCCTATTTGTATGTTCATAGACACCATCCCCACCTTATTCCATTTACTTATGCAAAACTATTGTGTTATTCAGGGAGACATTCGACTGTGAGGTCTACTTATGCATTTAGCATGTTCGTCGCATGTGGTTGAAGAATTTAATAGCAAAGGTGAAAGATGATGATGTTAGATGTGTGATGTTTCAGGACTTGGGGTTTATAATGCATAGTTGTGATGATGAGGACATGGCTACAAGGGAGTCTAGAAATTTTTTAGAAAGATATCACTCTTCTCAGCCTGTCTTTATCAAATATTTGGAACAACATTGGGCATACAGGGTTGGAATATGATCGTAATGTTGCTAGACACTTTTGCATGTTGGGTAAGACACTAATACATCTATATAATCTTACCATTCCCATTTGAAATGTCATTTCCAAAGCATAGTAAAGACTTTTGTACATTGCAAGGTAGATTGTTTGGTTGACCAACTAACAACATCAGTTTACATACATTATTGGTGGCTACAAGTATGTAAGGACACTAACTTCCATAGGAACTTCAAACTAGAAAGACATGAAAATATATCATGGGTATGGGCTTTGAAAATCCTAGATTCTCATGTTACCTTTTACAATAGTGACCCTCATACGACATAGGTGCAAAGTATGAAAGATGAGATGTATTATCACATCTGCAATGTAATGCCTTCTATGTCAATGTGTAATTGATCATTTTCAATCCAAGGATATACATACAAGCATGTGCTCAAGGTGGACCTGATGAGGAAGATGATAACTTAGGTAGTTATAGAGGATGCACCCATAATGCATGGTGTTAAGGAGAGAATCAACAACATCAATGTTGAGTACCATGTAAGTTTTCTTTCCCCTATATATTGTATGCATTGACAACTTCACGGTCATTATAGTTTGTGTAATACATTTTCATTACCCAAGTCAAAGACAATGGAGTTCAAATTGAAAATGAAGGAAAAGGCATGGATGTCAGAGATTTGCACACGAAAATGCATGGTGTATTAGATATGGATATGTAAGGATCAAGCCATGAAATAAAAGGTGTTGTAGTAAATCTGTTGGATGACACTGAAGACCAACTGAGGGGGGATGATATTATAAGTCTAGTAACTAGTTGCAATCATATGATTGTCATATTTTTTGACATTTATGACTAGATGATTTCACTTTATGAATAAATATTGTATACCATTGAAGTTGATGATGTTGAGGCCTGATATGCAGAGCATGAGAGATATTTGATATATGGTGTGTAGTGGATAGAAGCATAAAAACTATAGAATTCTTTTTAAAATGTATGGAATAGGTTTACAATAAGGTGCAGAGTAGGGCGATATCGAATGCACAACATCTAAAAAGTACAGGAGGGGCATGGAACTTCCACCTGTAGATAGAGAGACATCATAGAAAATATGAATAGACATAAATATCAGAGCATGTTCTAGGAGACAACACATTTTCCAAACCCACCTCATAACAATCCAAAATGACAAGTTTGGGATGACGAGCTTAATAGGGAAACAAAGTGAGATAGAGGTGGACATAATAGAGATCATGCATCCTGATTGCAACCCTTTATAGGTTTTAGTCACAACCTAAAAACAATAGATACAAATAAATACCTTTTTTTTAGGTGAAGAGTTCTTTTAGACTACCCATACATTGTAGCATATTGCTTAAATGTATTGTCTCTTAAAGGATTTTCTAAACGATATTTGAATCCTGCCCTGAGGAATGTGGTAAAGCTAGCCATTATTTTAAACATAAATTAAATTTATAAATATTATATTAACAAATGATGTTACTAAAATTTTGAAAATGAAGAATGCAATAGTTTTGAGGTTCATTTCATTCGTTATAAGAGTTAATACCTTGTTCATGCTTAGAAGAACCTTCTACTTGGGTGACTCTACCACCAAATGATGATCCTTTGCCTCCTTCCTCGGGTGTTGTAGCTTATGCTTAAATTATGTGACGTAATTTTATAAATTGTCATGTGTTATTCAACCTTCTTTTTTGTTTACTAATTTTTACATGTGTTCGCCTAATTGTTTTCCTTTGGCAAAGCGTTTAAGCCATAAATTCTAACTAGATGATTTGATATATAACATATTATTATTATTATTATTATTATTATTATTATTATTATTATTATTATTATTATTATTATTATTATTATTATTATTATTATAATATCTTGAAATATAACATCACCAATTTTTATGTAGTCATGGAAATAAAGTCCATTGGGTGATGAGAGTTATATTTTTAACTAATGAAATTTCAGAGCAATAAGTTTTTTTTCATGAAATAAAACTCTTTGAAAAAATTCCCCAACTTATTTTGCATCATATATCCTCTATTTTATAAAATCATCCTTCTATGATCAACATAAAATTATGACTGGCAGATGAATAAGGATTTTATGTTATGATTTATTGGCATGTTTGTATAAATGTAGTGTTTTTAATGTTAAGTTTACATCTTGCAAATAATTTTTGAAAAGTGTCAAAAACCTTTTTGGAAAACACATTTTGTGCATATGTTTAATTTATCATAATTCACAAGAACATATTACGTTAAAATTTTTAAAGTTTCATCAATAACATTATTTTGTGTAAATATTATAATCATAACATTCTATGATACCAAATTCTATTCATAATTTTTTTAAAAATAATTTTCATTTCGTGTATATGCTTCCAATATTTTCAATCCATGTCTACAAATTTGAAGCTAATTTTGTAATGTTAAATGGAGGGGACAAATGCTTATAAGAAAAGCAAGTCTTTGTTGCTCAGCCAAACCCTAGTCACACATAAGAAACCCCTATTTTAGAGGGCTGAGAAGGAATTAAAAATTTATTCAAAGAAACTAGCATGAGTTAAACATTCCCTATCATGAATATAAGGAACAATAAAGTCTAGTCATAAATTTAAGGAGAGACAAGATTAGGTTTTTAAGGGTGCATGTGTATACCCTATTTGAGTACTCAGGCCCCTGCATGTTTTGGTATTATTTTGTCTATACTATCAATGTATAAAGAATAGTGATATAGCCAAGAGAATATGGTTGTGAACAATGAACCTATGATGGAGGAGTTGATGGTAATAATAGACTAGTTCCAATGAGTGGAAACATAGTTGAAAAAGAATTTTTCTATAAACCCCTGTGTTGTTGTATACAAACCTTAGTTGGACTAAGAAACTTGGTATAATAAGGGAAAGTGTAATGCTGATGACTTTGAAATAATTTAGTGGATATGGTAAGGTTGATAATAACATATTGAATATGTTTTGATCTTTCCTTGCCATGGTAATTTCCCATTGAATGTCTAAACTAGTCATAAACATATAACAACTATGTTTTCTTACATAGTCAAGGGACATTCTCAAGTGAAAAGGGTAAACAATGATCTAGAAGGAGGTTCTAAGGCTTGACCTAGGTGTGAGATCCCAAAACATAACTTTTGAACTTTGTTTGAACATTTTATTCATCATACAACTCAAGATAAGGGTTTTATAAGGCTTTCAACCTGTGTAGAAGGATGCAAGATTATACGGTATGGACAAGTGGTGGTTATGGAATAGGCCTAATTAGGTCTACTTTGTAAGATTTTAACAAAGTAACTTCTATTTAGAATTGGATTCAAGACTTGAGACTTTTCAAACACCTCATTAGGAATAAAGGGAGCTTGAAAGTGTAACTAGATCTTGGCAAGAGGGTCTAGATTGGTCAACCAATGAAAAATTGCTAAGAAAAAGGCTACAAGCCTCATAATGCTATTGAGAGCTTGATTATTGACAAAGGGTGTTAAGGTTTATTGGAACCATTTCAATGAGTGTGCACAGGTATATTATGCTCTTTAAGTACATAAAATGATAAAGGATGGAGTCATTGAACCTTCAACAAGATTTTAGACATTGACACCTATGTGACTAGCCTAGTAAGAAGCTAGTGAAAGAAAGACAATTGAGCAGGTTTAAGGAGTGGAATGAGATAATGTATGACTATATGTGATTTAAGGAGGTATAAATCTATCAAGAAGTCTCTAAAGAGTAAAGATACATGTACAATGAAATTAGACTAATCATCCCAATGAACAAGTGTATTGATTGATAAAGAAATAAGTTTTGAATATCAAATCAAGTAAAGAACAAAAAACTAGTTGAATTGGAAATCAAATCAATCTCCAACAAGAAAACTTAGTCATTCTTGATTGTGATCTAATGGCAAAAAATAAGGTAAACAGGGGTTAAGTAAGGTTTTGATATTTTCAATCTTTGAAATAGTATTTATAACATGTATCAGGTGCGTTCCCATGTAACAAGATTATGTGAAGCCTTTCTTAATCACTTTCAAATCTAAAACAAGTACCAATATAAAGAATATAGTATACCAATTGAGGGTTTCTAGTTTGTATGCTATTAACAAGTAACATAAGGGGTAAAATAAAATTTGAAGAATAAATAAAGGGAAAAAGGTATAAATGTAAAAAAGATAGGAGGTTTTAAGAATTTTACATCTGATGCATTCTAGAGTAGCAAAATTAGCTACCTCCCCATTAACATAAAGCTAAAGTGAAGTATTATTATAAAAAAATTTAATGCACCAAGACATTCACCAAATATAGATATCAAATACCTTTATAGGAAAAAGAGTGTTTACAAGAGAATTTGCATTATATTATATTGGAATAAGAAATGAAAAACAAATACAAATGAAATATCAAAATTGATAAATAACCAACACAATAGTTATACTTGCCCTTGCTTATATTGTAATTATTATTTTAACTCAGAGAGATGTAAAGAAACAACAAATTTCAACATCTATATTTCTTCAAACTCACTTGATAGTGTGTGAGAACTTGAAAAAATGAGCAACGCTAGTAATATCAGTCGTAGTTGTTGCAATCTTCACTATGTCAGCTCCTATAGATTGTATTCTTACCACAAAAAGACTAAGATCCTCGAGTGATGGAGTAACCTTATAATTATGATTTGAGCATAGTGAAGATTGAAAAAAATTCTCAAACTCACAACCAATTCTTTCTAACACTTCATATGCACTCCATCTCCACATTCACCATAGAAATGAATGAAGAAAAGATCAAATAGGCACTTGTTCAAAATGTATGATTTCATTCACTATTTGACAAACCTACCTATCATCTCAAGGGTAATCTTATTACAATCCAACTCTTCTTACATAATCAAATTAGATATTATATTTGATAATGAATAATATCAAAAATCATATAAATAACCACTCACCATATTGACATTAGAGATTAAATTGATCCAGTATAAACTCTATTTTGTTCCATGAGTAGGCAAATTTTGTGTCTCTAATATTTAAGGTAAGATTTCAAGAGGAAAATTTTCTTATTAGTCATTGGGAATATTTTAAGGGGTGCATACATATTACAGAAATCCAATCCAAGTGGCCTCTCCATGCTAGGGTGGGGCTTCTCCATTAGGGAGCCTAAGGACATAGTTATTATTGCTTCTCCTTCTCTGATAAGTGATAAGGGGCCCATCATATCTAAGCTCTCCCCCCCCCCCCCCCCCCCCCCCCCCCCCAACTAGAGTTGTCCCATTAATTTCAAAGGTACCATAAACCATACCAATTCAATTTTCCTAAATGACCTCAGGCTATCCATGAGATGTTCACTAGGGATGAATATAGTTGGACCTATTTTTAAATTCAATTATCCTTCAATCAACCATTGATCAAATATCCTTAATGTACTAATCTATCTTTCTATATTTTTTACCATTCTTTAATACTTTATTCTATCACCCATGCATGCCTTAGTTTGGCATATGATCTTCTATTATTTACTATTTTTGACCCCTAATAAACTTAGTCAGTTTTAGGCCTTCATATTTACTTTCTGATACTTTTAACCCCTGCTTAGCTCATAGGGATTTTAGCCTTTCACTTTACCTTTTCATAGCCCATCGGGTATTGCCCTGACCCTTGTATAGGTAGGGAAACTAACACATGTCCAAAAAATCATTTTCAGGTCTTCATACTTTACTTTTAGATTTACACAAAAGTTCTTTTAAAAGTTTTACTACAAGCCTTGCATGATCCACACTTTTACAAGATGTTAGCATGCAAGCCATCATGAATGTATCCAATGAGTGGGTTGCCTTCCTAACATCATCCACAACCCTAAAAATGGGTGTGAACCTTCAACACATTTAATTTATGAAGAAATGCACCAATGGAATTAAATGGCCCTTCTTTCTCATATCAAGGTTTTCATTAATATGTGCATACACAGCCCGAGGGAAAAAAATATCATTCTCTTTACCAATTACATGAAGTGATTTTTTGCATGTAACATACAAAACTATCATAAGGAGGTATAAACATAACTAACATAAAAGGCATTTGAGCCTCATAATATGTGCCATAATATAAAGGCCCTAGGGATATAAATAGGCAATGTTTGTAAATTCATGAAGTGTATATGCCTTGCAGACAAAACACACTATGAGAATTTCTGTATATTTTTATTTTTGTTTCTGATATAAGAAATTCAGGAAGCATCACATATACTAGAATACATGGAGTTCCAAAAAAATCCCTTTTTGGCTATGGGGTCTGCACCTATAATGTGTTTGCATTAAAATAAAATGCTAGAAAAAATATTAATTAAACTCAATTTATTCCAAGAAAAGAAAATTTGAAAGAATCAAGCAAAGTTATTCTACTTAGAGCATAAACTTATGCATACTAGTGGTTCATAAAAAATTCAAATGCTGAAATTATCATTCATTTCTAATTGACACTTCAAAATAACTAATCTAAATAATTTATTTCTTACACATTGCTTAAAATGCAAAAAAATATGGAAATATATGATAGTTAAATCCTACCTATTAAAAATTATGGCAATTTATGCAAGAATCTGGTCATCATTAATTAGAGGACAAAGCATGTTTTGGCCATATTTTTTCTATGTAAATCTTGTATTTGGGTATATAGTGTGAGCAAATAAAAATAGACTCTCTAGTTACACAGTGAAAGATACATCTATAGGATTTTGAGCAATTGCATTGATTTGAGTGAAACTAAGTGTTGTTTCAATAGGATAGTGGTTAAGAGAAGTGGAGAAAGACACCTTATAATTCTTGAACCATGATAATCCATTTTTTAGTGTTGGAGGATAGTAACAGGTAGACCCTTATTTTGGGAGTCTTTTTATTTTTATGTAGTCTGAATGTATTCTTGGTGAATGAATGATCATTAGACCTACATGGCATTGTGTTATTTTTCATCTACCATTGATTATAATTGTGTAACAAGTGTATGAATGAAGGAAAGACTCAAGAAGCTCGTATGGTGCTATTAAATTGATTAGCAACCCTATAAATTGTAACAGTCAATACATAGCATAAATTGACTGTAATTCATGAATGAAGGGTCCTCCTATTGTTCATCAAATTATTTGAGGCCATTAGGTGAGTATTTTGATTGATCTTGTTATATTTCTTAACATTTAAATGAGCTTTGTACACAACATAACCATTTTGGCAACATACAGTCTTGTAGATGGTCATAATTGTTCATAGTAAAGTCTATTTTGATTTAGTTAAAGTGATCTAGTATAAAATCTATTTTGATCCTTGAGTAGGCAAATTCTATATCTCCAAGATTGAAGGTAAGAGTTCAAGAATAAAAGTTTCTTATTAGCCATTTGAAATATGTGTAATTGCTTATATCACATACCAATATTTCATGAACCATTACAGATTGTCATTGATTATATTGGTGAAGGTTGGTGAAAATAATTTCAAATAGTATCCTCTAATATTATGTGTTTTCTTAATCAAACACCTTGCACGAGTGTCCATAGAGATAAATAAGTATGGAAACATAAATAAGGATCTAAGTCTAAAAAATGAGTAAAGATATTACATTGACACATTACATTCAATGAATATGTTTAACAACCTATATATAGTGTGAGCAGATAAAAATATACTCTCTAGTTACATAGTGAAAGAGACATCTACATGATTCTGAGCAATTACATTGATTTGAGTGAAACTAAGTGTTGTTTCAATAGGATAGTGGTTAAGAGAAGGTTGAGAAAGACACCTTATAATTATTTAAACATGGAAGGAGACTTTAAAGGTACAAGGTGAGTAAAATAACTCTTATACCCTATTTTGTTGTTTGCACATAGTGATCTGTGTTAACTGTAAACTTTATACATGCATTAATTATTTGGAATCACTCAATTGCATTATAAAAAACACTTCAATCACTAATTATGGTTTCAATAGGTTCATAGTATATCCTCAAGAAATAACTAACCCTTTCTCTATTGATAGACACAAAGTAGGGCATAAGGTAGAATACCACATTTTAGCTTCCAAAATAGTTATTTGAATCCTTCAACCTATTCTAAGTCATATGAAGGACCTATTTTGATTTCACAATAGTCTTATTATGTTACTCAATACATTTGGATAGTGTTTTTATTTTAAAAATTTCTTTATTCAATAGTTTATGTTCTCTTTATTCAATAGTTTAGCAGAATGATTAACTACAGTTTGTGATTTATTTTTGGAAATTATTTCTAATTACTTTTTGTAATTATGTGGAAGGTGTTATTAATTATACATTGGGAGTATGGTTGAAATATGAGAGGAATTTCATAAATTTATATGGAAGAAATCAAACATACTGGACTCGCTCAATACAGAATAATAAACATTGCATGAAATCTCATGTGTGGTAGTTGATGCCATCAATTAGAGGCAACTTAGAACCACAACAAATTTAACATATTCTGATGGATTGAAATGGGTCAATATTCTCCTCCACTACAACATGGCATATCTTGCCTACCATGTTCCCTTAGCAAGATATGAGTACACGACACTCATAGATAGGCTACACAATGATTTATACATACAATGGTCATGTGAATGGCCACATGATGGTGTTGTTTTACCTAATGCATGGGGTACTCCTGGATCTATTCCAGCATATATTAGGCCCTTCTTGGATAATTTATTTCCAATGAAGGTGTCTAATGATTAAAATGTCTATATGCATCTGGATCAGGTATGAAATATTTTCATGTATGCAAAACTATCTTTCAGAGTATGTTTCAAACTATATAGTGTTTGGAATAACCTATTTCAAGAATCTAGTCTTTGTTTGGTGTAGAAATATGTTGCATTATGGAATAGATACACAATCTCCCACACCAAAAAATTTCCTCTCATATAATTGGGCTGAATTATTTCAAGGATAAAATTGCTAATTTTTTTCACACATATTCTAGAAGATGAAAGTGATGATGAGTATGATCTAATGGATGAAAGTGATAGTGTTAAGTGAATATAACATTTTCATAAAAATATGATTCAATATTGATAAATATTTTAATTTAATGGTAAATAAAGTACATATTTTTTGATCTTGATGTTGATGTTAGTTGTTGTTCTTAATGTTAGTTATTACTCTTGATGTTAATGTTAGTTCTTGATGTTGATGTTTCAATATTGATGTAGATGTTGATGTTAGTTCTTAATGTTAGTTTTTGTTCTTGATGTTGAGGTTAGTTATTCAACATATCTGATGCAAAGGTTCCCTATTAAAATTTTCAACTTACAACTCCTCTACCACACTAGTCCTTTAGTCACTTCCTACTAGCCCTTTTGACCCTGTTTCCTGTTTAGTATGAAATAATATAATTGGTTATGGCTCAAAAGCATAAAAATATTTTTTCCCTAGTCCCAAGACACCTGGGTGTCAAATTTGGTAGGACAACTCTTTTATTAGGTCCACTTTCACCTTTTAGGCATGACCTACTAACCCGTTCTAGGCCTGTTTCAACCCAGTCCTTCAGAAATCCATACAACACATTTTGTATGGTCTTGAAAACATGAAAATATATTAGAGGACCATAGCATCAAGTTTATTTTTTAAGTGTTTTTTCTTGATACTCCTTTACTGGTAGTTTCTTAAGTGTTTTTTCTTGAGGAGGCATTAGACTCCTCTCAGATCCTAGCCCATCAACAATCCAACCCAATATTTAAAATTTCTATCTTAAATAAGAGTAATCAAATTTGTCAGGATGACTTATTCAAATTTGTCTAACACCATGTCCAAAGAACAATCATCAGATTCTTCCAAAAAAGAAAAAGGTTGCTACCAAAGAATGGAAAACACTCATAAGGTAAAATTGACCCTCAATGATATGGAACATAGGTTTCATGGGTGTTATCCCAAGACCCAACACTCTTAGATTTTGGGTTCAAGAGAATTGGTAGCTAGCTAGATCAATTGAATTTTTGATATTACCAAAGGGATATTTCATGGCCACCTTCTCATTAAAACATGAAGAAGATCAAGATTTCTACGGTAGCCCCTAGTTCATGAAAAGATATGGTTTTTTCATGAAGCCAATGTTGGTTGCCTTCAACCTAATGGAAGATCTACCATGTACTATCTAGGTTCAGGTTAGTCTTTCCCTCCTTCCAAATTAATATGGATAGGAATCATTACTCAGGTAGATGGGCAGTGTCATTGGAGAACATAATATAGATTTTTAGTTCACAAACACTTGGAGGTCCTAAACGATGCTCAAACCTATGCTAATATAGATATGGAGAAGCCATTGCTAGACAAGGTACCATTTATTTTTTTTTAAAAGGCAAAATTTATATATATGAATAAGATAAATATAATAAAGGATGATTGTAAGAAATTAGATCATCTAAATATTAATTAGTAGGAAATTATGATGAATAAAGACACTATGAGCACTACATTATGTTATAACACATTGAAATCACAACATTTAAGGACAAAAAGGCCAGCAATATATTAAGAGGAGAGATCAATTATCATGAGCTATTGTAAACATATAATTTTCCTCTTGCTGGGAGTGAGTAGTCCATGCTTTGGTGGAGGATGAGGCATTATAAGTGGGACTTTCTAGGCTTCAAGAATGATCCTTGTGCTTCTCTTTATTGTGAAGAACTTTTGTAAAGATGGCATGTTGCTTTGTTGGGGGGAGTGTCTGGGATGGACTCGGTGATTGGAGCCTCCAATATTATATTTGGAGATCCAATGAGCATTAGGGAATTTACTGCATCCATGGTTTTTTCATGTTGGACCACTATTTTACTCAAATTTTATAGCATGATTGGAGAGATTCAATTCTTGTATCGTGAGACTTAGTGAATTGAAGGAAAGTGATAAGGTTTGTTTTGATGAAAGGGTTATGGACATGTTTATTCTCAAAGATGTGACCTGATTATTGTATAATGGAAGATATATTTATCATGGCCTAAAGAATATCCTCATTCTTAGATTTGGAATTTTTAGAAGTGAAAGAAGAATAACCCAGGTTAGCCATTGTGTGACTAGAGTGTAAGGATTTGCTTTGGACATGAGGGGGAAGGGTATTAGAAATTCCTCCTACAAGGTAATTATGACAGATTTCAACATGAGTGAAGGTAGTCAAGTAGATAGGCCTATGAATATTAATCATGTTTGGATTGAGAGAAAGGTGTCTAAATGAGTGAGTTAAAGTAGAATGGACTTATTACAGTTTTTGGGTGTATAATTCCTTTGAAGGAGCCTGCACAAATTGAGGGATGTGGGGAGGGAAAAGGGGTTTGTTCACAATAGAAAAATGTGGAAATTAAAGGGTAGAATATATTACCTTGGTGAGGTCCATTGCTTGAGTCCAATGAGATTTAGAGTGAGAGTTATAATGTTTTATGGTAGCTAATTTCCATACTACACTATTTTAGAGCTACCTCTAAATCACATTACTACCATGCATTGATTGTTACAAATTATGGCAATGCATTAAATATTATAGTACTACCTTGCATTGACTATTATAGTATTACCATGCATTGAATGTTATGTTATGCATTGACTGTTACAATTTACAGGGTTGCTAATCAATTTAATAACACAAAATGAGCATCATGAGACTTTCCTTTGTTCATACACTTGTTACACAATTCCAAGAAATGGTAGATTCAAAAGAACACAATGCTAAGTAGGTCCAATGATCATTCATTCACCAAGAATACAATCAGACTACACAAAAATAAAAAGACTCCCAAAACAAGGGTCTACCTGTTGCTATCCTCCAACACTAATAAATTGATTATCAATCCTACAAATTGTAATCTTAGAATACATCATTACTCCTTCATGAATTTGTAACATTGCTATCTAATGCCATTGATCAATGCATTTATCATTCATAGTTAGATATATAATCAAAAAACACAAAATAGGGGGTTTGCTCACACTCTCCTTGAACATGGTCTTTTTTTCTTCCTTCAAATATTGTCTTCAATTCTACATGTATAACTGACTCCATTAAAAAATACTCATCTTTTTTATGAAAAATAAATAAGTATAACTACCTCCAAGAGGTTTTCTAATGGTTATGAGTCAAGTTTAAAAAGGGTGACTAGCACCAATAGAAGAGAGACAAGAGAAACAACACCTAAACAGGGGTCTACAGACACAGTCTTCAATACAAACACTTCATTCTTGATTCTTTAAACCTATATTCTCAAATATGTTCATTAAAATACCTTGGAAATGTATTGTCAACCTATATATTCTTCAATCACATTTGGAAACTATTACCAATCTCACTCTTCAATAAGAAAACACTTATACTCAACCACAAAAGCAATTACTCAAAATAGGGAATATAAGTCTGCAATAATTTTTGTATGGATTTCTCTTTTTTATTTATCTCTTCCACATTCTAATGAAATAACTCTCTACTCTTGCTAACTGACTCCAAACTCCTAGAAGAGGACACATAATTGAATCTTGATTTCCCTTTTCCCACTTAGAGTTTTTTTACCAAAAGATTGCATTATGACTTGATTTTCACTATATGACATATCCATCAACATAAAAATAGAATCATAAGAATTTATAAACCTCTTACACCTGAGTCATTACACATAACAAATTATTATTATTCATTTATGGAATACCATGTCTATTGGGAGACTTGTTATTGGCTTTTGAAAATAAGATATTGAACTTTGCTTTTAAAATCTATAGCTACTACTCATATATGGAAACTATTCCTTCATGCTTCATTTGCATGGCCCACATAATCTCAACCTTTGCATCATGGAGTGATTTTGTGTAGGCATGGGTAGCTTTTAAATTGACAAACTTTATTTTAGCATCCATCTTCTCATCTATCAGTGTGAGAAGTGCACGATGCAATTTCTTGACCTCTCTACTCTTATTAGCTAATGAAATTTAAAACTTGATAACCTTAACCCTTGCACTATCAAGAAGCTCAGTCAAAAATTGGTTTTGCCTCTCGAGTGATTATTTTTTTACAACCACTAGTGACAGTTACAAACCAAGATTTTCTTCTATGCCCATTGTGTTTTGAGATCTCATCCTTGCGAGAAGTTCTTCCATGTCCTCAAGCAACTGGGTAGCCACATTATTTTCTAGATTTAGGACTTCATCTATAAAAAACAAAATACATGTGAAAGTCAATGATATCATTCAATATTTTTAGCATTGAAAATCTTAAAAAAGCTAGACATAAATGAGGGTCCATTAGAATATTCAAAAGCTAAGAACATCCATTTTTTTATAATTATGAATAGTTCCCTTACACACAAAGAGTTTTCTAACTTAAATGAAAATAATTAAATCATTATATTGGAGTATGAAATCTTTACCTGTGGCATGATCATTATGATGTATTGGAATGTTGACCCATTCTTTGTCACCCCTCATCCCATGCCTTGAACCATGGGCCATCATCATATATAATTATTGTATTGATTGCCTGAATAGCCAAACACATGATATGAACAAAGGAATGTTAGAGAGACAAGCCATGCATACAAATCTTATATTTTACTCCTCCACACCATGATTACTTTTATATAGACATAGAGACATGAAAACATGTGAACTTTATCACCAACATGTGAAAGAATGAAAGGAGAATAAGGTATACATGTGAAGATGATAGATCACCAGTAGAAAACAAAACATACCATACATGTAAAAAATATACGATGAGTACATGGGAAAAACATTGCATCATTCAACCATGCATGATTGTGAAATACATTGGTAAGTGGAAATTAACCACCAAACTATTGCTTAAATCATACATAAACAAAAAAACTACATATCCATCACAAACCAAAAATGAAACACTTGTATTCAAATCTCTTATCCAAATAATATGTTTGAACACACATCAAATATGTCATACATATTATGCCAAAATATATGTATACAAATAATAGTGTCCAAGGCAATAGCCGCAAGTCAACATCAATGTTTATGACATGGCCTTTATGCCTCTAGAAATGGATAAAGAAGTGGAAGTAGTCAACCACCTGAATGCACACATATGCATCTCATCGTGGACACCTACATTTCAAAATGTGTAGTTTAGAAATATCAATAAAATGCAAGAATAAGACACCAACATGAAAAATAAACTTGTCAGTTTTGGTAAATAAGAAGTAACTATCATACCTCATAAACATGGTCCATCCATGCCTAGGACTGTGCCAATGCATCTCCAACAAAAGCCTATATACAATAATAATATACATCACTATCAAAATATGTAATGGCAAGGTTGAAATAAAAGTACGAGGAATAAACAAGAGTGTATATAATATGCATTCATCGTAAGAAGTACAATATAAATTTATGAGGTAACCTATCATGTGCACTTTCATTTATTATGCCCCCCCTGACGAACATATCTACCATTCTGTAAATTCACTTCTCTCAAAGGAATGTGATCCTCATCACTAGAATGGGCTTGAGGGTCATCCCTCTATAATTAAAATAGCGATTGTTGCAAAAATATCAATGTTAATATTGAGTAACCTAAATTGAACTTAACATTAAATTCATAAAAATCAATGAACATAATGTATTTAACTTGAGGTCCATTGTTACATGCACCTTGTTGTTACTCCACCCATTCTCTTTCTCACTCCATTTGTCGATGATATTCTCTTCACTAAATACATGCTTCCCTTCTTCATGCCAAGTATTTAGTTGAATCATATGCAACCATATCATCTTTGATAGAATTCAAGGCTATCTCACTAAGATAACATAACTATGACACATCTTCCTTAGCCATCCATGATCTTTCCGGCCTATCTCTCTTGTTGATGCTTAGTCTATTAGCCTCCTTTATGTTTGCCTTTTATTGATTTTTGTTCCCTTAGGCATACATTTCCCACATCTAACATGCCTAGGTGGCCTCCTTAGAATAGGATACTGACCATTAATATTATGATGATGAGTGTTAAGCCTATCTTGTGACCAAAATGGATGGCCACCATTAGCTCTAAATGTGTCTCATGGCCTCAACAAGCAAAGATGCACATTCCACCTCATAATACCTCAATCCTTGATTATATACTTACCTGTATACTTTTATTCAATAAGGAAGAGATGTGAGGTTAAGAGCATAAAGCACTAATAAAATTATAATGTCATCAAACATAATATAATGTTAAAAGCATATAACAATAAACATAAGATAACATCATGAAATATAATCAAATGATATTACACCATTCAGTTCCTCCTCTATTTTAAATTCTGAATCATTTGAAAGTGAATCACCATCATCATCATCATCAACAACATCCTCATCATCATTGTCATCATGGTCGTATGAGTCCACCTCCTCCTACCACATAGGTGGACATATACATGTGAGTCCAAATCTAAACATATATGGAACAACAGACATGGGGATATGAGCATGTCAAATGAAAGAGAGAATAGAAAAATATGCACATTTGTAGGGATGGATTCATTACATAGGTTACTATCAACCACATCCATGTGGCTCCACTCCACCCCTTCCAATTAAAACACAAACCAAAAACAACATAGAAAAACACATGGTGTATCAAGATAATTCTAAGCTTGACTGTTCTAAGAGGGAAGAAAGAAACATTATTTAACATCAATAGAAATCAAACATTAATTGAAGCCAAAGGTTCCCATACATCTCTTGATAAATAGTCATTGGATGCTAAGAGGACACCTTCTTTAGCTTCGATCTGCTCCACCCCCTCCTCCTGTAGTATTAAAAAAGATATAACATATAAAAATAGGGATGCATGGTTTATAATTATTGAGCATGGAAAATGAAATAGAGAGTAAAAACAATACACACATTTGTAGGTATGGAGTCATTATGCAGGTGACTATCAACCATGTCCACATGGCTCTACTCCACCCCTCCCAACTAAAACACAAAACAAAAATAGCATAGAAA
This sequence comes from Torreya grandis, assembly GCA_037957365.1. NCBI lineage: Eukaryota > Viridiplantae > Streptophyta > Pinopsida > Cupressales > Taxaceae > Torreya > Torreya grandis. The sequence goes on along the minus strand of JARHVA010000171.1, from coordinate 6,703,521 downwards.
AATGCATGGTGTGTCAGTCAAAAGTATTTTAATTTTGATTGTTCTAAGAGGGAAGAAATAAACATTATTTAACATGAGAAGCAATCAAACATTAAGGGAATCCAAAGGTTCCCATACATTTGTTGAGAAATAGTCATTGGGGGCTTTGGGGACACCTCTTCACCTTTGGTCTGCTCCACCCCCTCCTCTTATAGTATTAAAAAAGTGCAATGTAACAAATCAAAAGAGGGATGAATGGTTTGAAAATATTGAGCATTTTACATATGTGATAAGAAAATTAAAGTAGGAATTGAAAATACATGGACCATCAATAACATTACCTATGTTATCCCCTTGGTTGCATTTTTATTTGGTAAAGATTCCATCTCACATTGGGATTTCACCCCTGGTTATTTGCGGGCAGGGGATGGTTGTCTCATAACAATGAGAATACCATCCCCAATTATTTATCCTCCATATAGCTTCCTCTTTCATTCTTTGAATGGGTGAGGGGAACATCTAAACTGAGCACTTTCATGTAATGAGGACTTCTGACCAAATTCTTTCTCCTAACACAATGCATGTCAGAATAGATTAGCAACAACAAAAAAAATAATACAACTCAAATTCACGTTCAAGTACAGTAGCTGAAAATGCTTACCATTTGTTCGATCTCAGTATAATTTCTTTGAGGCAATCGTCTAATTCCTACTCATCCATCTTAAATATGCAACAATTAACATTCATAGTATTTGTTGCCAACAAAAAACAATTTGCATTCATACAAGTCAAGAATATGAGCTACAACAATAACCCTTACCAATGAAATGCTGATAGAAATCACCTTAAATTTGACCATGAGAGTACAATGGTGTATTGGTAGCTAAGGTAATCTGACTAGTTGGCAACATAACATAGTAGTCACGGAATAATTCGGCCAACCACTGTTCATGAAATTGACACCCTATATTGAAAGTATATATTACAAGCCTCTAATAAGGAGATGTACACATGAGAAAGCATTACATTTTTTGTAAATAGTGTAACATTCAAAATTAGAGATTGTCTTTTCACATTATAGAAAATTAACATACCAATTCATTTGGAAGCAATCTACATAATATAGCAATGCCTCATGTGGTGATTCAATGACAAGCTAAACAAACCTTTGTATGTAGTAGATGAGATAGAGAAAATGAAATGGATACATTACATTTTCAAAACTTTAAAAGAACCAAAACATCCCTATTGTAAATTTCAAAGGTACTGCAATAATATTTTTGAATCCTTGAATATCAAGTCCATGGAGATTGTATGCAAAAAAATTAATTTCAGTTGTAGCTTCTATGAAAGATGTTGATGGAAATATTTAATAAGCTCACTGAACATTCTGAATGAATAAGGCAACAATATTAAGTATATATTATGTAGACACCTAAAACTAGCCATTGATAACCACTAATCAGGCTTTTGGCCAATTTCTACTTGAAATGCACAATTTGGCCTAAAAACACTTAAACATGCTAAATGATGTGAAACTAACATATTCAAGTGCAGATTTTGGCTAGGGTATCCCTAAATGGGGTAATGCAATTTATGGGCTAGCTAACTTTGATCAGTTTATTTTGAGTCAAAATGCCAAATTTGCACCTAGGTGCTCTAGATTGCTCTTTCATAAAAAATCTTCTACACAAGGAATGTGCCTTTGTTATTTGTTATTGGTAACATCTTAAATAGGAATACAGTTCCAATGCATCTGACATCACCTTACAATTTCAATCTTGTCAAATTTTGGACCAATAATAAGACATTCTGATCAATTTGGGTAATTTGTACACAAAGTGCTTAATCATGCTTAAGAGCTAATTAACCCAAATCAAGGCCTAATAAAAAATTCAATGGAAACTTGTTGAATACTTATTTTTACAAATGAATATTGAATATCTACATCATCGAGTGACCTCATTTCTTGGGAAGACATCCCTAGGCCATAAATGTCACAAATATCAGGATTCATGCCTCATCAATGCCTTCCATGATGGCCTCCATGCCTCTTAATTTCCCCTTCTTCCAATGTCATGATGAGGATAATTACAAACTTAATTCCTAAAATTGAATTAATCCTCAACCACACATCTCACTCTTGAGATGGATGGTTGAGGTTGATTCTGATCAAATCCAAAAATCTATAAATAAGAGGCCTCACAACATCATTTCTAAGCTTAGTTAGTGCAAAGTTATAATGCAAGATTGGTTCCAAAAGCTTGAAGAAACTAGTGTTACCATACCAAGTTAATTCCAAGCCAAGTCAAGCCATAAGCCAAATGTGCCAAGGAGAGATGGAGGTATCCAAGCTTCCATTACCAAGGACTTAATGAGCACAAGCTAAGCAAGCCACCACTATAAAGGCATTTAAAGCATCTAAGGAAGGTGAAAGAATTCTTGTGTTTGATTCTTTGATTTTTATTGTGTTTGTTATTTGCTTTTCTTAACTAAGCTCTTCCTAGTGTCTAGGCCTAGAGATGTTATGCTATTATTGTGTTTATTTCATTTTGTTTTCATTTTGGAACTAACACCATACTAACCATCATCTCTTGAGTTAAATTCCTAGATCACACATTACATAGTACAAGGGGAGTATTGAAAACACAAACATGGATTAACACACTCTTACTTTGTGTAAGTCTGCACAAATAAATCAAATATGATAATAATAACACTTTTAATGTACTTAAAATCACACATACATGATGACCCCATCACAAACAATAAATTACATTTTAGCATTGGCAAGCATAAATACACAAGAAATGGTGAATAAACACACAAAAATTAAAAACAGAGCTGAAGAAATTAATACTTGGAAAATACTATAGAGGCTCTTATACACCCTACAATGGGAGTACAACAAACATGGATTCACACACTATTACTTTGTGGAAGTCTGTATAAACACATGAAACATGATAAGATTAACACTTTCAATGTACTTAAAAGCACACATGCATGATGAACCCATCACAAAGAATAGAGTACATTTAGGCACTTGAAAGCATAAATACAGATGAAATGGTGAATAAAAAAACATGAATTGAAAATAGAGGTGAAGATATTAAAGCTTGGAAAATAATAGAGAGGCTCTTATGCACCCTATTGTACCTTGTTGAACAACTCTCTTCCTCTAAATTCATAGTGCATATGACCCTTGCATATAAGAGATTGTATTTATGTATAAAAATAAATTATTAACAAAGACAAAATCCTGAGGGAGCTTAACATTATGTAGAGTGGTCGCAGATTCCATGTCCTCCTTTTTGTATTTGTCATCACAAAAGGGAAAGTGGACATTGACTCAAGCTCTGTCTATAGAGGATCCTAGAGCATATGACCCTGAATATCAAAGTTTTTCTTTATGTATAAAAATAACCTATTATGAAAGATAAAATCTTGGGTGAGCTTAACCTTATGTATAGTGGGTCTCTGCCAAGGAGAAATAGGGCCCCATAAATAATATGTATAGGTAAAATTGAAGACATATTTCCTTTTACATGATTTATTACAATCTTCCCTATTTTTCTTTGCATTTTCATCTAAATAATTTATACAAAGGAGGCTTATGAAAAAATTGTGAATGTGATTATTTGATGTGTTTTCCTATGTTTTGGATTTTATCTATGTTAATAAATTATGGATTCCATTTTTTTACATTAAAAACTCTGGGATTTCCTTCCTTGTTCATCTTATTCGATGACCAGTTGCCCTTCTATGATCACAAATATGAATGAATTTGTCCTAAATAAGTTACGGATTCAATTTTATGCATGGTCATATGCAACATTATCTTTTATGTAGGGTCATATGCACTGTGAGTTTTAATAAGGTAACACTGAGCTTTGCTTTCTTTTGTCCTTTAAAATGAGTATGTGTTTGAACAATGCATCTCTATTTCCTTTAAAAAGAGAACTGAGTATGTGTTTTTTATGGGAAGAACAACTTGTAAACTATGTCAAAACTCAATATATAGTCTGGTTATAAACAAAGTTCATAAACACAGTTCACAATCATATAAACCACTATGCACTAAGACACAGTCTATAGAGAAGCAAGGGTAACCTTGAACATGGGCATATGGAACCCTCAGACAGAATGAAATGACTATATGAAAATGATAAAACCTTGCACAATTTACCTTGATGTTTGACTAAACATCAACTCTTCCACTCTTGTTCAGAGTGCCTCCACTTGAACTATCTCCCTCTACCTTGGATCTAGCAGTGAGTGAATGGTGAAGGACATCTATTTTGGCTTGGCATTACCTAATTAACAGTAAGCTAGAAAACCATGATTAAGGCAAAGCTTAAAAAAGCCATGATTATCTATGTGTTGGGGCATGATTATCTAGCATGCCTCATTGGGTTTGTGCCACGTGACAATTAACAGTGGAGTTGGTGGTGACTATGGAGGCTGCAGTTACAACAAATCATTGTTGTCAACAAAGTGGTGGCATCAATGGCAAAACTTAACTATGAATTAAACTACAATTTATTTTAACTACAGACCAACCCCCGATGACTCCCAGTGACCAGCCCCTGATGAATGGTGACGACCAACCCACACTAGTGTGAAATTTGTAGCTACAACTATATAAATCAACCTGAAAGAAAAAAGAAACAAAGCAAAAAGAAAAACAGAGTAGAAAGAAAAAGAAATAGAGCAGGAATAGTTTCTAATTCTATATATTTCCCTTGAAAAATTAAGAATGTTAACAAATGTTACATTAACTAAAACAACCGCAGAAAAAGAGAATATGTGGTGAAAGAACAGTGAAAACTAAGAAAACTACTAGAAGCCCTCAATTAGCACATTGCATGAAGGGAAAATAAGGGTGATCAAAAAGAGAGAAATTGAAAGTTGCATTGCATGAATAGATCCAGTTAACTCGTTAGTTAGCGTATTGTTTAAAGAGAATAATTAATGCTAACACCCCCCCTTAAGTCTGACTAAGGAAACAAGTAAAAGAGGGAAAAGGGAAAACCCTGTGGGAACAAAACCCCCCTCAAAAGTACACTAAGTGTGCATGGTAGCTACTATGTTGTAGTGTTCTTCACCCCAAGAAGGTCTCATAGAAAATAAAACTTTTGCTTAGTGAATGTCTTCATGAAGATGTCAGCAATCTGTTCAGAAGTGGCACAGTATTGCAAGTCTATGACTCCATCATGTATCAATTCACGAATGAAGTGCATGTGGATCTCGATGTGTTTGGTTCGCTGTCATTGTATGGGATCCCTACCAACCTTCAATGTACTCTGATTGTCACACCAAAGGATAGTCAAATGATGAAAAAGGATACCAAGCTCAGTTAAGAAGTGTTGCAACCAAATGACTTGAATGGTAACGTTGATTGCACCTATATATTCAACCTCTATTGATGATAAAGCAATGGTAGATTGCTTCTTACTTGACTAACAAATGGGACCTAATCCCAAACTAAGAACATATCCTGAAGTGGTCTTGTGATCAATGTTATCACCAACCCAGTCAGAATCAATGTAGCCAATGAGATCCAGAACACAACCTACTAAATAATGAATCCCATAAAAAAGGGTTCCTTAGACATAGTGAAATATACGCTTGGCAGCCTTCCAATATAGCTCATGTAGCTCTTGCATGTATCTAGAAACAACCCCCACTGCATATGAGAGATCTGGATGAGTGTGAGTGACATAAAGAAGACTCCTCGCAAGTTGATGGTAGTGTGTGCAATCAACCAATGGTGTATCCTTGCCATCTTCAAGTTTGATAGGAAAGGTGTGACAGCTAGCTTGCAGTCAGTCATGTGAAATGGAACCAAGAGATCTCGTGCATACTTGGATTGAGAAACTGTGATTCCTGATTGATTATGGCTAATTTCAAGGCCAAGAAAAAAATGTAGGAGACCCATGTCTATCATAGAAAATTTGTCATGCAAAATAGTTTTAATTACAATAATGGTGGTGGGTGAATCACCTGTTATTAGTAGATTATCTACATAGACTAATATGAGCAACAAAGAGTCAGATGTTCTCAGCATATAAACATTTGGATCAGATTTTCATCATATGAAATTTTGAGACAGAAGATAAGAATCTATTTTAGCATACCAAGCTCTAGGTGCCTGCTTGAGACCATAGAGTGACTTCTTGAGTCTACATACCAATGAGGAATTTTGTACATACCCTTGTGGCTGATCCATGTAGATATCCTCCTCAAGATCACCGTGAAGAAATGCATTCTTCACATCCATGTGATGAACCTCCCACATTCTTGATGCTGCAATGGAAAGAGCCAATCGAATGGAGTCCATTTTTGCCACTGGAGCAAAAGTCTCATCATAGTCAATGTCATGAACTTGTTAAAAACCTTTGGCAACTAACCATGCTTTGTATTTGCTCACATGTCTATCTTCTGATTTATTTATCCTATAGACCCACTTACATCTGACAAGCTTGCGATTGGAAGGAAGTGGAACCAAATCCCAAGTTTAGTTTGTAATGAGGGAGTTGTACTCCTCATCCATGGTTGCTTCCCAAAAAGGATTCCCTGTAGCTTCTGCATAAGTCTGAGGGTCGGATGCTAGAGCCATATAGGCATGCATCGGTATGATGAGCTCAGTAGCTGAGAGTGCATGAGGGACATCATATATATCAGCTAAGCTTCTTGTTCTTTAATTTTCCACATGGGATACTAAATCATCACTAGAATCCAAATCAAGGATTAGTTGTCGATCAACATATGCATGCTCATGTTCCTCTGAATCATATTCAAAATATCTAAAATAAGATCAAAATGATTGCATGTATCTCTGAGATCTGTAAGATGAGGAAGCATAGAGGTGGTGGCATGTTGTTCTTGAGATGCATGTGGAAGACTTTCATCAAAGTAGACACTCCTCTTAATGAAGAGTGTTTCTGTGGAAAGATCTAGTAGTATGTATCCCTTTAAACCATCTGGATATCCAACAAAGATGCATTCTTTACTTTGAGGCTCCAAAGCCTTCCTCTTGTCTATAGGAATGTGTGCCCAAGCATGAGATCCAAAGATGCAGAAATGTGTGAGTTTTGGTTGCATGCCTCTCCATGCTTTAAGAGGTGTTTGTCCTGTGACAGATTTGTGAGAAAATCTATTTGGTATGTATGAATCACAATTGATTGCTTTAGCCCACAATTTGGAGGGAAGGGAACTAGCATGCAACATGTAGCTGGCCATCTCTTTCAAAGATTGGTTCTTACTCTCAGCTACCCCATTTTGTTATGGAGTGTATGGAACTGTGTTATGCAATTGTATTCTTGATTCATCACAAAGATGTTGGACATCATTGTTGACACACTCCCCTCCATTATCTATGTGAAGGATCTTGATCATTTTCTCAAACTGCTTCTCTACATGGGCTTAGAAAATTTTGAGATTATCAAACACCTTAGATTTAAATTTGAGAAAATATACCCATGTGTATCTTGTGCAATCATCAATGAATGTTAGCACATATCTGGCTTTGCTCATAGAAGGTTCAGGAAATGGACCCATAAGATCACTGTGAACAATTCCTAAAGGAAGAGAGGCTCTCCATGCATTCCTCTTTGGAAACTTTTCTTGTGGATGCTTTCCAAGAGCACATCCTTCACAAATTCCATTAGAAAATTCTATGGTTGGCAAGCCTTTAACCATTCCCTGTTTATTAAGTTGTTGCATGTATCTAAAGTTTAAATGACCAAATCTTTCATACCAAATTCTAATTTCATCATTTACATGTGTTAGAAGTAAAGTAGAATCTGATTTAGCAACAAAATCAAAAAAAGTGTATAGATGAGATTGATGATTTGACTTACCAATAGCAATTTTGGAGTTGTCTTGCATGTCAAATATGGTCACCGAATCAAGGGTGAATTCAACTCTCCTACCGGTTGTAGTATGTGTCATTTGATACACAGAAAGAAGATTAACAGAAAGATTTGGAATATGTAAGACATTCTCAAAACCTCCAATTCCAACCTCTACCCTCCCTATTCCAATTGCCTCTATAGGAGAACTATCTCCCATGAGAATAGGAGAACCAGAATATGGTTTCAAAGAAGAAAGAGCATCTTTTTTGGCTACCATGTGGTGTGAAGCTCCAGAGTCTATGATCCATGCATCTGAAGAAGAATGAATAGGAATCAATGCATGAGCATTGTCTCTTGTTTCAGGTGCTTTTTTTCCTGCTTCTTCTTAGCACTCTCAGGGATAAGGCTACCAAGCTTATGTTGTTGATGTGTCTGAGCCATGAGATCAATGGTCTTCTTCATGCATAATGATTATGGATGGTACCCACTGTTGCAATAGCTGCACTTTAATTGGCCCTTTTTGTCCTTCTTTTCTTTTGAGCTAGTAGATCCATCTAGAGGTTTGGGATTACCTTCCTTTCTTGGATATGAATCCTTTTTCCCTTTGCCTTTGAATTGCTGGTTGGATTTGGAATTGTTCTTCCCATTTGCATGCACAATAAGTGCATGAGCTTTGGAATTCTTCAATGTGCCCATCTTTATAAGCTTATCCTACTCGTGTACTAGAGACTCAATGAAGGTATCCAGTGTGGGCATCTTTCAAGTTGCTCATGTTGTGAGCCTAACTATGTGGAAAGCAGAGACAAATACTGCATATTCTAGAGCCAACTTTGATAGAATAACAAGGATTAATTTGCTTTCTTCCTTGGATTTGTCAATACCACATCCTTTGAGCTGAAGCAATAAAGCCTTGAACTTTGTGAAAAAATCTTGAATATTATCAAAACTCCTTGGATCTAATGAGTTGAGCTCATTTTCAAGGATATGACCCCGCATTTCATCTTGCTTTCCAAAAAGAGTCTCTAATGTATTCCAAACTTGGTTTGGAGTTGTACATGCCTCAACATGAAACAACAATTCTGGAGAGATGGATAAACACATCAAACCAAATTCTTCATCCATGCGGTTGAAGTATTTAGATTTTTCAACTGTTGGATTGGGTTCAACCTTTGTATTCATAACTATCCGATAGAGGCCTCTACTTCTGAGCTGAAGTAGAATCTTTGGCTTCCAATCAAAATAGTTGTATGGTGTGAGAATGGCAGAGGGTGAACATTCCATTTTTCAGCTCTGATCTTCTATATCTACAAAAAAAAAATTGTACTTCTTTCTAGAACCTTGCTCTAATACCATGTGAAATTTGTAGCTACAGCTGCATAAATCAACCTGAAAGAAAAAGGAAACAGAGCAGCAAGAAAAACAGAGTAGAAAGAAAAAAAAACAGAGCAAGAACAATTTCTAATTCTGTATATTTCCCTTGAAAAATTAAGAATGTTAACAAACGTTACATTGACTAAAACAACCGCAGAAAAAGAGAATATGTGGTGAAAGAGCAGTGAAAACTAAGAGAACTGCTGGAAACCCTCAGTTAGCACATTGCATGAAGGGAAAATAAGGGCGGTAAAAAAGAGAGCAACTGAAAGTTGCATTGCATGAACAGATCCAGTTAACTCGTTAGTTAGCTTATTGTTTAAAGAGAATAATTAACGCTAACAACTGGGAGTTGGCGTGTGCTGATTAAACTCTGCTGTATTGATTGAGAGGTATTCGGAAAGTTCCCAAAAAGCGCAATGCCACTTCTGTTGTTTCCCACTCAACAATGCAAGCGGCTATTTATTTTGCAGCAGTTTGCCATTTCTCAGCATCTTTTCTTGCATTCCGGTATTTGAGTAGCCGGTTGATTTGTATGTGATCTTAATCCTAATTCATTTGGCTTTTCAAAGAATATGTTCTTGGAAATGCAAATGAATTTGAGGGTTGCTGCTCGATTTTTAGTCTGTTTTTGTTTAGTGGGCTTTGCCACGGCTGTAAGATGCCATCCTGAAAGGTGCGGGTCGATGAATGTGTGTTACCCTTTTTGGATTAACAAATCTGATTGTGGATTCCCTGGTTATCAAATGAATTGCACGAAGGAAAATTCTACTGGGGAGCTCGCTCTGTTTCTTCCCGCGTTTAAAGAATATAATGCTACTCATGTCATTAAAAAGGATTACATAATTATGGAGATCAATTATACGGGTTACCTCATCATAAATTCGACCTTTCTTCAGGCCTACTCGTGTAATTTAAATAATGATACAAGAAAACTGTTTGAGCTACCTAAAGAGGAGCCTTATACGATTTCCGCGTCCAATAGGTTCGTGGTCATCGGCTGCACGGGGTCCGGTATATACTCATATGGACAGTACGGTCAGGTGAAATGCATACCTGACTGTTCAAATCTTAGCGGTCAAGAATACTGCAAGTATGGCTGTTGTGAAACTGTCCTTGCAGATAATAGGAAGTCGAAAAATTTCACGGGTGGAGGTATGTTTTATTACTATAATGATAGTAGTTGTGCCTTCTCGACCGTATTTGACCCGTCTACCTTTTTTCGGGGCTGGGAAGAAAAGGCTTATTATGGTCTCCGCGTTAACTGGATTATCGGCCTTCAGAGTTGCTCTATAACTAAATCAACGGCCAATTACTCTTGCGCCATCAATGCAGAATGCATGGATTCCCCAACAGGGGAGGGGCATGTTTGCAAATGTCTTCCTGGATATGAAGGATCTGGGTACTCAAATGGCACTTCTTGCACAGGTATACGCTTTGAAATTAGAACCCTTGTGTTTTCTTTTATAATCATCCCTCTTTAAGCTCTCAAGAATCTAATCCTTTGATAATGATGTGGATGTACAGATGTGGACGAATGCAAACGTGGAGACTTGAATCAGTGCATTGAACCATGGAAGGGGGGCATATATCATAATGTTCCAGGTTCTTACAACTGTTCTTGTGCAAAGGGTTATAAAGGAGATGGCTTTCAATGCGAGTCCACAAGCTCAAATCAATTTGTCATTCCTGCAATCATAGGTGAAAATATATATTCCCTCTTTGAGTTTATTCTTAATGCACTCAATGCGAGTCCACAAGCTCGAATAATTCCCTCACTTCTGCTATTATAGGTGACCATCCACCATGTCTTTGTATGTTCTTTTTCTTTATATAAAAATTTCTATGTTGGGTGAGACGGAAGGCTCTGTTTCTTCCTTTGTTGGAGTTTCTTTGGGAGCATGTGGACTATTTTGGTGTTTGAGGAGGCGTCGCTTGAAAGATATGAGGGACAAGTATTTCCGACAGAATGGGGGTATGCAGCTTCAGGAACATATCGCTTCCATGTGAGAAAGAAAAAGCATGACAATATTCTCTGAAAAGGAGCTTGAAATAGCCTCGAACAATTATTCAACGGAATTGGGAAGAGGCGGTTTCGCAACAGTCTACAAAGGAGTTCTTGTGGACGGCATGCCAGTCGCGATCAAAAAGGCCAAAGCAATTTCCGATGAGTTTATCAACGAAATTATGATTTTCTCCCATATCAATCACAGAAACATTGTGAAATTGTTTGGTTGTTGCCTCCAAACTCAATTTCCATTGCTAGTATATGAATTTGTGCCGAATGGAACCCTCTTTGAACATCTACACTGAGCAGAGACGAAATTTTCCTGGGAAACACGGCGGCAGATAGCCATCGAGGTAGCGGATGCTATAGCATATATGCATCTTCAAGCTTCTCAGCCGATATTTCATCGTGACATAAAATCCTCAAATATTCTCCTGGACAACACATTCACTCCAAAAGTTGCGGACTTTGGCGTTTCTCGCCTACGACCTTCCGATGAAACGCACCTCAGCACAATGGCGGTGGGCACTCGGGGTTATTTGGATCCGGAGTTCGTAAGAAGCAACCAGTTTACAGACAAGTGTGACGTTTTCAGCTTTGGTGTAGTTTTTGTAGAGTTAGTCACCTGTCTAAAACCATTGTTGTCTGTAGAGGTAATTGTGTGCACTTTATATGACCATTTTCTATCCAAATTCAACCACAACCTCTTGAAGGAAGTCTTAGATACCAACGTAGTGACTGAGGAAAACCAAGGGCAAACAGAGAAAATGGCAAGGTTAGCTAAGGCATGTTTGCGAGTGAAAGCAAAGGCAAGGCCGTCGATGAGAGAGGTGGTGGAGGAGCTTGCCTGGATAAGAGCTTCCACAAAACAATCAGGGTTTTATAGAGATGTGAGCCTTGTTGAGCACAGGGCTGATTCAGCACAAGCAAAGCTGAATGATTATGCTTTGCTAGCGGCTGGTGAGAGCACTTCTGAGGATCTTTACCCTTGGCCATCCCCCAGTGAGATTATTACTTCAGAGGACCCTTCGACTACGTTGATTCAGATTCAGATGTCAGATATGTATTTTCGATGATCAAGACAACGCACAGAATCAGCATGGTAATCATATGTATTCACTTCACTTTAGTGAGATATTTCGCTTGTGTTTTATGCCCATTCTAATGAGTTGTTACCATCCTCTTTATAAAGTGTAACTACTTAAATATTTTCAAAAATTGTTATTAAGTGTAACTACTTAGGATCAGGGCTTTCCCTTTGGAAAATCATTCATAAAAAAGAGAATATATAATGGATTATTTGGTTGCAGGGTCATTGGCTGCATGTAGTGGATTATTTGGTCTAAGAAGTCAATGAGTAATAAAACAGAGAATATATAATTTGAAGACAGAGAGCTCCAAAGGCATCTTAATCTCTTGCTGCTCTGGGAATCTGAGAGGTTAGTCCACTCATGTTTTTTGCATGCGTACACATGGCAATGAATAATAAAACGGACAAGTGAAGGATGCTATCCATAAAAACTATCAGTAACAAAGAATATATAATTTGAAGGCAAAAAGCTCAATATGTGCAAATATGCAAAGCATCATAGGATTCACAATGTATAAAATCTTGTTCAAGTTTACATGTAACAATAATAGTAATAGTAACACAAATTGTCATTAAAAAAATTCTTTCCCAGTAACAATAAGAGTAACAGAAATTAACATTAACATAAATCTTAGATGAGAAAGTCAGAGTAACAATATATCTTAGATGAGAAAGTAAGAGTAACAGTATTGCTTTATAAAATCTTCTTGCATATGGAAAGTCAACTTTTTTGGAATTTATTTTTGCAATTGGTTTTGTCAGCTCTGTACTGGACTGCAGGGCAGGGATTTAACTCTTCCATGGGTTCCGAAGTGCTTTAATTTTGCAAGCATCTTACAAATAGTAATGTCAAAAAAGATAGAAGTTAAGATTTAAAATTTCATATCTATGCATGGATGTGTGTGTGTGTGTGTGTGTGTGTGTGTGTGTGTGTGTGTGTGTGTGTGTGTTTGTGTGTATGTGTATACATATACATATACATATACATACACTATTTGTGAAGGACAAATTTTGTAGTTGAACTGTACAAAGATTGCATACCTTCATAGGGAGTGCGATGTTGTCATTTGATTTGAACTTGTGTGGCTGCTTTGTTGAGACAAGAAAAAACCTGAAGAATTCATAATGTGGCTGTGAGTATCAGTTGTAGAAGTGAATTTATCTGCTCATGTTGTGAAATTTGAAAGTACATATAACATTACGTAAATAATAAATTGTTAGGCAATTGCAGACCTTCATCGCTGAGCAGTGGAATAATTTACCTAAATACATTATTTTTATCTATTTTTAAAATGTCTTGAATAGTAAGTTATGAAAGTAAATAGATCACACTTTCTTTATTTTGTAAGTATTTTGTGTATGTTATTCTCCTTAATCTAAGGAGAAATTCATCTAGCACTTGGTCTTTTGCTATGCATTGCAGATTGCTATTGGCTTCAGTTTTAATATTGCATAGCAATTGGTGGGAGTAAATGTATGGGCATTCTTTTTTATAATTACTATGGTATGCAGTTGATTCTTGCACTGATTGAAAGTGGTCCACCACTAGATTTTAGCTTGTGTAAATTAGTTCATATGGTGTCGAATGTGATTTTGCAATTGATAGAGTACCATGCACCTGATTTGGCATCAATGGAAAAATCTATGATTTGTAAGCATCAGCCATACATATTGAATACGGTAAGGATATGTACCCAAATAATTGTGGGGAAAGCGGAACAACATATTAAAATGCAAAGACATTAATGATAGACCCAAATGGGTATGAACAATACTTTGCCTTTGTTAGAACAATATTGTTAATTTTTTTTTTGCACTCACTTCATTTGTTTGTCATTGTCATTCTCATATTTTAAGGGAGCATACAAACTATATAATAGAATGAAGATAAGCCAATACTTCTTTTAATCATCTTGATTTAAAATTATGTCACACACATAATTTCAAAATTATATTGTAGATGGCCCTTCATTGTAATTTAGAATTTGAGAAGAAGTTACTAATTTAGCTTCATGTAACAACAAACAAATCATTGTTCCAGCTCATATCTTGACAATAGAAATCAAATATAAATGACTACTTGGAGTCCCATTAATGTGTGATCACATCAAGTTATTAATTTAAACCAAATTTAAGGAAGGTGCTCGTTATTCAATAGTCTCTATTTAGCAACATAATATCCTAAAATTCCTAGTATGTGCCATAGGTTTATAAAATATAATGACTTTCAATGCACAATGGGTAGTGGATTTTTTATCAGCCATAGAGCCATGGATATCATATATGCAGTTATGGGAGTAGGCACACAACACATGATATGATTTATCAAATGCCTCAAGAAAATGTGGTTTTAAAAATTGAAAAAATTCACATATTTCTTTTGTAAGAATTAGTTGGCTAAATTTCATTTTATTTATCTCATGCAAGGTTTGTAATCCCTGTCATAGTTACATTGGTATTCAGCCAGGAGCTGTTGTTGTTTCATTTACATTTGGATGACGTTGTGGGGGTTGAGGGGCAATATGGCTTCCCATTGTAGCTTATTCTTTTAGTCACTTTCTACACTATTTTAAAGTGGCAACGATAGCATGGTCACATGGTTGTGAAAAGTAGTGAGCAGGAGGCTGATATGAGGGCCAAGGCCTTGGCTTCAGTTACTACATATGAGAATGAGAATAAATAAGCTTTTCTAAGGCCAATATCAACTATTTATGTAAGAGTGTTGACTATATGCCTCTTGGATCTTAGGCATAAATGTTATCTTCTCTAGGTAGAGACGTTACATGTAAGACTATTAGTTCGATGTATCTATTTTGTTTCATGAAGTGATAAAAAATAGTTCTCTCCACTAAATAGTAATTAAAAAATATTAATGTATTTACTACTGATGTCACTAGAAACAATAAATAGGGAACAAATACAATATGTAAAAGTATGAATCAAAAGCTAAAATGCAATTAGGGCTTTTTAACTTGCATGAAATATAAAATAAGAAGAAAAGGGAAATTTGAGAGTAGTTAGATTTTACAAAATAAATATGCTTGCATTGTGAACTATTAGAACAAAACTAGAATGTTAGGATGAAAATGATCAATATAAGAGAATTTACCTTGATTGTCTTATCAAGGAGAGCTTGGAGACATAGGAAAGCATTTTTAACATTGACAGAAGTGATAAAAGTGGATTGTGTGCTGCACAGTGTCCTATCTTTTGTTTGGGTTTGCTTCACCAGATTTTTGAAAAGGAAAATAGTTGGTTCCTTTTTGCTTATTTTGCTTTATATGTCATCTTAATGGCATATAAGTGTGTTGAATAAATAGACCTATTATTTGAAAAAACTTGAATGAATTATTTCTTAAAAGGGGTAGGATGCATTGTATTTTTCCTTAAATAATGACAATATACAAATATATGCTTACCTTGGTTGTGTCACTTAGCGAATTGCCATCTATTATGTCGACAATAAGCTGATTGCCTATCTTTTGTGCAAATATACAAATGGATGCTATTATAGTTGTGACATCATTATTCATCTTGTTCAGAAGTTGTTGTATTGTGCAGTTAGGGATAAACACATGTTGGAGACAACCCTGATCAATGCACTCTATTGTTGTCTTACTATTTACAAGAAATATGAAATATGAATCACCTCTATCATAATCACTTTTAGGAGCAATGGAGAAGTCCTTGACAAATATTGAATTTTTCGGCAAAAGGATTTGTTCATACTTCTTCATCCATGTGTCGCCTACATTTAGCATTATTGTCATTTCACCTTTGCTATTTGTCAAGTCTATTCATAATAGCTCTTTTCCCTTTTGTCTATCGAGCACTATTTTATACATGACAAGAATATCTCCTTCAAAAGCTTGTCCACTTTTGTAACTATTTATGTCATCTATTGTGAGAGTCCTATTGTCTGGGTGCTTGGGTCTACATTATATGAAAGTGAACAACATAATTACGTGTACTCAAAGAACAACTTTTTTCTAGTGGGAAATGAAAATATAAGACTGTTGTCAATATGTACAAGTAACTTGGTAACTTAATGGTAATAAGAATTATAAATTGTTACTACTATTAAGTTCTTAGCAAACCATTAAAAATGCATAAAATAAAATTAGAAGAACCATTAAAAATAATTAGTTTAGCATAAGGATTTGGTATGATTAGAAAATTTTAAATATTTTACATTGCACTCTTCTGTCAATAGCATCTTATGAGCATGTAGTAAATTTTACTAAACATAAGTTATTACAAATGTAAATGCATACCTTTTTTATTGTTGATTTGCATCTGCTCCTCCAGTAGCTAAAGTCCTGTAAGTGAAATTACAAAGCATATTATAACAACTTGAAATTTGTGCACAATTGTAAAATAGGATTATAATAATGAATTTGTAGATGCTTACCTTTTCCTTGATTTGCTTGAGTCATTTTTTAGAGATTTACTTTCAGTTTGTTGTTCTGATTTTGACACCATGTGTTGTAAGTTCATAGAATTAGGATGTGAATGAATCATTTTTTAATTATGCATTGCTAATGCAAAATGATTTTTTTATATGTCAATTATTTATGTTTAATGTAATTGAATTACATTGTGGTTAGTCCAATATGCATGAAACATATTCAATTTTATTCTTTCTTTTTTGATATTTGTCCACATGTGGTCTATTATTGTACATGATTTTGTTGTTGATGGACTTGGTAGTAGAAGTAAATTGTGGTTTGTCATGAAACAATGCAATTGTTGTTGGGTACTTTTGTTTTGTGCCATGTCAATGTTGAAAACATTGACTATGATGATTTTCATGTTTGGTTCTACAGTTGATGTGATTTTATGTACAAATGGTAATAGGTCTAAAAGAGGGGCTCTTGGCACCAAATACACATTTGATATTCGTATAGACATATGTTCAAAAAATAATTCAGTGGTAATTGGTTCTATGTTCTTTATTAAAAATGTTTCAATTCTTTGTACTAAAATTGATTTCCTATAGCATGTCAATAGATAATGAATATTCATTGCAGCAAAACAATTGAAATTTTCAATGAACATGTTCATCTTTGGGCTTGTTGTCATTCGAGTTTCTTGTAGGCATAACATAGTTGATTCTATGAGTTGGTGGTCATGTAGTATATTTTTTAAGTACAATTACAAGCTCCTAGTGTTCAAAGAGCATATTGTCAAATAATTACAAGTTGTTGTGGTAAGATCATATAGCAATAGGTCATATTATCAAATAATTACATGTTCATTTCCTTTATTTTAAAATTTTGTTATGAAAAATTAATTGATAATGTCACCAAATAATTACTTCTTTTGTAACATCAACTTATTGAATGCATTTATTTTGTGATAGAAATAACAACTAAAAATTATTGGATTCTTCCTTATCATCAAATCGATTTCATCTGAGTAAATATTCTTATTGTGTTAGGCTTTCTTTTGCTTAGTCATACTATCCAGTGCATTGCAAAGGAGAATCCAAACATGATCTACACTCATTAGTGTAACAAAAAATGTTGGTGGTCCTAATTGCCTTATCATTACAAAGGTGTTTTTTTTTAAAGTAGTCGAGTGATATCTAAATGTTTTTTAAGCATCGAAAACCTATTGGAGATTTCAAAATCTTTTTACATTTATCTTTCTCTTAAGGTCTCTTAAATATAATGTTTTCCTTTCAATTCACCTTTTCTTATACATATCCATGCATAATTAGAAACTTTTATGATAATTTTAATTACTTTCAAGAATAGATTTGTGATGTGACTTGCAATGTCATTATCTTGATGTAATAGTTCCCATTTCATTATTTTCTGTTAAGAAAAAGTTTTCATAACATTATTTGGCTGAGCACAACCATAATATAAAGTTGGAAAGTTCATTACTTTTGAATACTTATCTTCAAAAATACCCAATGGCTTAAAGCCTTCAGATGGTGCTATTCCAATAATACTTTCTTTAATGTCTTTTATTGAATGTGAACTATTGAATCCATGAACAACTGATTCTGTAATTGGTTCCAATTCAACTTCAATTAAATCCTGGTCAATATATCTTTAGTGTTTTGAATTTCTTTTGCTCTTTGGCTAATTTCCTCCTCATAGGTATCTAGCCATTCCTTATCGATAGTGACTTCCTCTTGCATATATAAAGGTAGTTTGCAAAGCTCAACCAATGCATTCATCACACATGCAGGTGTGACATTTTTGGTCAAATATGCCTTGTTATACTCTAATTTTTACTTAATTACAATTGCAATTATTTAGTTTTCATTTTTGATTTTCCTCAGTAATGCTTTTTAGATACGATCAAATCAACAAGTACATTTATAAGTATTCCAAGAAGTCCTATTTGTGATCATTTATATCCTAGTTATCTTATTTCTGTGAAGCCCATACGCATGGAAAATAGTCTTTCTTCTAAAAAACTTAATGTTTGAACTTCTTGTATTGGTTGATTTCTTCAAATTTGAAAAGGTGAGGCAAACATGGGAATTTTACAATTTACAAAAGCTAAATAACATTTTTTACATATGTTTCCTTCTAATTATTTTATTTCAAATTTTGATTCAGTAGTGATTGAATAAAAAATGTTAGTAATATCATTGTCAAGATCAATTACATCTTTAAAGAAGTTTAATCATTCACATAGACAACATAGATAAGTGGGTGTGTCATTAATTGCTTATAAATATGTTCTAATTGATTTTTTGGCTTCATCAATATTTTTTAAATTTTATTCTCATTGTTTCTAAGTTTCCATATTCTTATTTTCAAAGAATGTAACAATGTGCATTTGATAATTTCACAATCCATTGTCATTGGTGCTGCATTTTCATGTGGTATATTTCTTACTATTGGAGCTATTGACATATTTGCAATGTCAGTTTGTTCTTGTGTCCTAGTGGTTTCTTGTTCACATGTGATAACCCTTTCTAATCTTGAATTTATTTATTTAGAAAACAAAAAGACATCTACTCTGTCATAAGTTCTAAAATTCTAGTTCATGTTTCTCGAGTTGTTTTACTACTGTTCAGATTTTGCCTTGATTTGATAATTGCATTTGTATTTTCTTGAATACATATAGGATTACATTTGTCCATTCCATGTCCATTTTTTTAATGCATTTTTTTAGTGAATGGACATATATGCTAGATCGATAAGATCTGTTTGATTTTTCTTGGGTTTATTCTAATGTCTCATAGTGAATATGACTTATTTCTATTTTAAATGTGATGACATTGTATATTTTATTTGCATTTGAGTAATTTTTATATATGTTTGACATCTTTCTAGTTACTGTTGACCATTTCTAAATCGTCACTTGTAGGATGTTTGAAATCCGTAACAAACATAAATTCCCACCTTCTATTCGACCATGTTCATATGGAATTCTTAACATATCGATATATGTTTTCCAATTTAAAATAGTTTTACTATTAGATTCTATCAATTTCAATTTGCACGTTTCCAAGCATTTCATTGCATACTTATTTTATATGAAAATTGCATTTGAAAATGATTGAGAAATATAACGTTACAATGATAGCACATCAAAATCACCTTTTGTCAGGGAACTTATTGCATTGAATAGGATTTCTCCACAATTGTCAACAAATGGGCTTGTTCTATGCAATTGATACCTTTGTATTTCATTTTCAATTACATTCCATTTTTTTGAAAGTTTCAAACATGTGGTTAATAATTTTTTATGTATAATTTGAGGAGTGGAGCCTTGCACTCTTCTTGTCAGCAATGATTCATATTAACCAGAAGTTGGACTCCTATCATGAAATAAGATGGAATATGCCAGAGTCAACAACTCTCTATTAAAATGTAAGTATTGACTTTTTTACATTATAGACCATAGGTATATGAATATATTTAGCCACTGTGCAAGACACTTAATGAAAAATGTATCACCTCATAGTCTAGATAGACCTACACTTGTTGTGTTATTTGCTGAAATTCTCATCCTCTCTAGGTATGCACTCTTGTCATATATGCCATGAAAATTGTATAGCATGTTAGAATGCAATTCATATTCATAATACCATTGTGCATTTGGATTGTGGTTATGCAAAAATGATAAAAATAAATCTATCATTCCATTTTTCAATTCATTATATGTGTAACAAAATCTCAATAACACTTAAATTGTGTCAAACAGATAATCACCTACATTATATTTGAATCAATGTTTATGGTTAACGTTCATATCTATCAACATCTACTAAAACTGTAGGTGTTTTTCCTTCTTTCTAATTCCTTTGTCTTTTCATCGTATTCAAAAATGTGAGACATGTTTTACAATTCAGGTTTCAATTTTTCTTTCCCAAAGTTGATTTAAAAAACAAAAATATAATTGATCATACCTTATGGAAAATCTTCAGCATAAAGAAAAGATGCCTTGGTGTAATGCAAAAAATAATGTAATTTATTACGCCCTGTAACACGTTATAGGAGAAGCTAATTTGAATTTTCTAGGTTTCAAATTTTCTTTCCCAAAGTTGATTAAAACAAAAAAAGACAATTGATCATACCTTCAAGAATATATTTATCAAAAAAAAAAATACCTCAGTGCAATGCAAAGAAGAACGCAAGTAATTATACCCTATAATAGAGAAAGCTAATTTGAATTTCCCAAATACAATATAATGTATTAAAATAAAAATGAAATTTTTGAACTCATAATGATTATAGTAAGAAAATATCATATACATTTACTATATATTTACCATAAAAGCTATTACACTGCCTATTTCTACATAAGCAATGAACTCATAAATTTATGCATAGGATATAGTTTTCCAAATTGTAAGAATAACCCTATATCCACTACTTTTGTTTCTAATGATTTTAGACATTTCTATTTTTTTTCAAAAAGTAAAATACTACATGCACCTAGTGGTAGGACACCTTAGATCGTAACTTATGCTAAAGATACAACAATAAAATGTTTTCATGTTTAGAAGTCTAATTAGATTTTATAAGGACTTGTATCATGTAATGTTTACCCCTATTTTATTTAACTTGAGCCCATGCACTAATTTTAGAAGGAATACTTTAAAATTTAGATATAATTGAATTACTTTACAATTTGGGCTTAAACTAGAGAGAGTCATTTTTCAATGTCATAGTGTTAAATAAATATATAAAGAAATTATAAAATAACAAGAAGAAAGTGTAGGTCAAGCTCCTCAATAAATTCATAACACTTTTATGTTCGCACTAGCACAAGGCTGAAGAAAAATAATAAAAAAAAGTAAGAGGAAATTATAAAGAGTATGAAAAGGTTCATAGCCTGAGAAAGGATTGAAACATATCCTCACCTATTTTGTGCCACTCACTTTCCCTGACAATGTCACTTTTTAACCCTAGAACATCCTCACTAACAATAGTATAATTTGATGAAGATTTGGTCCTTCCTATAACTAAAAAAGGAGATTTGAAAATTAGTGCTCATTAGGTAAAAATTTAAAGGTACATATTTTAAATAATCTATATGATCTTATTGTCATTCAAAGTGCAAGTAAGTCCGAAATTGCCTACAATAGAGATCCTAGACTATAGTCCTCAATATAGACAAATTAAATATGCTATTAGAAAAGTTGTATTTTTTATTTTAAAGGATAATGGGAATCACCTTACCCTACTTACCATCATACTAGAGCCTCAAGAATGAATGATATTTTCATGCATATTTTCCCTCTAACGTCTATGCCATTATGGGATTTGGATCTTTCCAGGTCTATGTAACATTTTTTAGATCCATCAAACCAATGCCCAAATGTATGTACAACCTCTATACACACATGTAATATATGTATATTGATATATACATATACATTATTGCCTTTGAGATGGAGTTTTGTATAGCCAATTGCATATATTGTGGAACCAACAATATGGTAGTTCTAATATTATTTCACTACCCATTAATTTATAAACTTAGCTCATTATGACTTCTCCTTAGGGATAAAATTTTAGGAATTGATGATGTCCTCAAGAGTTTTGTTCCTTGATAGAGTTTGACTAGTATTTTAACTTTAGACTTAATTCAAGAAGGAATGGTATAAGTATGAATCTTTTTATAGGCATGATAGTGAAAGTAGAGGCATTAAGATGGATTTTATAAAATCAATTAACCCTTATTGATTCTAAATATAAAAATTAACTTCTTGATGAGAAGCTTGCAGTAGGGGAACAAATTGGCAAAAATGTACCTTGCCAAATTTGATGACAGGATGTATAGTGGATAACATTTAAGATACGTATATATGAGCATGTGTTAGACTATTAAAAGGCTAAAAAAAATTACAAAATTAGGGGATATTTGAGTCAATGCTTTTCCATTAAGCAGGATAATTATTCACTGTCAATTAACATTGAAAAATATGTTCATCCCTGTACAAAAGGGTATTTGTGATCTAATACACGTACATTCTCTCATTGCCAATTTATAGTGATGTCTACATGTACCTCAGTGCATATATAAACAAACAATAATAGTAAATTACAACACCCACTATTATTGTCTACCATCCACCCATAATTCCTCAAAATTATAGCAGAGCTGGAACTAAACTAACACAATGCTTATTTTTCAAAATGTTGTTAAACTATTAAACCTTTTACCTTGTTAAATTTTTTAATATAATACTATAACTTATCAAAAAATGCAGTATTATTGTAGCATATTTTTAATTGGTATGTTTTATTTTTTGTTTTGTTGTGGAGGATATTACCATGACAACTTTGGCTTCAATGTTGCATTTTAATAGAAAAAAAGTTAATTTACTCGATCGAACCTACTCAAGTGGGTCACTATAGCAAGCTTAAATCACCAATTTTTCATGAATCTTGTTACAATCACACTTACGCTATCTAAAGACATAGGTTTTTTTTAGGTTGATCAATAGACATTTCTTATACAATAGTACACACATTAGTTCTGGAGGTTTTTTTTAAGATTCTATGGGTTTTGTAGATGCAATATGATAAAGGATTTATTGATTTTATGTCTAAACCCATAGAGCCATGGCAATCACATATTTAGTTGTGGGAGTAGGCACACAACATGTGATATGTTTGACCCAATACCTCAAGCAAATGTGGTTTTAGAAATTGAAAAAATTCATATATTTCTTTTGTATAAATTAGTTGACTAAATTTCATTTCATTTATCTTATGCAAGATTTGTAAATTTCAAAATAATAGAGGGATCCCTATCAGGTAGTTGTCAATTAAATATAGCCAAGCATTCCCCAATGTGAAACTATCCAAATGACAAAAAAATTACTGCTACAAAATACCTTGAAACTAGTCATATCATGTAGAGGATTGTAATGTGAAAAGTGGAAAAAATATAAGGGTTAAAAAATAGATGGTATTATGGCCCAACAGAAATCTGAATGCATCGACTACCAGTCACAAGGATGGGCACAGATGAAGCGAGTGGACAATAAAATTAAGTTGCATTTTACAACTGAAATTAAAAACAGATGGTATCATTCACCTTCAAAACATATATGTTCATCATCATTACAATGTTTGTATGGGAGACGAGTTTTATATGACCTCTTATTTGGTCTATTCTTTGTTAATTTACAAGAATATGAAATATGCACATATAAATGTAGATAATATAAATCCCAAAAAACCAATTCATGACTGTTATCCTAAATTTTGGAGGAGATAACACAAATTTGATTTTTTTGACTTGTGATGGATTTGTCTATTAGGTCATTTATGAATTATATGGATTCTTTAAATTTAGAATCTTAGATTTAGGTTGATATATAATTTGATACATGGGAGACTGGTATATCAAGAATCTTGATTATAACTATATGAGGACAATTGAATAAAGTGTTCAATCTTACCATTTTCCCAGGTTGTTGCTAATGGAATTTTCTTAGAAAACACTACTTATGCATAAGAACATGTCATAAAAAAAGAAGTATTCCCCTATAAATAACCCCATGAAAGTGCGTACAATGAATGCAAATTAAAAATGTGTGCAAAAAATATAAGTATTAACTTGGAACATTATAACTTTCAGACAGGATCAATGATGTAAATTGTATGCACTGTTGCCATATTATTGTCATATAAGGCTTAATAGGAATGTAAATTCCACTATATTTTCACATGATATAATCTTTAATCACAATCAAGGATGTAGCCTTTTTGTTATAACACTACTTATGGATGCATAGACATCAGAATACAATTTGGGGTCTCCAAATATCCAAATGTAAGTATGCATCCACATAAGTTCATACGTCAAACATTCTTATAGTGTTATGAAATAGATAATGCATTAACAGACATCAATCAAATCCTAAATATGCATTTAACAATAAACCTATGAAATATAAACCAAAAATATGGTAAAATATAATTATATATAATATTTAGTTGCATATAAGATATTCCTTAGGAAATTAGAACTAGTTTATCTTATAAAATACAAAACATATTTAATCATGTACAAACAAGGTCATTGGTAAGTGCATGTGAACATAAAATTAAAGAATTCTTACATATGAGACAACATTGGTGGATGACACAAATGCCCACATAAACCAAAAATATGATTAATCATGAAAGTTAATGAAAAATGTTTTCATGTGATAGTTGAATACAGGGAAAAGCAATGATGGCTTTCAAGATGAACTTCTCAAAGTTTAAAAGGGCTGCAATGAAGATCAACATGTCTTTAGTGCTTACAGAGATCTATAAACTCTTTGATGGAATGTTTTTTGTACAGGTGGCATACCTAGTATGGTTTTGTGCTAGAGTTTATGGATATTTTGTTCTAATGATTTCATTTTAGTGCCCCTTATAGCGAGGCCAAACACATCTTCTCAGCCATGGGTTTTGATGGACCCAAGTAGCCTTGGGATTCAAAAAGTTAAATCAGGGAGAATAGGAATAGAGAGTGAAAGTCATAGTGGAAAAAAGGATGAATTTCAATCTAGAGATGAAGATGGAGAGCAGTTGATGGACAACGACATATGGAAAAGAAGTCCACATAATTTTGATGTAGATTCAGATTTTAGTTACATTGAAGGGACTACTGTAAAAATTTAGGACAAGAAGATATATCTATGGCTAAAATATAACTATATATAATATTTAGTTGCATACATGATATTCCTTAATAAATTATAACTATTTTATCTTATAAAATAAAAAACATATTTAATCATGTATAAGCAAGGTCATTGCCAAGTGCATCTAAACATAAGATTAAAGAATTTTTACATATAAGACAACATTGGTGGAAGATACAAGCACCCACATAAACCAAAAGTATGATTAATTAGGAGAGTTAATGAAAAATGTTTTCACGTGATAGTTGAATATATGGAAAAGTAATGATGGATTTCAAGATGAACTTCTCAAAGTTTAAAAGGGTTGCAATGAAGATCAACATGTCTTTAGTGCTCGAAGAGATCAATAAACTCTTTGATGGAATGTTTTTTGTGTAGGTGGCATCTTGTTATGTTCATGTGCTAGAGTTTATGGATATTTTGTTGTGACATATATATTTCTTTCTCAAGCTCTCCATGAAAACTATTGTCTTAACATCTTTGTGATCTATCTCGAGATAAAACACAACAAAAATAGTTAAATTAAATCTAATTGGTGTCAACTTTGTATCATGATAAAATGTCTCACCAATGTCAATTCTATATACTTTAAAGGATCCATTTACTTCCATAAAATCCTTACACTTTTATAATTTCCCTTGCACATTGTAATTCTTCTTGATTACCCACTTGTTGCCTATAGGTTTTATAACAAGCTGAAAATTCACTAAATCCCAAGTCTTATTCTTATCTAGAGAATTCATCTACTCCACTATGGATTTATTTAAACAATTTATTTCATATGATCCATGAGATTCCTTTACCATCGTAAGGATACCATCAACCAGTAATAAGATTAACTCATAAAAAAATATGGTGGGCTATATATTTCATATCTTTTTCACACTCATTTGTATCTCCTTAGGGCAATAGTCATTGACTCTTCCTCTTATTGAAAATCTTCATTTGTCTCTTCACACATAGATACAAGATATTCAACATTAATATCATCCTCTATATTTTTTGTTTCTTCTTTTGGTAATTGTTCTTATATAGAAATCCTATTAACCTCACTGAATACCATATTTCGGCTATAGACTGACTTATTTGTTCCATGGTTCTATTACTTTTACCATTTTTAACCACTATAATATAAAATGTAGATGAATTTCATAGACACAAATTCATGTTTTATTTTATTTCCTTTGGAATATGGATGTATGCTTCACAACCAAATATTCTCAATTATCAAAGTGATGGTTTCTTACTAGTAAAAACTTCTTGTATAGTTTTTTCAACCAATGCTAATGTGGGAGATATGTTGATAAGATAAAAAAGCATTATCCACTTCTTACACCATATACTTATACTCCAATTTCACATCACTCAACATACTCAATGCCTTGTTCATGAATATCCTATCCATAAGATCGAAAACTCCATTATGTTTTGGCGTGTAAGGAATTATATTTTTCCTATCAATCATGTACTACTTTTTGAATTCCTTAGACTCATTTGAGAAATATTCACCCACATTTTCTATGTGAAACACAATTTTACTTTTCTTTATTTGACTCTCAACAATATCTTTAAAATATTTAAACTTATTGAATACGTCATATTTCGTTGTGATAAAATATAACCAAGAGCTTCTAGAGAAATCATCTATGAAAGACATATAGAATTTAGACCTGCCTAGTGATGGGACATCTACTGGTCCAAACACATCACTATGTAATACATATAAAATACCATTTTCTCACACAACATTAGAGTTAAATATCATCCAAATCTACTTAACATATACATAATTCTCATAAAATGAAACATCTAATGGAAAATTAGCAATCCCTTCCACCATATCTTTAATCTACAGTGTGCCTACACCTTTATATCCAATATTATCCATCCTATGATGTTAAAGCATTATATTCTCTACTTATGTAATGCACATTTTATTGATTTATTATTAGCCTTAGGGACAACATATTTATTTCATGCATAACTTATTTCAATCTCGCCAAGGTTTAAAAAATTTCCCATGTGCACACCTCTTTCCAAAACCATAGATTTACACATCATCTTGCATACTAGCATCATTCAGTTTACTCATAGTGAAAAACTTATTAGCCAATATAGGAATTTTAAAGATACCAAGGAGATTCATAATCCCCCCATATCTAA
The DNA here is from genome assembly GCA_037957365.1 of Torreya grandis. NCBI lineage: Eukaryota > Viridiplantae > Streptophyta > Pinopsida > Cupressales > Taxaceae > Torreya > Torreya grandis. The sequence continues at coordinate 6,675,925 of JARHVA010000171.1, read as the reverse complement.
ACCTCGTCTTCACTCATCTTCTTCACATGATCCTATAGGTTTAGTTTCTCCCAATAAGACATCACCACCATCATATTATTTATTTTATTAAAACCATTCCCTATGAAGATTCATATGGATGGAGGCACATGAAAAAATAAACCATGCTTCATGGCATGCATGCATACTCAAGGTTGCAAGATAAACATATCCGTTTAAATCACTTGAGACCTTAGTTTCACCTAAGCATACATAATCCATTGGTTTGCACTTTTCCACCCTTTTCACTTTGTAAGTCATCTTAAAATTCCATGTTTTATGATAGTTCTAACATTTCAAGGATATTTCTAGATTCTTTGATTTTCTTAGTCTTAGAACTTATTTTAATTCCTTCTTGAAAGTGCACATGCACATAAAAGGTATCCTTTGTCTAAAAAAATTAAATATCTTCCTTTTATCTTCTTTTACAATAGAGGTGCAAATATATCCTCCACTTTTGTCTCAGATGTAGTACTAGTAATAAGTATTATTAGATCATCCTAAGAGCTTAAAAAATAACAAATCAAATTTATACACTTCTCTTTATCATCCATTGAAATTTAATGGAAAATAACTGAATTAACATAGTGTTAAAGGCATTTAGGTGCTCTACAACCAAGTCACCATCATTCATTTCTAATGAATACAACTTATTCCACATGAAAGGTTTGTTTACTAGAGACTTTATGTAGTAAGACATACCCAAATTATCTATAATATTATTCTCAATATTTTTATTTGATATTTTCAATGGCATTGAATTTAAAATCACAATATGATAGACCTCTTTTCCTTTTTGTCCATATTTTCCCATTAATTTTTATTCATATTTACATTTTGTACACTTCATACAACAATCCATTCATCTATATCTATCAATAAACCTTCCATCTTGAGTTTCTATAACTCAAAGTGTTGACCATTATTGTTTTTCAATCTTTATTCTTGTGATTCATTTCATTTTACTTGCACAATATTACTTTTCACATATTTCACACTCGAAAATATTATTTATCAAAAGTTATCACAACTCTAAACCAAGTGACAACCAAGATCTGACACCAAATGTTGGGAATAAAAAGAACATAAAGAAGAGTTATGTTATATGAATCTAAAAGCAACACAAGAATAAAGATGTGTATTTAATAAATAATATTTCACCTCTAAAAATCCTTTCAAGTAAAAAAATAGAAAAATAACCTTTGTTTATAATAGAAATTTAACCTTTTACAATACTCTAATGCACTGCAAGCTAATGTAACTTATCATACAACACTTTATTCTTTATACACTATACCATGTAACATTAAAATGCATACATTTCACTATGTATATCCTCATACCTATCTATCTGAGATAATTTGTGCCTGTATATTTGGACATCACTTTTTGATGTTCTCATAGTAAGGGAATCTAGTCACACCAACTACTGTCAAAAGTGATCATTGCATAATGTTCCTCAATAACTCCATGTCATAACATCACCAAGAAGTTACTCACACACCTCTAATAAAAATATAAAATTAGATAATTGTATAGTAATTCATCATGATTAACTTGCATTGTATTATCATGTTGTATAACTTATCGTAACACCATACCATGGACCAATCAAACAACTGTGCACCACTATACAATATCTATGGTGATAATTTTATTTATATCTTGTTTTAATTAATTTTCAATTTTATGATAATATTGATAATGAATTATGATGTCTTTTAAACCAAATTGATGTGTAATACCTATTGAAATACATTATTTAATTTACAAGTTAATATATTTATGTTATCATTCTAACACAAATATCTTAAATACAACTATGTAAAAACACCAAGATATGTCAATGCCCAGGCCATTATCTTTGATTTATTACATAGAGTTTTCTATTAAAAGGTTACACATTAATAAATGACTATGTCACCTTTCTCTTCAAATTTTGTGTTGATGGGTGATAAATGGCATCACTCTAGCTTCACCACACCATTGATTTTTAAAAATATTTTTGACAAAAAGAAAAGAACTCTAAAATTCACCATATACCTAAAATATCTTGATTCATCAAAAAAGAAGAAAACCACCCTATATCAAGGCTACATAAACATCAAAATTAGGGTAATCCATTTTTATTTACATTTGACAAGCTAATGAGATTACATTAGTTGGTCCAACCTTTTATATCAATCATAGTACTTATACCTCTCAACATAATAATTTTATATCATAAAAAACTAATAAAACATCTACCTAATTTCAACATGTCTTGTAAAAATATGTATATAAAATTTGATAAATTTTACAATATTTATTAATATATACTTGTTTACTCATTTTAGGATTTGAAATTGCATTTTATAATTAATCTATGTTGTTTTTATATTTTAAAATACACCCTATAACTGATGAGATGTGGGTGAGTTAGTAAAATGACTTGGTTATTTCAAGCACCACCCATGTTCAAATCTTGGTATGATATTAGAGGATGAATGTGGTCGATTGTTAAGTATTCATGGTTCAATTACAGCCAATCATTGGTATTCTTGGGCCAGTTATGGCTGATCATTGATATTCTTGGGCTAGTTGTGGTTGATCATTGGTATTCTTGGGTTAGTTGTGGTTGTTGATGGTAATCTCAAGCTGGTTGTGGCCATTCATTAGTGTTTCTTGGGGATTTGAGCCCTCAATTGTGTCTCAGACTAGTTGGATCTCTGATCAAAAGTGTTTGGGATAGGGACCCCTTAACCCTGACATTGAGCTAAAAAAATACACCATATAAAATATATGGAAAAATAAATAACATATAACTTTGCTTTAAAATAAACACATTGACACACCCACCTCATTGCACATTAAAATATGTGTTTTGTACATAGTCCCTTACATGTTTTAAGTGTTAAAAATGTGTTGTATGCTTTTTATGATTTATAATCATTTAGATTATACATATAAAACATTTAGATTGTATGTGTAAAACATAAGATTTTAGATCCATATGGATGTTTTTAGTGGTTTTAATTCATGTTTATTAAAGACCATGATTTTGGTACCCATTGTGTTTTAATTCCACTTGGATGGTTTCCTATTGATGTGAATAAAAATACTCCTAGATACATTAGGGTAAATAATATATTACAAGTATAACATTGTATTATAAATTACTAAGTTATTATGATAAGGATCAATGCTTTTATGTTGGGTTGTTTCTCAAAAGCATTTTCCAAGGTCAAAATATGGTCTTTATATTTGGCATTAGCCATTAAGGCACTGCTTTATACATAAAATAGATTACACAAGCTATTAAAGGGGAGGAGTCATGAAAAAATCTACTTCTCAACTGTATTCTTGAGGGTTGTCATTACTTATACTTACCACACTAGATACTTTTGGGTCTTTTCTAGTTAAAATAATTTCAAAATACTTGGCAAAAATAAAACCTTGGTTGATTTCTAATGGGAATGGGTTCGTTGATGGTTTATCTATGGACCATCACTCTCATTGGTGGTTTTCCATCATCAAATTTCATAAAGTCTCTTTTGTGGAGGTTCCATGGGTGCATGCTCTCAAATGTTTCAGAAGAGACATGTGTAAAGTGAATGATATTTTTTGAAAACTAACTAATACTTAGCTTTCCCTACGTGAAGCTAAATCTAATTTTCATTTGAAAAATAATGATAAAAATATATTATTAATAAATTATTGATTTGATGCCTCTAGAGATGCTACACGAATTTACAGTTGTCTCTTCTAATAAACCTTGGTAGAATAAGAGAATTGGTATATGGAAACCATGTTTCTACATTATAACCCAAATCAATGATATGAATGGCTTTTGCCCAAGTTGCCAATGGTTGACAAGTTTAATTTTCAATGGTCTTTTCAATCTACTTCCCATTATTGGCATAGAAGGATTGAGATAGTTTTGAATTACATCCTTCACAGAAATTTAGAAAAATTTTCTTGGTGCCTTCAACATCAAGGACTACCATTATGCCAATCACCATGGAAAATGATCTATGAGATGAAGGGGAATATTCTTTTGAATTGAGGAAAATTCTGAGCATGTTGGATTATTTTGTTGGATATCAATTCATAGCAATTATTTCTAAACACAATCGGTCCCCTCTTTTGATTAATTTTTAGGTCGTTAATTGACTTTCTCCATTTTCTTCTAATCTGTTATAGCCACATGAACAATTTCAAAAAGTCATGCGACCCAGCCAATGATATTCTAACATGCGACCCAGCTACTGATATTCTAAGCTTAGCTTATATTAATTTTAATCTATGTTTTTTTTTAAATCATATTAGTTACTTTTTATTATTTAGAAGATTAAGGAATATAATTTTATTTGTTTATTTATTATTGGAATATTTCATATTATATTTTAAAAAATGATTAATACAAATAAAAGGTTGTAAAGTAAAGCAGTTAGATATATAACGACTCAAACTTCTTATCAAAGGAATAAAATTATTTTTCAACACAACATAAAAAATAGTTGGTCAAAGCACAACTCATAAGACTATAAAAAGAATAATTAGAACAAAGATTAAGTACATGCCATATCCCTAGAAGGTAGAGGTGGAGGATCATCCTTGGGTAGCACCATCCAAGTAAGCGACTCCACATCAAAAATCTTTAGAGCAGTTCAACTATCAAGAGGGTAATCATGAATAGTGATAACCCATATATCAATAGGGTGGAAAGTAGCCAGAGAGAGCTAAGAAAGACCAACATCATATTGTCCATGAGAGCTCTAGCCTTCCCCTAGAGGAGGGTGAGGAGAGAAGTGACCCCTACCTCTACATAGACTTTTACATCAATGCATTATGGGAGGAGGAAGTGGTAGATAATGGGGTAGGCCATCAAATGACATCTCACTCATATTGCAAGGGGCACTCCCTTAGTGGTTGAGGAGCTCTTGCAAGTGGCATAGGTCCAGATCCATCTTTTCCACTTGAGATTGAATTTGCATAGAGGTTGAATAATGAACAACCTTTTCATTAATGGAAAAAGAAACTTCACAATGCTCATGATTAAAGATAACATTGTTTCTAGCTTTCCATAACTTAAAGAGAATAATCGCACATAAGAAATTCCAGATCAAGGTAATAGAGGTTGACCAATTAGAATAATCCCTGGAAAGAGCACCTGTCACCAAAAGAAAGGCTCAAGGTGGAAAGGCTTAAAAAATGAATGAATCCATCATTAGGCAAATTGAGCCAAAACCAAAACAAATGTTTAAATGATTCAAGATATTTTCAAGCCAAACAAAAGGGATAGAGAAGACATAGGTGGAGAAATCTCTCACTAAGGTGAAGTCCTTGGTATATCCAACACCATAAAAAATGAGACAACTTGGGCTCTAGACCAGGCTATCGCACATAATCTAGACTAGCGAGCCAAGTCTTAGGAGAGGACAAGATACCCTAATGCCTGTTAAGTTTGCCTAAAGCTAGGAAGAAGGGACTCATCACTTGATAAAGTAGTCTAGGAGAGTGATTCTTGAAATGAGCATCACAGTTCCACGTCTAGTTCTTCCACCAAGCCTGAGGAGGTTGCAAGCCCAATTTATGCAGTATAACATCAGGTAACAACTCCTGTATGTAAATAATTGAAGCCAAGTTCATATTGTTTATCTAAAACTTAATTTTTATTTTATGCAATGGGATCTAATCCCTTGATGTAATCAAATATTGAATAGTGTGAATCCATTTACATAAAAACTATAGAGCTTTAATACTAGGTAATTTAGCCAGGAGAACAAAAGAACTAGTAAGAATAGGGGACAACCATAAGTTATGGTCATTAAAAGATAACCTTGTGTTAAAACCATCTCCCACTCACTTCAAGTGGGGTTTGATGGATTCAAATACCTTCCAAATCCTTTTGGCCACAAAAGAGCTAGAGATCTTGCGATGAGCCATAGTGATAAGAAAGGATTGGAAGCCAATAATTTGGCAACTAATTTTACCATAGGGATAGTTCATGGAGATATAACACCTTAGCATATTTTTTCAAGATTCATTGTCCTCAATGGCCCGTACAACCCATTTGACACATAAGGCCAAACTTTACTGAAAGGTGCCAGTGATGCCCATACCACCCTTATCACGATGGAGGTAACAAATATTTTAGGCCACCTGATGAAAACTTCAGTCATGATTAGAATTGGTCTAGACGAAACATCTAAGGATTTTGGCTAGTGCTTCATAGGAGGCCTTGGAAGGAGTCCAATAGGAATAATAGTAGACATGAGTAGTAGCCAAGACTTTGGTACAAACCTGAAAATTTTTGCTAGAGATAAGGATTTAGTTATTCAGTATCCAATCTTCTTTTCAATCCTGTTGAGTACATACTACTAAAGCTCAGCCAAATAACTGTTAAAGGTGAAGGGGATGCCCAATTATAGGTGAGAATCTAATAAGGAATATGCATCATACTTTTTCAAAAACATTGGGCTTTCCTTCATTGGAGACTGAAACCAAAAGCCAGACATAAAGTGTCTACACATTAGATAGATTATTTAAAAGTGGCCACTTATTCTTTGAGCGTGTAGAAGGTGTCATCTATAAAATGCCCATTAATGCACTAGGTGGTAGATTTAGGAAAGATAATTCCATGAACAATCCCTTGAGAAGCTCTGTAATCCAGGAGATAACCTAGGACTTCAACAAATAACACATAGAGTGTTGGAGCAAGGAGACATATGTGATGAATAGAGTGTTGAAGCTCAATCCCCTTTGTTATGACCATAAATAGTGAGGCATCTTGAAGCCTCTTGAAGCAAAGTATAGATAATAAAAATGAAGTAGGGGTCAAAGCCAAGAGCTTTGAGCATGACCAAAATGAGATGCCACTCAATTCTATCAAAATCTTTTTCAAAATCTAATTTAAATAAAATGGTTCTCTGGAGTGAGGAACAAGACCAAGCCATGCCCTCCTAGGCTGCAATAAGATTATCCAAAATATAACACCCTTTAATAAAACATGTTCGCTCTGGTCTAACAATGGTTGGTAAGATGAGGTAGATTCTACTGGTGAGGACCTTGGTAAGAATATTGTAATAAATATTGACCAAGGTTATAGACCTTCAAATGGTAAGGAACTTATGATCGCCAACTTTAGGAAAAAAAATTCTATTACCTTGGTTGATCATGGATCTAAGAGACTGATTCTATAGGGATTCCTTGTACACTCACATCAAATCTGGCTTGATAAATTCCCACATGGCTTTGATTCTATAGGGATTCCTTGTATACTTTTAGCAAATCTGGCCTAATAAATTCCTAGGTGGCTTTGTATCACTCACAAGGGAATCCATTGAGGTTGGGGGATTTATCACCTGTCATGCAATGTAGATCCTCTGTGACCTCATGCAAGGTAAGTGGGGCATCAAAGATTTGTTGATTGGTAAAAGTGAGTTTACAAGACACCACATCTAGGGACTTATGAAGTGTCTGGGTTTGCTCAATAATTAATGGTTGAGCTGGAAAAAACATCACCAAAAAAGTTGAAGAGTTGTTGGATTGAGAAGTGAGCCAAGATTGAGCCACTTGAATGGATTTGATCTACCCACAATATTTCTTGGCTCTCAATGGTTTAAAATTTTCCTTGGAGGCCTTGTTACCAATTTTAAGACAATGAAGTCAAGCACATAACTAGGCACCTTTGTCCACATGGCTATCCACAACTTTGTGATGGTGTTTGAGAGATGTTGTAAGTTGTTACAATTAAACATTGAAGGAATCTAACTCATCTAGAAACATGTTATTCCATGAGAACACCCTTCTCTAATATAATTTATACCCTCAAAGTGTCGTAGTTCTTATGCTTCATAAGGATCATTTATTCTGTGACAAAATGGAAAACGTATAAAATAGTCTTCATGAACACACCCCTACATATATTCGTTCATGTGAGATTGATGATGGACATAGATTCTCTTGTCTTATCCAATTTGGGTAAGATATTTTTTAGCATAGCTGTCAAAACTCTAGGCTAGGTAGTAGAACCACATTTTTAAATTTGAAGGTAAGTCCACAGTGGACCCTTCCCCCAGGTGAGGTATTTCACCTTTTCCAACCACCTGTTCAATCTCAAACCGTCCTCATAGACCTATCTTTTCTCAAAGTTCCCTCCCCCTTGACCACTATTTGGTCATAGCCCTTCTACCTCCTCCAGCATATTATCTTTCTCATTTCCCCTCTCCTTGTGTGTTTCTGCCCACCACTATACATCGACCTCCACATAGTTTTCTTCACATACTCACCCTGAAGAGTATTCATGTTTCACTACCTCTTACTTTTCATCTTCTTATTAAATCATTTACTACTTTCTTGAGCATACAAATGATTACCCATCATATTAATTCATATCTTCAAGATGGTTTTCATGTCAAACTCTTATATTTCCATTATTCTAACATCAAATAATTCCACCACTTCTATTGTAACAACATCCTTCTCTATTATTAATACCTTTAGGATGTTTGTAAAGAGTTCATCCACCTCTTCTTTCTCACTCATCCCCTTCACGCCACATTCTTAATCTTCCCTCTTTTCCTTAGTTCTTGTGTTATCCCCACTACTTGTAACAAAATAAACATTAAGAGAATCAAACACCACCTCAATTACCCTCATCTTGTCTCAAGTAAGAGATAGTGTTCTTATCTTCCTTATTCAAACATAAGACCCCCACAAACAACCATCTCAATTTTTACATCTTCTCTTAATGGAATACATTTGTCTTCATATAGTGAAATATATTCTTCCTCTACACTCAATTATCCCTCTAAATCAACATTACATCCACTCACTTGCACACCCTTTACCTCTACATCCTTGCCTTTCAAAATACTTGCATTTATTACTCTGTCCACTATATCTTTTAAGTCCCTACCTTGCAGGGAACTATAAGAATCAATTAAAATAATAATTCTTACCCAATAAAACTCTTAGAATTATTTATTTATCATCTTATTTGTTGATATGAGAATTTTTCATATTCTAGTTACAAAGAATTATTTTAATATTTAAAATAAAAAATTCAATGATGACATGTGTACCATAAAAATAATTACTAGCATTAAACAATCCCTTGTTTTCTCCGTACATAAATTATGAAATATTTTTTTAAACAAATTTTTTAATGATAACATGTGTCCAAAAACACTATCTATTAGCATCAAATTAGAGATAATTTCTATGAAATCATCAATATAATAATTATTATTAAAGTGTTAATTAAAGACAATAATTTTTAGTTACTAAATTATTGGAACTAACATGCTCTTTAAAAATTAGAGGCTTGACACTTAGTAAAATATAATACAACACTTACTTTTCTATTCATTATTTAAAAATATTATTCTTTAACTCGTATAAGGCACATATTTATCTTTAACTTGTACTAAGCACATATTTAATTAGTTACATAAAGATATTATTTTTATTATTATTTTAACTCATGTTAAATTTTATTGTAAATGAGATATATCTACTTCATTAATTAAATAAAGATATTATTTTTATTTTTATTGTTATTTCAATTAATATTAAATTTAATTATAAATAAGATATATATGTACTTTCCTAATCATTTTATCGCTTAAAATTAAAGAATTGATAGTAAAATATAATCTAAAAATCAAATTTCTATTTATTATTTTAAAACACTATTCTTTTAATTTGTTTTAAATATATTATGTTTATTCATTCATTTTATTCACCTTAAAACATATCTCCTTATTTTTTACTAAATATAAAAAAATATTTTAAAAGAAATATTTTAAATATGGGTCTAAATATCTTCCCATTCCCTGGTTAATATAAATCACCGGTGAACAAATTTTTATTTCCTGCTAAGATACTTTCCCTTCTAAATTTTAATTAAAAAATTGGTGATAAATATTTTATATTTGCATTTATATCAACACTGAAACTGACAATAAAAAAAGTTTTAAAATATTTTTTTAACATAAACATGTGTACATGTAATTATGAATTTATTTAACTAAAATACAATTGTACATACAGTTCCTCATAACTTATGTAAATTAATTAGGCAGTTTTGTTATTTCAGATAAATAACATATATTATAGAACACTATTAATTACTATATTTATTGAAATAAAAATATCAAATAACAACTGGAAATATGTTAAATAAATTGGTGGAGACATAATAATAATATTTTAATAACACATTCTATCGAGAAAGTTACTCTGAAACCCCCGCCCCTCTCACTGCCCCCATTCCATCTCGAGCATACATTTTATATACTCAGAGATAAGGGACTCAAGAGCATTAAATGTTGTGTTAAATTTATTGCTAAAAAACATCCTCAAATAAGTGGCAAGAATCTTAGGCCTTTAAAATTAATCATCTATATTCTTTTTTTAAAATATTAAACCCTTCTACTTACATGGATGGATGCAGTATACATTCAACATAACAATATAACTAAACCAACACTATATTAACTATTGTATTATGGATATATAACATTGAAAAATAAAACAAAAATTAATATATCTCAATTATTGGACATGAACATTCCTTAGAATCATATTTTAACATATATATATAGTGTTAATCATATAATATATATAAATTCAATTTCAAAATCTAAGTTTATAAATTTTATTTTTTTATTAAAAATATATACTAAAAATAAAAATAAATTGAACAAAATAAATCATCTTGAATTTTGGGATTGAAACTCAATCTTTAAAAAAAAAAAGTATTAAGATTTATTAAATTAATAATATCATAGTATAATATTATATTGTTTATAAATATTATGTTATTTTTCAAATGTGAGTTTATAATATTATATTGTTTATAAATATTATGTTATTATGTTATTTTTCAAATGTGAATTAAATATTTTACTATTAATCTATAAATATTGTCTATAAATATTACAAATACTAAGAAACTTAATTATTAGTTTTAATTAAGATATATATTATGATTCATTTATAGATTACGATTAAATATTATTAATATTGGACAATTTAATTATATGATCTGTGAAAGACAACTATCATAGAATCATAATTTTAATAAATGTATTGTTAAGTATTTATCTAAAAACTAGGTCTAATTAATCCATTTCTCTACTATTTAACAGAAATTATTTAAAAAATACAATCTTAATTTGTATTCTTTTGTTTTGCCCACACAACATACTTTTGGAGACAATTCCTATCTAAAGTTATCTTTATAACTTTATTTATTTCAATTTCCTTTTTACAATACAAAAATAAAGACTAGTTACTATACGAACCTTGTTTAATATGCTTCAAGATGATCTTATTTTAAGGAACCTTCCTCATCTTCATCACATAGTGTGATCCGTATTATTGGCTTCCAATTATATAAATACACAATGAACAATATTTAACAATTATAATGACCATACCCAACTTTTACTACACCCCCATGACGTTACTTTACATTAATTAATAATCCCATTTGAAACGACACGTCACGCCTTGTAACTGAAGTATTTGTGAAAAGTTTCTGGTATAATGGCAATAATTTACTTCACGATACTGTAAAACTGAAATAATTTAGGGCAGCCACGTTAATTAACAATCTTCCGTTAGGTTACATCGATTGTGATGGCACATGGGAACGTACGTTAGCGGCCTGTCAACCTCGAGTTGACGGTACAGAAGCTATGTGAGACAAGAAAATGAAAGGGATGGTCTGTTGACGTGTCATGTGAACAGAGATTTCAATAATGGTGAATGGGCCTATCATTTACATCTGACCCTCCACCCACGAAATGGGAAAAGGAATATTATTTGTTCGATGAATCATGGCCTTCCTGATAAGAGGGGATGGATATTCATTGTATATATGAAAGCTGCCAGCTTGACTCACAAAATTTGAGGCCCTTTTGCAACTTCAGCGGAGGACCACCCCTTTGGATTGTTTTGCTGAATATCAATTTTCAGCAATAGTTTTAATACCTTCCTTTGATTAATTTGTGGGTCCAAATTGAGTTTTATAAGATAGTTTCGTGTAAGCTTTTATAACCACATGACCTATTTCAAAAAGTTATTAGCCACTTTAGATTTAGGTGGTGTAGATGGTTTATTGAATATTTGTTTTTGAATTGAAATATGTGATTTATTTAAAGAGATTTTACATTGAGTTTACATCATGTTAATTTTTATTTCAGAAAGTCATTAGCCATTTTAAATTTACATGGTGTAGACGGTGTATTGAGGACTTACTTTTGAATTGAAACATGTGGTCGATTTAAGGAGACTTTACATTGAGTTTACATCACATCAATCTCAATTTAGGTCTTGTGCCATTCTATTTTATGATAAAAGGTTATAGTGAAGAATATAATTAGGTTTGATTATCTAGAAGAGGAGGTGACATCCTTCCTTTTATTAGCTTGGAATTCATTCACAAGCACTAAAATTACATAGAATTATGATTGTGAACATACATAATATATAGTTATAACTCTTTTAGAATTTTTTTGGACTAATTAATTTGCACAATATCTTATGCATACATTGTTGAAGATTAGGTCAAGATCAAATTAGTGAATCAAAACTAAAACCCATATCAACATTACTTTGCACAATAGTCCAAAAAATTTCAAAATGTGAAAACTGTTATGCTTTGTGTGCATTTCTACACATTGTGGAAACTTCCACAACATTATGTGAAATTTTTCTCATTTTGGAAACTTCTATGCATATTTTGTGTATTATATGAAGTTCTTAAAACAACAATGGTATATATTCTTTTCAATATGGGATTTTTTTTTTAAAGTTCACATTATATGCCCTTCTCTGAATGTTGAAAACCTTTAAACCTTGAATTTATGACTATAAAGTTAGAGAAGAGTTTAAATGTTATAGAAGGGTTCAAATGTTATTGTTCAGTGCCACTTGCCTATGCATGTGCTAAGAAAAACAATTCCAATAAAAGAAGAACAAAATAAAATATTCTTTTTCTAAACGCACTAAAATGTGTTTGCAGACCTCTCTTTCAACGTGGCATTATCAAATTTATGTTGCAAGAGTGTTATTTTCTTTCCCTAGTTTCACTCAACCACATATTTTCTCTTGATGTCTTTTGCTCATAGTTTGCATTGATGCTAAATGAATGGCATTGATGTTTTATATTTGGTTTTAAAATAATAGAACATCGTACATGGTTATGCTATTTTGAAACCACATAGATGGTTAAACTGCGTATGTGATTTTAACATTGAACCATGTATACAGTTATAGCTTGGTAATACTGAGCATATGTCATAAAACCCTATATACAATTTTTATAAACAAAGTACACGAAACTGATTTCCTAAAATTTTATCCATTTTTTGGCCTCCCATCTAAGTGAACTTACCCTACATGAGCACTCAAAATTAACCCATGATAATAAAGTGAATACTATCAAATCCGCTACATATGAAACTCTAACAGAAGTTCAAAACAAGGTGTTACCTAAGGAGCTACCAAAGAAGCTAATCATACGACCTTGAAAATATGTACACAAAATTGAATAACTTACTCATTCATGTATCGAGGTAACAATATCACGACCTCTTAAACCCATTCAAGATATAACACTTACCAAAGATCCAATCATTTTCCATGCCATTCAAATAACTAAAATTACTACTTTACAAGAGGATAGAAAATTTTACATAATTATACTATAGACACATAATTTTTGTAAAAGTCATGTATTTGCATTATCTTTGTCATCATATAGTCTATTAGGTTCATTTTCTTACTCTAGGATCTTATTGGTACAATTTCCATTCACAATGGACCCTTAATATTCTTGAATCATAGATTTTTCTCATGAAAATATTCATATCTATTATTTTTGTACCTTGAATTCCACCCAATTATCTTGCAATTCATTTCGGTTTATGTTTCATAGGTCTTCTATCTTGACCCTTTGAGGAATAGTCTGAAAGTAGTCTAGATCACTTTATAAACAATCTAAAATTGGTCAAGTTGTTTGTGAGTCTTTTTTGAAAACATTTCATGTTTTCTCATGCACACATAGTTTTGTTGTTACATTTGGAGGTTAGGTTAAGGAGATAAATAAAATAAATTCAATGCATTTTCCCCATCATTTCCACAAAATAGGCACACAATCCTACTCGATTTCAACCTATGCATCTACCCCAAAAATTGTAGAACCAGAAAAGAGTGGAGTACAATATCGACACCTAGTGACATAGTTAGTGATTTAGAAAGTGCTTGATGTTTAGAGGATAATGCAAGTATGCAATCAAATTATTGTTTGAATTTGTTATTGAGTCCATTTTTCTTCTACTCTAAGGCCTATCACTATTAGGCCTTTAATAAACAAAACCACTTCTTATATTCTACTAATTGTTGAGAAAGTACACCAACTCATTTATAACCATATTATTTCCTGAGAGTGCTCTTCTGTAGTATAATTTATACCCTCAAACTTTTGTAATTTTAATGCTTCATAAGGATCATTTCTACCATTCCTAAATGAAAAACACACAAACTAGTCTACATGAACACACCCCTACACACATATTGATTGATGTGAGATTGCTTAAGGACCCATATGCTCATGCATCATCTAATTTGGGTAATATTTTTTTGAGCATAATGCTCACAAATTTGGGATGGTTGGTAGACCCACCTATTTTACTTTGAGGGTAAGTCCATAATGGGCCCTTCCTCTAGGTGAGGTACTTAATCTTTTCCAACCATCTACTATATCTCAGACCATCTTCCCACACCTATATTTTATCAACTTTATCTCCCCCTTACCCACCTCTTGGGAATAACCCATCCACCTCATCCAACATACTATCTTTCTCATTTTTCATCTTCTTATGGGTTTCTGCCCACCACTATCCATCCACCTCCACCAAGTTTTCTCCACACATTCTCCACATAATCATTATCCCCAGAATATTCCACTTCCACTACCTCTTTATTCTTAGATTTATTGTTAAAAGATTTACCACTATCTTGGGCATCAAAAAAATTACCTATCACCTTCAATTATCTCTTCAAGATGGATTTTATGTCAACCTATTATGTTGCGATCATTACAACATCAAATAATTACACTACCTCTGTTGTAACATCCTCATCCTCTATTATTTTTGCCTTTAGTAATTTACCAAAGAGTTTTTCGACCTCTTTTGTCTTGCCCCTTTCCTCTATGGCACGTGTGTGACATTCCTCATCTTCCTTATTTTACTTAGTTGATGTTTTATCCCCACTAACTACAACAAAATAAACATTTAGATAATCAAATATATCCTTAATCACCCTCATCTCTTCTCCAAGTAAGAGATATTATTCTTCACCTTTGTGGTCAAAATCTGGACCTCTATGAACAACCATCTCAATTTATTTAACTTATGTTAATGCAATATATTCATATTCCTATAATGCAATATCTTCTTCATCTCTACTCAGTAATCCCTCTAAATCAATGTCACATGCACTCACGTGCAAATCCTTTACGTCTATGTCCATGCCTTTACTTCTCCTTCTTTCCTTATATCTTTTCTAATGTGTTTGATAGATAAAATTGGTGGGGGTTGTTTGCTTGGGGATCCCTCAATGTTTGAATCAAATTATAAGATTCGATCATATTTTTAATGGTATGGGCTTTTAAATCATCTTGACTACCTTCGAGGGATTGAGGAATTACAAGAGAGTTTGGAGTGTTTTACTAGTGAGGAGGGATATGAAGATTTTGAGGGTGAAGAGGGAAAGTATGGTTTTATGGGTTAGGAAGGATAGGAGGGTTAGGTTATTGTTCAGTGCCACTTGCCTCTGTATGTGTTGAAAAACAAAAATAATACAATTACAATAAAAATACAACAAAATTAACTAATTTTATTTTTGAATGCACTAAAATGACTTTACATACCTCGCTTTCAACATGGCATTATCGAGTTCAGGTAACTAGAGTGGTTTTTACTTGGCCTAGTCTCACCCAACCACATATTTCCTCTTGTTGTCTTTTACTCCCACTTTGTGATGATGCCAAATGAATGGCATCGATGATTTTTGTTTGTTTTTAAAACAACAAAACCGCATATGTGGTTATGTTATTTTAAAACTCTGTACATGGCTGAACCATGTACATAATTTTAACATTGAACCACGTATGTCATTTTGGCTTGTTATTATGTGATTTTAGAATTAAAGCATGTATGTCATTCTGGCTTGGTAATACCGAGCCTATGTCATAGAATTGCATAGATAGTTTTTAAAAATTGCATATATAGAATCAATTTGATAAATTTATGTCTGATTTTTGGTCCCCCATCTATGTGCACTTACCCTACATGATTTATTAAATTAACCCATGACAATAAATTGAATACTATCAAATCCACTACATATGAACCTCCAATAGAAGTTCAAAACAAGGTGTTACCTTAAAATCTAACAAAGATGCAAATCATACGACCTTGAAAATATGTACCTAAAATTAAAGAACCTACTCATTCATGTACCCAAGTAATAATATCACAACTATTAAACCCATTCAAGATGTAACACCTACCAAAGATCCAATCATTTTCCATGCCTTCCAAGTAACTAAAATTACTACTTTACAAGAAGATATAAAAGTTAACATCATTATACTATAGACACCTAATTTCGGTACAACTCATGTATTTCCATTGTGTTTATCATGATTTAGTCTATTAGATTCATTTTCTTAATGTACGTATCTTATTGGTATACTTTTCCTTCACAATGGACTCTTAATATTATTGCATCATACATTTTCCCATGAACATCTTTAGATCTATTATTTTTTTACCTTAAATTCCACCCTATTATATTGTAGTTCATTTTGGTCTATGTTTCATAGGTCTTGTGTCCTGACCCTTTGAGTAATAGTTTGAAAGTGTTCTAGACCTCTTTGAAAACAATTTGAAATTGGTCAAGTTGTTTGTGAGTCTTTTTTGAAAACATTTCATGTTTTCTCATGCACACATAGTTTTATTGCTACATTTGAAGGTTAGGTTAAGGAGATAAAAAGAATAAATTTAATGCATTTTCCCCATCATTTACACAAAATGAACACACAATCCTATTTAATATCAATATATGCATCTGCCCAAAAAATTGTAGAACCAGAAAAGAGTAGAGTACAATATCGACACCTGGTGACATAGTTAGTAGAAACAGAGGTACATAATCAATCACATGATTATTTTTTATGGTACACCATCGATGAGAAGATAAATATGCCTCATCCAATAGCTTATTATATATTTATAGGTGCTATCCCGGTCATCTTCCATACCCTGATTTTAGTTTTATAATGTCATAATACTTCCCATGTGTATTTTTTTAATCTCTATTTATATTTTTATCATTTTAATTATTTTGTCAATCATATGAATTCACTTCCAATTACTATTTTTAGCACAATAGGGTTCTAATTATTATTTTAGACTACATTATCCTATATCCCATTTATGTTCATATTTTTACCATATTTATTACAACATTATACCCTAGTGTCATTGATCATGTAAAACACTTTCATATTATGTTTAGGACATCATTTAGAGGAACCATTACTATTTTTATGATCATCATTGCCATATCTCAGGGATTAACGACTCACTATAATGATTTTATATTTACCAAATTGTTATGATATTATTTGATTTGTGTATTGGAAAAACATGGATAAATATATCTTTAATGCATGATATTAAATGTTATTTATTTTTGTATTATAATTATATACCTGACTTGTATAAATGTTGTATATAAAAATTTTATTTTGAGATATAAAATCACATATTCATCCCACATCTCAAAATGGGGCCATACATTATATACTAAAGTTTGCATGACCTTATTTTCTATCAATGTTATGACATATTCATGAGGCCTTTTTCATATATCAAAATTTATTTGACTCAAGAGAATCAAAGTGGTGGAACTTGAGGCCTTTTCTCTAACATATTGGTTTAGAACTTCAATTTACACCTTAATCAATGATTCAACATCTCAAAATTTATGTAGAATAAGGGGCCCTATGCATGATATATAAGGCTATAGCTTCAATCTTAGTGGCCTATATTTTATTCAAATGTAGAGGCCCATTGTCTAGAAATCATAGGGTTCTAACTCCAACCTATCTTTCTATCTCCTTTTATGGTATGCCGAACCTATTATGAAACGGCTAAAGGAAGTATTTTATTTTAGTATTTCACTTTCAATAGTATTATTTTGTGACTCATTTACATATTTATGCCATGGAAATCATATATTTAGTTGTGGGAGTATGCACACATGTGATATGTTTGACCCAATGCGTCAAGCAAATGTGGTTTCAAAAATTGAAAAAAATCATAGATTTCTTTTGTATAAATTAGTTGACTAAATTTCATTTCATTTATCTCATGCAAGATTTTTAAATGTCAAAATAATAGAGGGATCCCTGTTAGGTAGTTGTCAATTAAATATAGCCAAGCATTACCCTGTGCAAAACTATCCAAATGACAAAAAAATACCACTACAAAATACCTTGAAACTAGTCATATCATGTAGAGGATTGTAATGTGAAAAATGGAAAAAATATAAGGAATTAAAAATAGATGGTACCATGGCCTAGCAGAGATCTAAATGCATGGACTACCACTCACAAGGATGGGCACAGAAGAAGTGAGTAGACAACAAAATTAAGTCACATTTTACAATCAAATTTAAAAATAGATGGTATCATTAACCTTTATAACATATATGTTCACCATCATTAAAATGTTTGTATGGGAGATGAGTTTCATATGACCTCTTATTTGGTTTATTTTTTGTTAATTTACGAGAATAGGAAATATGCACACATAAATGTAGATAATATAAATCCCAAAAAACCAATTCATGAGTGTTATCCTCAATTTTAGAGGAGATATCACAAATTTGATTATTCTAACTTGTGATGGATTTATATATCAGGGCATTTATGAATTGTATGCAGACTTTAACTTTAGAATCTCAGATTTAGGTTGATGTATAATTCGATACATGGGAGACTAGTATATCAAGAATCCTGATTATAATTATATGAGGACCTTTAAATAAAGTGGTCGATCTTACCATTTTCCTAGGTTGTTGCTAATGGAATTTGCTCAAAAAACACTACTTATGAATAATAACAAGTCATAAAAAAGAAGCACTCCCCTATAAATAACCCCAATCAAGTGCGTACAATGAATGCAAAGTAAAAACTTGTGTATAAAATATAAGTATTAACTTGGAACATTATAACTTTCAAAAAGGATCAATGACGTAAATTGTATGCACACTTGCCATGTTATTGTCATATAAGGCTTAATAGGAATGTAAATTCCACTATATTTTCACATGATATAAACTTTAATCACAATCAAGGATGTAACCTTTTGGTTGTAACACTACTTATGGATGCATAGACATCAGAATACAATCTGGGGTCTCTGAATATCCAAATGTAAGTATGCAACTGTATAATTTCATACGTCAAACATTTTTATAGTGTTATGAAATAGATAATGCACTAATAGACATCAATCAAATCCTAAATATGCATTTTACAATAAACCTATGCAAGATAAACTAGAAAGATGGTAAAATATAATTATATATAATATTTAGTTTCATACAAGATATTCCTTAAGAAATTAGAACTAGTTTATCTTATAAAATACAAAACATATTTAATCTTGTACATGCAATGTCATTGCTAAGTACATCTAAACATAAAATTAAATAATTATTACATATGAGACAACATTGGTGGACACAAATGCCCACATAAACCAAAAATAGGATTAATCATGAAAGTTAATGAAAAATGTTTTCATGTGATAGTTGAATACAGGGAAAAGCAATGATGGCTTTCAAGATGAACTCCTCAAAGTTTAGAAGGGTTACAATGAAAATCAACATGTCGTTAGTTCTTGCAGAGATCAATAAAATCTTTGATGGATTTTTTTTGTGCAGATGGCAAACCTAGTATGTTTTTGTGCTAGAGTTTATGGAAATTTTGTTCTAATGATTTCATTTTAGTGTCCCTTATAGCTAGGCCCAACACATATTCTCAGCTATGGGTTTTGATGGACCCAAGTGGCCTTGGGATTCAAAAAAATAAATCAGGGAGAATAGGCATAGAGAGTCAAAGTCATATTGTAAAAAAGGATGAATTATAGTCTAGAGATGAAGATGGAGAGTAGTTGATGGACAAGGACATATGGAAAAGAAGTCTACATAATTTTGATGCAAATTCAGATTTTAGTTACACTGTAGGGAGTACGATAAAAATTTAGGACAAGAAGATAGATCTATGGCTAAAATATAACTATATATAATATTTAGTAGCATACAAGATATTCCTTAATAAATTAAAACTAGTTCATCTTATAAAATAAAAAACATATTTAATCATGTACAAGCAAGGTCATTGCCAAGTGCATCTAAACATAAGAATAAAGAATTTTTACATATAAGACAACAATGGTGGAAGACACAAATGCCCACATAAACCAAAAGTATGATTAACTAGGAGAGTTAATGAAAAATATTTTCATGTGATAGTTGAATACAGGAAAAAGCAATGATGGATTTCAAGATGAACTTCTCAAAGTTCAAAAGGGTTGCAATGAAGATCAACATATATTTAGTGCTCATAGAGATCAATAAACTCTTTGATGGAATGTTTTTTGTGCAGGTGGCATCCTGCTATGTTCTTATGCTAAAGTTTATGGAGATTTTATTGTGACATGTATATCTCTTTCTCAATCTCTCCATGAAAATAGTTGTCTTAACATCCACGTGATCTACCTCAAGATGAAACACAATAAAAATAGATAAATTAAATCTAATTGGTGTCAACTTTGCAACATGATAAAATGTCTCACCAATGTCAATTCCATATACTTTCAAGAATCCATTTACTACCATAAAATCCTTACACTTTTATAATTTCCCTTTCACATTGTAATTCTTCTTGATTACCCACTTGTTGCCTATAGGTTTTAAACCAGGCTGAAAATTCACTAAGTCCCAAGTCTCATTCTTATCTAGAGAATTCATCTACTCCACCATGGATTTATTCAAATAATTTCTTTCATATGATCCAAGAGATTCCTTTACCATCTTAAGGATACCATCAACCACTAATAATATGAAATCATAAAAAAATATGGTGGGCTACATCTTTCATATATTTTTGACACTCATTTTTATCTCCTTAGGGCAATAGTCACTAACTCTTCCTCTTATTGAAACTCTTCATTTGTCTCTTCATACTTAGATACAAGATCTTCAACATCAATATCATCCTCTATATTTTGTGTTTCTTCTTTTGGTAATTGTTCTTAGATAGGAATCCTATTAACATCACTAAATACCACATTTCGGCTATAGACTAACTTATTTGTTCCATGGTTCTCTAACTTTTACCATTTTTGACCACTATAATATCAAATGTAGATGAATTTCATAGACATAAATTCAAGTTTTATTCTATTTTCCTTTGGAATATGGATGTATGCTTCACAACCAAATATTCTCAATTGTCAAAGTGATGGTTTCTTACAAGTACAAACTTCTTGTATAGTTTTTTCAACCAATGCTGATGTGGGTGATATGTTGACAAGATAAAAAGCATTATCCACTTCTTACACCATATACTTCTACTCCAATTTCACATCACTTATCATACTCAATGCCTTGTTCATGAATTTCCTATCCATAAGCTCAAAAAATCCATTATGTTTTGTTGTGTAAGGACTTATATTTTTCCTTTCAAACATGTACTACTTTTTTAATTACTCAAACTCATTTGAGAAATATTCACCCACATTTTCTATGTGAAACACATTTATCCTTTTCTTTATCTGACTCTCAAAAAATCTTTAAACTATTTAAACTTATTGAATACCTCATATTTATTTGTGATAAAATATATCCAAGTCTTTCTAGAGAAATCATCTATGAAAGACATATAGAATTTAGACCTGCCTAGTGATGGGACATCTAGTAGTCCAAACACATCACTATGTAATACCTATAAAATACCATTTTCTCACACAACATTAGAGTTCAATATCATCCAAATCTACTTACCATATACATAATTCTCATAAAATCAAACATCCAAAGGAAAATTAGCAATCCCTTCCACCATATCTTTAATCTGCAGTGTGTGTACAACTTTATATCCAATATTATCCATCCTATGATGTTAGAGCATTATATTCTCTACCTATGTAAAGCAAATTTTATTGATTTATTATTATCCTTAGGGACAACATATTTATTGCATGCACAACTTATTTCAATCTCACCAAGGTTTAAAAATTTTCCCATTTGCACACCTCTTTCCAACACCATGGATTTGCACATCATCTTGCACACTAGCATCATTCAATTTACTCATAGTGAAAAAATCATTAGCCAAGATAGGATTTTTAAAGAGACCAAGGAGATTCATAATCCCCCCATATCTAAACCTAATCTTCACTCATCTTCTTCTCATGATCCTATAGGTTTAGTTTCTCCCAACAAGACATCACCACCATCATATTATTCATTTTATTAAAACCACTTCCTATGAGGATTCATATGGATGGAGGTACCTACAAAAATAAACCATGCATCATGGCATGCATACATACTTGAGATTGAAAGATAAACATATCCATTAAAATCACTTGAGACCTTTGTTTCACCTAAGTGTACATAATCCATTGGTTTGCACTTTTCCACCCTTTTAACTTTGCAAGTCATCTTAAAATTCCATGTTTTATGATATTTCTAACATTTCAAGGATATTTCTAGAGTCTTTTATTTTCTTAGTCTTAGACCTTACTTTAATTCCTTCTTAAGAGTGCACATGCACATAAAAGGCATCCTTTGTCTGAAAAATTTAAATATCTTCCTTTTATCTTCTTTGACAATAGAGGTGCAAATACATCCTCCACTTTTAGCTCAGATGTAGTACTAGTAATAAGTATTATTAGATCATCTTAAGAGCTTAAAAAATAACAAATCAAATTTATACACTTCTCTTCATCATCCATTTAACTTTACTAGAAAACAACTGACTTAACAGAGTGTTGAAGGCATTTAGGTGCTCTACAACCAAGTCACCATCATTCATTTATAATGAATACAACTTATTCCACATGAAAGGTTTTTTTACTAGAGACTTTATGTAGTACAACATCCCCAAATTATCTATAATTTTATTCTCAATATTTTTATTTGATACATTCAATGGAATTGAATTGAAAATCACAATATGATAGACCTCTTTTCCTTTTTGTCCATATTTTCCCATTCATTTTCCTTCATAATTACATGTTTTACACTTCATACAATAACCCATTCATCTATATCTATCAATAAATCTTCCATCTTGAGTTTCCATAACTCAAAGTGTTGATCATTATTATTTTTCAATCTTTATTCTTGTGATTCATGTCATTTTACTTGCATAATATTATTTTGCACATAGTTCACACTTGAGAAAATTATTTATCAAAAGTTATCACATTCTAAATAAAGTGACAACCAAGATTTGATACCAAACGTTGGGAATAAAAAAATCATAAAGAAGAGTTATGCTATAAGAATCTAAAAGCAACACAAGAATAAAGATGTGTATTTAATAAATAATATTTCACCTAGGAAAACCCTTTCAAGTAAAAAAATAGCAAAATAACCTTTGTTTATAATAGTAACTTAACCTTTTACAATTCTATAATTCACTCCAAGCTAATGTAACTTATCATACAACACTTTATTTTTTATACACTATACCATGTAACATTAAAATGCATACATTTCACTATGTATATCCTCATACCTATCTATCTGAGATGATTTGTGCCTATATATTTGGATATCAATTTTTGATGTTCTCAAAGTAAGGGAATATAGTCACACCAACTACTGTTAAAAGTGATCATTACATAATGTTCTTCAATAACACCATGTTAGAACATCACCAAGAAGTTACTCACACACCTCTAATCAAAATATAAAATTATATAAATATATAGTAATGCATCATGATTAACTTTCATTGTATTATCGTGTTGTATAACTTATCGTAACACCATACCATGGACCAGTCAAACAACTGTGCACCACTACACAATCTCTATGGTGATAATTTTATTTATATCTTATTTTAATTAATTTTCAATTTTATGATAATAATGATAATGAATTATGATGTCTTTTAGACCAAATTGGTGTGTAATACCTATTGAAATATAATATTCAATGTACAAGTTGATATATTTTTGTTATCATTCTAACACAAATATCTTAAATATATCTATGTAAAAACACCAAGATATGTCAGTCTCAAGGCACTTACCTTTGATTATTACGTAGAGTTTCCTATTAAAATGTTCCACATTAATAAATGACTATATATCACCTTTCTCTTCAAATTTTGTGTTGATGAGTGATAAATGACATCACTCTAACTTCACCACACCATTGATTTCAAAAAATGTTTTTGACAAAAAAAAAAGAACTCTAAAATTCACCATATACCTAAAATATCTTGATTTATCAACAAAGAAGAAAAACTACCCTATATCAAGCTAAATAAACATCAAAATTAGGGTAATCCATTTTTTTTACATCTCATAAGCTAATGAGATTACACTAGTTGGTCCAACCTTTTATATCAATCATATTACTTATACCTCTCAATGTAATAATTTTAAATCATAAAAAAACTAATAAAACATTTACCTAATTTCAACACGTCTTGTAAAAATATGTATATTAAATTTGATAAATTTTACAATATATATTAATATATACTTATTTACTCATTTTAGAATTTGAAATTACATTTTATAATTAATCTATGTTGTTATTGTATTTTAAAATACACCCTATAAATGATGATATGTGGGTGAGTTGGTAAAATGACTTGGTTATTTCAAGCACCACCCAGTTTCAAATCTTAGTATGGTATCAGAGGTTGGATGTGGTCGATTGTTAAGTATTCATGGGTTAGTTTTGGTCAATCACTGGTATTCTTGGGCCAGTTATACATGATCATTGGTATTCTTGGGTTGGTTGTGGTTGATCATTAGTATTCTTGGGTTGGTTGTGGCTGTTGATGGTAATCTCAAGCTAGTTGTGGTCATTCATTATTGTTTCCTTGGGGATCTGAGCCCCCAATTATGTCTAAAGACTGGTTGGAGCTCTGATCAAAAGTGATTGGGATAGGCACCCCTCAACCCTGACATTGAGCTAAAAAAATATGCCCTATAAAATATATGGAAAAATAAATAACATTAAACTTTGCTTTAAAATAAACACGTTGACACACCTACCTCATTGCACATTAAAATCTATGTTTTGTTCATAGTCCCTTACATGTTTTAAGTGTTAAAAATGTGTTTTATGCTTTGTATGATTTATAATCATTTAGATTGTACATGTAAAACTCAAGATTTCAGATCCGTATGGATGTTTTCAATGGTTTTAATTCATGTTTATTAAAGACCATGATTTTGGTACCCATTATGTTGTAATACCACTTGGATGGTTTCCTATTGATGTGAATAAAAATAATCCTAGATACATTAGGGTAAATAATATATTATAAGTATACCATTATATTATAAATTACTGAGTTAATACGATAAGGAACAAGGATTTTATGTTGGGTTGATTCTCAAAAGGGTTTTCCAAGGTCAAAATCTGGTGTTTCTATTTGGCATTAGCCATTAAGGCACTGCTTTATGCATAAAATAGATTACATAAGCTATTAAAGGGGACAAGTCTTGAAAGAATCTACTTCTCAACTGTATTCTTGAGGGTTCTCATTACTTATACTTACCACACTAGATATTTTTGGGTCTTTTCTAGTTAAAATCATTTCAAAATAATTGGCAAAAATAAAACCTTGGTTGATTTGGAATGGGAATGGGTTCGTTGATGGTTTATCTATGGACCATCACTCTCATTGGTGGTTTTCCATCATCAAATTTCATAAAGTCTCTTTTGTGGAGGTTCCATGGGTGCATGCTCTCAAGTGTTTCAGAAGAGACCTGTGCAAAGTGAATGATATATTTTTAAAACTAACTAGTACTTAGCTTTCCCTGCGTGAAGCTAAATCTAAGTTTCCTTTGAAAAATAATGATAAAAAAATATTATTAATAAATTATTGATTTGATGCCTCTAAAGATGCTACACAAATTTGCAATTGTGTCTTCTAATAAACCTTGGTAGAATAAGAGAATTGGTATATGGAAACCCTGGTTTTACATTAAACCCCTAATCAACGATATGAATGGCTTTTGCCCAAGTTGCCAATGTTTGACAAGTTTAATTTTCAATGGTCTTTTCAATCTGCTTCCCATTATTGGCATAGAAGGTTTGAGATAGTTTGGAATGACATCCTTCACAGAAATTTAGAAAACTTTTCTTGGTGCATTATGCATCAAGGACCACCCTTAGGCCATCATCATATTCATTTGGGCATTCCTCAATCTAAATTCCCTTTTTAAAGCCATACTAAGACTCTTATACACTTGTTTTGATTTTGTACTAAGGCTCAAATGCTCTGGAATTGGATCTGGGATTTCTCAAAGCCTTTTAGATTGAGCCCTTCATTTCACAAATCATTTTTCATGGTGATTGGCCTATGTTTATTACAAGAACACACAACTTTGTTATATTTTCAGTGTAAATTCATTTTTTTATTTAGAAATAATCATAGCACTATTTTAAACCTCTTTAATTCCCAATAGATTTCCATAGTTTTGTGTCTAAATCAAGTCATTTTTTGCCTAGATATTTTTTATTGTTGTCTAAAGGAAAAGTTTCCTTGACTTGAGTTTTGTCAACCAAATTGATGTAACTCAATTTTTTGCATCAATCAACTTCGTAGAGATTGGATGGACTTTTACCAACACAATAGAGCTTCTATTGATGTAGCATGCATCACTAGAATTTATGTTAGAAATTACTTAACACGTTAGGTTTTTTTTGCATTAGAGTCATTGACTATTCTAAAATTTGAATTTTTTAATTTTAAATTTTTGGAGAAAAAAATCTAGGGGAATTTAAACTGGATGGCTGATAAAATTTAAAAAATAGATGAATGATGAGAATAACCAAAAATAAATAAATAAATAACATGTTTCGCTGCAATGTCTTCAACCTACAACCAAAAGGCATAGGTTCACAAAATGTAATGACAAACTGAGATTCATCCTTACGAGCATTTTATTAACCCATATTAAAATTCCTGAACAGTAAAAGTCTTCTTTCTCATATTATGGATTGTGAAGATGTTAAGTCTCTAATTCCTAATCACTATTTCAATGGCTCTCTTTGTACAAAAAATATATTCAAGCAGTTTAAATAGTATTTATGAATGGTTTAGATCCTTTTTTAATTAATCCGTAGATATATGATCACATTAATATGATGATGGAAATTTATTTTTGTAACCTATGGTACAGGGGAATGTAAATCATGACACAACTGTGTCAGGGTTTTTATCATAAATTTTAATTGAATTTTCGGAGGAACTTTTTTATCAAAAAATGTGGAAAATATTAATATCGTATTTTGCATCATTTTTTCTGTTAGGCTTCATGTTCATGTTTTTTTTACATCGATATAGTTAAATTATTTTGAATATTATTTTGATTAATTTGGATTGTTTTGTTGGATATCAATTCATAGCAATGATTTGTAAACATAACCGGTCCCCTCTTTTGATTAATTTGTGGGTCGCTAATTGACTTTCTCCGTTTTCTTCTAATCTTTTATAGCCACATGAACAATTTCGAAAAGTCATGCAACCCAGCCAATGATATTCTAACATGCGACCCAGCCAATGATATTCTAAGCTTAGCTTATATTAATTTTAATTTATGTTTTTTTTAAAATCATATTAGTTGTATTTGATTATTTAGAAGATTAAAGAATATAATTGTATTTGTTTATTTATTATTCGAATATTTCATATTATATTTAAAAAAATAATTAATACAAACAAAAGGTTGTAAAGTAAAGTAGTTGGACATATAACGACTCAAATTTTTTGTTGAAGGAATAAAATTGGTTTTAAACACAACATAAAAATCAGCTAGTCAAAGCATGACTCATAGGACTATAAAAAGAATAATTAGAACAAAGATTAAATACATGCCACAGCCGTAGAAGGCAGAGGTGGAGGATTAAGTACATGCCACACCTCTGCCATGAGAGCTCTAACCTCCCCCTAGAGGAGGGTGAGGAGAGAAGTGACCCCTACCTCTGCACAAACTTTTACATCGATGCATTCTAGGAGGAGGTGGTGGCAGATAATGGGGCAGGCCATCATGGGACATCTCACTCATATTGCAAGGGGCACTCCCCTAGTGGTTGAGGAGCTCTTGCAAGTGGCAGAGGTCCAGATCCATCTTTTCCACTTGAGATTGAATTTGCATAGAGGCTAAAGAATGAACAACCTTTTCATTAACGGAAAAAGAAACTTCACAATGCTCATGATTAAAGATATCATTATTTCTGGCTTTCCATAACTTAAAGAGAATAATTGCACATAAGAAAATCTAGATCAAGGTAATAGAGGATGACCAATTAGAATAATCCCTGGGAAGAGTGTCTGTCACCAAAAGAAAGGCACAAGGTGGAAAGGCTTAAAAAATGAATGAATCCATCATTAGGCAGATTGAGCCAAAACTAAAACAAATGTTTAAATGATTCAAGACATTTTCAAGCAAAATAAAAGGGATGAAGAATGCAGAGGTGGAGAAATCTCTCACTGAGCTGAAGTCCTCGGTATATCAAACACCATAAAAAATGAGACAACTTGGGCTCTAGACCAGGCTATCACACATAATCTAGACAAACAAACCAAGTCTTAGGAGAGGATGAGAGACCCTAATGCTTGTTAAATTTACCTAAAGCTAGGAAGAAGGGACTCATCACTTGATAAAGTAGTCCAAGAGAGTAATTCTTCAAATGAGCATCACGATTCCACCTCCAGTTCTTCCACTAGGCTCGAGGAGGTTGCAAGCCCAATTTATGCAATATAACATCAAGTAACAACTCCTATATGCAAATAATTGAAGCTAAGTCCACATAGAGTGCTAGAGCAAGGAGGCATCCACGACGAATAGAGTGTTGAAAATCAATCCCCTCTGCTTTATGACCATAAATAGTGATGCATGTTGAAGCATCCTGAAGCAAAGTATTGATAATAAAAATGAAGTAGGGGTCAAAGCCAAGAGATTTGAGCATGACCAGAATGAGATGCCACTCAATTCTATCAAAAGCTTTTTCAAAATCTAATTTAAAGAAAATGGTTCTCTTGAGTGAGGAACAAGACCAAGCCATGCCCTCCTAGGCTGCAATAAGATTATCTAAAATATAACACCCTTTAATAAAACATGTTTGCCCTGGTCTAACAATGGTTGGTAAGATGAGGTAGATTCCACTAGTGAGGACCTTGGCAAGAATATTTTAATAAACATTGACCAAGGTTATAGGCCTTCAAATGGTAAGGAACTTATGATCACCAAATTTAAGAATATATTTTCTATTACCTTGGTTGATCATGGATCTAAGAGACTGATTTTATAGGGATTCTTTGTACACTCATAATAAATCTAGCTTTATAAATTCCCACATGGCTTTGAATCTATAGGGCTTCCTTGTACACTTGTAGCAAATCTGGCCCAATAAATTCCTAGGTGACTTTGTATAACTCACAAGGGAATCCATTGGGGTTGGGGGCTTTATCATTGCTCATGCAATGTAGATCCTCTGTGATCTCATGCAAGGTAAGTGGGGCATCATAGAGTCGTTGATCAGTAAAGGTGAGTTTACAAGGCACCACATCAAGTGACTTATGAAGTGTCTAGGTTTGCTCAATAATTTATGGTTGAGCCAGAAAAATCGTCGCCAAAAAAGATGAAGAGTTGTTGGATTGAGAAGTGAGCCATGATTGAGCCAATTGAATGGCTTTGATCTACCCACAATATTACTTGGCTCTCAGCGGTTTGAAATTTTCCTTGGAGGCCTTGTCACCAATTTTAAGTCAATGAAGTCAAGTACATAACTAGGCACCTTTATCCACATGGCTATCCACAACTTTGTGATGGTGTTTGAGAAATGTTTTAAGTCGTTATAGTTGATCATTGAAGGGATCTAACTCATCTAGAAACATGTTATTCCCTAAGAACACCCTTCTCTAATATAATTTATACCCTCAAAGTGTTGTAATTCTTATGCTTCATAAGTATCATTTATTCTGTGCCAAAATGGCAAACATATAAACTAATCTACATGAACACACCCCTACATATATTCATTGATGTGAGATTGATTATGGACATAGATGCTCTTGTCTTATCCAATTGGGGTAAGATATTTTTTAGCATAGCTATAAAAAATCTGGGCTAGGTAGTAGAACCACATTTTTAAATTTGAAGGTACGTCCATAGTAGACCCTTCCCCTAAGTGAGGTATTTCACCTTTTCCAACCACCTATTCAATCTCAAACTGTCCTCATGGACCTATCTTTTCTCAAAGTTCCTTGCCCCTTGCCCACTATTTGGTCATAGCCCATCCACCTCCTCCAACATATTATCTTTCTCATTTCCCCTCTCCTTGTGTGTTTCTCCCCACCACTATACATCCACCTCCACATAGTTTTCTTCACATACTCACTCACCCTGAAGAGCATTCATGTTTCACTACCTCTTACTTTTCATCTTCTTATTAAAGCATTTACCACTTTCTTGAGCATACAAATGATTACCCATCATATTCATTCATATCTTCAAGATGGATTTCATGTCAAACTCTTATATTTCCATTATTCTAACATTAAATAATTCCACCACTTCTATTATAACAACATCCTTCTCTATTATTTATACCTTTAAGATGTTTTTAAAGAGTTCATCCACCTCTTCTTTCTCACTCATCCCCTCTATGCCACATTATTAATCTTCCCTCTTTTCCTTAGTTGATGTGTTATCCCCACTACTTGTAACAAAATAAACATTGAGAGAATCAAACACCACCTCAATTACCCTCATCTCGTCTCAAGTAAGAGAGAGTCTTCTTCTCCTCCTTATTCAAGCATAAGACCCCCACAAAAAACTATCTCAATTTTTACATCTTCTCTTAATGGAATACATTTATCTTCCTATAGTGCAATATATTCTTCCTCTACACTCAATTATCCCTCTAAATCAACATTACATCCACTCACTTGCACATCCTTTACCTCTACATCCTTGCCTTTCAAAATACATGTATTTATTACTCCGTCCACTATATCTTTTTAGACCCTACCCTGCAGGGAACTATAAGAATTGATTGAAACAATAATTCTTACCCAATAAAACTTTTAGAATTATTTATTTATCATCTTATTAGTTGATATGAGAATTTTTTATATTCTAGTTACATAGAATTGTTTCAATATTTAAAACAAAAAGTTCAATGATGGCATGTGTGTATAAAAATAATTACTAGCATTAAACAATCCCTTTTCTGCTCTGTACATAAATCATCAAATAATTTTTTTTTAAACAAAATTTTGAATAATAACATGTGTCCAACAACATTATCTATTAGCATCAAATTAGAGAAAATTTCCATGAAATCATCAATATAATTATTATTATTTAAGTGTTAATTAAATACAACACTTACTTTTCTATTCATTATTTAAAAATATTATTCTTTAACTTGTACTAAGCACATATTTATCTTTAACTTGTACTAAGCACATATTTAATTAATTACATAAAGATATTATTTTTATTATTATTTTAACTCATGTTAAATTTAAATGTAAATGAGATATATCTACTTCATTAATTAAATAAAGATATTATTTTTATTTTTATTCTTATTTCAATTTATATTAAATTTAATTGTAAATAATATATGTATGTACTTTTCTAATCATTTTATCCCTTAAAATTAAAGAATTGACATTATGAAAATATATTCTAAAAATCAAATTTCTATTTATTATTTATAAACATTATTCTTTAATTTGTATTAAATATATTATGTTTACTCATTCATTTTATTCACCTTAAAATATATCTTCTTATTTTTTTAATAAATATTAAAATATATTTTAAATGAAATATTTTAAATATGGGTAAAAATATCTTCCCATTCCCTGGTTAATATAAATCACCGGTGAACAAATTTTTATTTCCTCTTAAGATACTTTCCCTTCTAATTTTTAATTAAAAAATTGGCAATAAATATTTTATATTTGCATTGACATCAACACTGAAACTGAAAATAAAATGCCAGAATTTTTATATTTATAATTTTTTTATTGAATTTTTATAATTTTTCATATTTTGGTAATATAATTTAAAAAAAAATTAATTTATTTTTTTTAAAGTAAACATGTGTACATGCAATTATGAATTTCTTTAACTAAAATACAAGTGTACATACTCTTCCCCATAAATTATGTAAATTAATCAGGCAGTTTTGTTATTTCAGATAAATAGCATATATTATTTAAATTGTAGAACACCATTAATTACTATATTTATTGAAATAAAAATATCAAATAACAACTAGAAATGTGTTAAATAAATTGGTGAAGACATAATAATATTATTTTAATAACACATTCTATCGAGAAAGTTACTCTGAAATCTCCGCCCCTCTCGTTGCCCCGGCTCCAACTCGAACATATATTTTATATACTCAGAGATATAAGGGACTCAAGAGTATTAAATATTGTGTTGAATTTATCACTAAAAAACATCCTCAAATAAGTGGCAAGAAGCTTAGGCCTTCAAAATTAATCATCTATATATTTTTTTTAAAAATATTAAACCCCTCTACTTACATGGATGGATGCAACATGCATCCAACATAACAATATAACTAAACCAACACTATATTAACTATTGTATTATGGATATATAACTTTGAAAAATAAAACAAAAATTAATATATCTCAATTACTGGACATAAACATTCCTTAGAATCATATTTTAACATATTATATATAAATTATACGGTGTTAATCATATAATATATATAAATATAATTTTAAAATCTAAGTTTATATATTTTAATTTTTTATTAAAAATATATATTAAAAATAAAAATAAATTGAACAAAATAAATCATCTTGAATTTTGGGATTGAAACTCAATCTTTAAAAAAAAAAAAGAGAGAAGAAAAGTACTAAGATTTCTTAAATTAATAATATCATAGTATAATATTATATTGTTTATAAATATTATGTTATTATGTTATTTTTCAAATGTGAATTAAATATTTTACTATTAATCTATAAATATTACGAATACTAAGAAACTTAATTATTAATTTTAATTAGGATATATATTATGATTCATTTATAAATTACAATTAAATATTATTAATATTTGAAAATTTAATTATATGATCTGTGAAAGACAACTATCATAGAATCATAATTTTAACAAATGTATTGTTAATTATTTATCTAAAAACTAAGTTTAATTAATCCATTTCTCTATTATTTAATAGAAATTATTAAAAAAATACAATCTTAATTTGTATTCTTTTGTTTTGCCCACACAACATACTTTTGGAGACAATTCCTATCTAAAGTTATCTTTATAACTTTATTTATTTCAATTTCCTTTTTACAATACAAAAATAAAGACTAGTTACTATACGAACCTTGTTTAATATGCTTCAAGATGATCTTATTTTAAGGAACCTTCCTCATCTTCATCACATAGTGTGATCCGTATTATTGGCTTCCAATTATATAAATACACAATGAACAATATTTAACAATTATAATGACCATACCCAACTTTTACTACACCCCCATGACGTTACTTTACATTAATTAATAATCCCATTTGAAACGACACGTCACGCCTTGTAACTGAAGTATTTGTGAAAAGTTTCTGGTATGGTATAATGGAAATAATTTAGGTCAGCCACGTTAATTAACAATCTTCCGTTAGGTTACATCGATTGTGATGGCACATGGGAACGGACGTTAGCGGCCTGTCAACCTCGAGTTGACGGTACAGAAGCTATGTGAGACAAGAAAATGAAAGGGATGGTCTGTTGACGTATCATGTGACCAGAGAATTCAATAATGGTGAATGGGCCTATCATTTACATCTGACCCTCCACCCACGAAATGGGAAAAGGAATATTATTTGTTCGATGGATCATGGCCTCCCTGATAAAAGGGGATGGATATTCATTGTATATATGAAAGCTGCCAGCTTGACTCACAAAATTTGAGGCCCTTATGGAACTTCAGCGGAGGACCACCCTTTTGGATTGTTTTGCTGAATATCAATTTTCAGCAATAATTTTAATACCCTCATTTGATTAATTTGTGGGTCCAAATTGACTTTTCTAAGATAGTTTCGTGTAAGCTTTTATAACCATATGACCTATTTCAAAAAGTTATTAGCCACTCTAGATTTAGGTGGTGTAGATGGTTTATTGAAGATTTGTTTTTTAATTGAAATATGCGGTTTATTTAAAGAGATTTCACATTGAGTTTACATCACGTCAATTTTTATTTCAAATAGTCATTAGCCATTTTAGATTTACATGGTGTAGACGGTATATTGAGGACTTGTTTTTGAATTGAAATATGTGGTCCATTTAAGGAGACTTTACATTGAGTTTACATCACATCAATCTCAACTTAGGTCTTGTGCCATTATATTTTATGCTAAAAGGTTATAGTGAAAAATATAATTATGCTTGATTATCTAGAAGAGGAGGTGGCATCGTTTCTTTTATTGGATTGGAATTCATTCACAAGCACTAAAATTACATAGAATTATGATTGTGAACATACATAATGTGTAGTTGCAACTCTTTTAAAAAAAAATGGATTAATTAATTTGCACAATATCTTATGCATACATTGTTGAGGATTAGGTCAAGATCAAATTAGTGAATCAAAACTAAAACCCATATTCATTAATTTGCACAATAGTCCAAAAAGTTTCAAAATGTGGAAACTTTTATACTTTGTGTGCATTTCTACACATTGTGGAAACTTCCACAACAATATGTGCAGTTTTTCTCATTTTGGAAACTTCTATGCATGTTTTGTGTATTATATGAAGTTCTTAAAACAACAAAGGTATATATTCTTTTCAATATGGGATTTTTTTTTTAAAAGTTCAAATTGTATGCCCTTCTCTGAATGTTGAAAACCTTTAAACCCTAAATTTATGACTATAAAGTTAGAGAAGGGTTTAAACGTTACAGAAGGGTTCAAATGTTATTGTTCGGTGCCACTTGCCTTTGCATGTGCTAACAAAAACAATTTCAGTAAAATTAGAATAAAATTAAATATTCTTTTTCTAAATACACTAAAATGTGTTTGCATACCTCTCTTTCAGTGTGGCATTATCGAATTTAGGTTGCAAGAGTGTTTTTTTGCTTTCCCTAGTTTCACTCAACCACGTATTTACTCTTGATGTATTTTTATCGTAGTTTACATTGATGGTAAATGAATGGCATTGATGTTTTATATTTGGTTTTAAATTCATAGAACATCGTATGCAGTTATGTTGTTTTAAAACCACACACATGGTTAAACCGTGTACGTGATTTTAACATTGAACCATGTATACAGTTATAGCTTGGTAATAATGAGCCTATGTCATATAACCGTGTATATAGTTTTTAAAAACCATGCACACAAAATTGATTTCCTAAAATTTTATCCATTTTTTGGCCCCCCATCTAAGTGCACTTACCCTACATGAGCGCTTAAAATTAACCCATGATAATAAAGTGAATACTATCAAATCCACTACATATGAAACTTTAACAGAAGTTCAAAATAAGGTGTTACCTAAGGAGCTACCAAAGAAGCTAATCATATGACCTTAAAAATATGTACCTAAAATTGAAGAACTTACTCATTCATGTACCGAGGTAACAATATCATGACCTCTTAAACCCATTTAAGATATAACACTTACCAAAAATCCAATCATTTTCCATGCCATTCAAATAACTAAAATTACTAATTTACAAGAGGATAGAAAACTTTACATAATTATACTATAGACACCTCATTTTGGTAAGAGTCATGTATTTTCATTGTCTTTGTCATGACATAGTCTATTAGGTTCATTTTCTTACTCTAGGATCTTATTCGTACACTTCCCCTTCACAATGGACCCTTAATATTCTTGAATCATACATTTTTTCTCATGAACATCTTCATATCTATTATTTTTCTATCTTGAATTCCACCCAATTATCTTGCAATTCATTTCGGTCTATGTTTCATAGGTCTTCTATCTTGTCCCTTTGAGGAATAGTCTGAAAGTGGTCTAGATCACTTTCAAAATAATCTAAAATTAGTCAAGTCGTTTGTGAGTTTTTTTTGAAAATATTTCATGTTTTCTCATGCACACAGCATTTTGTTGTTACATTTGGAGGTTAGGTTAAGGAGATAAAGAGAAGAAATTCAATGCATTTTCCCCATCATTTGCACAAAACAAACACACAATCCTACTCAATATCAACCTATGCATCTACCCCAAAAATTGTAGAACCATAAAAGAGTGGAGTAAAATATCGACACCTAGTGACATACTTAGTAGAAGCAGAGGTACATAATTAACGACATGCTTATTTTATAGGTACACCATCGATGATTAGCCAAATCTTCCCCATCCAAGAACTACTTCAGGGTTTATGGGTGTTATCCCTATCATCTTCCATACCTTGATTTTAGTTCTATAATTCCATATTACTTCCAAGGTGGAGGGATTGATGAACTACAAGAGGGTTAGGAGGGTTTTATAGATGAAGAGGGATAGGAGGGTTTTACAAGTGAGGAGGGATAAGATGGTTTTATGGGTTAGGAGGTATAAAAGGGTCAAGATGTTTTTAGTGCCACTTGCCTCTACATGGGCTAAAAAAACAATTTCAATAAAAATGAAAAAAAATTAACTATTTTTTTCTAAATGCACTAAAATGTGTTTGCATACCTATCTTTCAGCATGGCATTATTAAATTTAGGTTGTTGGAGTGTCTTTTGCTTGTCCTAGTCTTACTCAACTATGCATTTCCTCTTGCTATCTTCTGTTTGTGGTTTGTGTTGATGCCAACTAAATGTCATCAATGATTTTTGTTCATTTTTAAACTAATATAATTGTGTACGCAGTTATGCTATTTTAAAACCGCATACATGGTTAAACCACATACATGATTTTAACATTGAACCACATATACCATTCTAGCATGGTAATATAAAGCCTATATCATAGAACTGCACATGCAGTTTTTAAAAATTGCATGCACAATCAATTTCATAAAATTATATCCACTTTTTGGATTCCCATCTACGTGCACTTTCCCTAAATGAGTAATTAAAATTAACCCATGACAATAAAGTGAATACTATCAAATACACTACTTATGAACCTCCAACAGAAATTCAAAATAAGGTATTACCTAAAGAGATACCAACGAAGCTATTCATACGACATTCAAAATATGTACCCAAAATTAAATAACTTACTCATTCATGTACTGAGGTAATAATATCAAAATATTACATGAAAAATACTTCCACACTACACACTATAATAAAAACTTTTTGCACTACACGCTATAATACTTCGTGGAAAATCTTAGAAACTTCTAGTAATATGTGGAAAATATACCATGAAATCTTGTACATTTAACCAAAGAGAGACTTTCATAATGAACTTTGTAAACCATACATCATAATTTTCCATTTCCAAAACAAATTTATTTTCTCCAATGGAGGAAACTTCTTGTAAAGAGAATTTTGGATTGTTTTATATGTGCATGTATATCCGCTCCTTTAATTAAATTATTAGTCACTAATTTAATTTTATCTGATATTTTATTTTAAGTTGTTAACCACATGTCCTAATTCAAAAATTCGTTAGACACCCTTAGAGTTATGTGGTGTAGACGGTTTATGGAAGACTAACTTTTGAATTTAAACATGTGAACCACTGAAATATACTTTACATTGAACTTACAATATATTAATATCAATCTAAATCTTTTTCTATCACATCTTATATGAATAGGTCATAGTGAAGAATATTTAAAAAGGGAGGTAATGTTTTTTATCTCATTGAATTAAAATACATTCACAAGAACTAAGATTACACAGAGTCATGATTCCAAACATGCATATTATGTAGCTACAACTTTTCAAGAGGTTTTTTCAACCAACTAATTTGCATAATATTTTATGCATCCATTGTTGAGGAATAGATCAAAATCAAAGGAGAAGTAAATAATAGAATTATACTTATCAGATTAATGAAGCATAGCTAAAACCTAGATCATCACCAATCTGCACAACAATAAAAAAAATAGTTACAAAAATATGAGAAATTTTATGCACTTTATGTAAATTTATACACATTGTGGAAAATTTAACATACACTATGTGCATTTTTTTCACATTTTGGGAACTTTTATGCATAATTTGTGCATCTTAGGAACCATTGTGCGTTATGTGAACTTTTATGCAAAATTGATAACTTTAGAAGGCCATAACTTTTATCTATGAACTCGAGAGGACATGTTATTTTTTTAGAAAGTGATTGATTTTTAGAGGAAAATGAAAGTATTTTCCTGAGAGAAAAATACTTTTTATGATGCCCATCTACGTGCACTTTCCATACATCTACATGAACTTTTATTCTTAATGCTTGATGTTAATGTGAGATTGCTTAAAGACCATATGCTCATGCATCATCCAATTTGGGTAATATTATTTTGAGCACAATGCTCACAAATTTGGGATGGGTGGTAGAACCACCTATTTTTATTTGAGGGTAAGTCCATAATGGGCCCTTCCTCTAGGTGAGGTATTTAATCTTTTTCAACCATCTACTAGATCTCAAACCATCTTCTTGCACCTATATTTTATCAATTTTATCTCCCCCTTACCCACCTCTTGCTCATAACCCATCCACCTCATCCAACATATTATATTTTTCATTTTCCATCTTCTTATGGATTTATTCCCACCACTATCCATCCACCTCCACCAAGTTTTCTCCACACTTTCTCCACATACTCATTATCCCCAAGAATATTTATCTTCCACTACCTCTTTTTTCTTAGATTTCTTGTTAAAATATTCACCACTTTCTTGGGCATCAAAAAAGTTACCTATCACCTTCAATTATATCTTCAAGATGGATTATATCTCAATCTATTATGTTGCCATCATTTCAACATCAAATAATTGCATCACCTTTGTTGTAACATCCTTATCCTCTGTTATTTTTGCCTTTAGTATTTTACCAAAGAGTTTGTCAACCTTTTTTGTCTCGCTCCTTTCCTCTATACCACATGTGTGACATTCCTCATCTTCCTTATTTTACTTATTTGATGTTTTATCCCCACTGACTACAACAAAATAAACATTTAGATAATCAAATATCTCCTTAATTACCCTCATATCTTCTCCAATTAAGAGATATTCTTCTTCAACTTTGTGGTTAAAATGAGGACCTCTATGAACAACCATCTTAGTTTATTCAACTTATCTTAATGCAATATCTTCATATTCTTATAAAAAAATATCTTCTTCATCTCTACTCAATAATCCTTCTAAATCAATGTCAAATGTACTCACGTGAGAATCCTTTACGTCTATGTCCATGCCTTTACTTCTCCTTCTTCCCCTATATCTTTTTTAATGCGTTTGATAGATTAAATTGGTGGGGGTTGTTTTCCTAGGGATCCCCCAATGTTCGAATCAAATTATCAAATTTGATATTATTTTTAATGGTATGGGCTGCTAAATCCTCTTGACTACTTTGTAGGAATTGAGGAACTACAAGAGGGTTAGGAGGGTTTTATGAGTGAGGAGGGATATGAAGATGTTGAGGGAAAAGAGGGAAAGTATGGTTTTATGGGTTAGGAAGGATATGAGGGTTAGGTTATTGTTCAGTGCCACTTGCCTCTACATGTGCTAAAAATAATAATACAATTTCAGTAAAAATATAACAAAATTAACTAATTTTATTTCTAAATTCAGTAAAATGTCTTTGTATACCTCTCTTTTAGCATGGCATTATCAAGTTTAGGTTATTGGAGTGGTTTTTACATGCCCTAGTCACACTCAACCACATATTTCCTCTTGTTGTCTTTTACTCCCACTTTGCGATGATGCCAAATGAATGGCATCGATGATTTCTTTTTGGTTTTAAAATAACAAAACCACGTATGCAGTTATGTTGTTTTAAAACTCTGTGTGTGGTTGAAACATGTACACAATTTTAACATTGAACCATGTATGTCATTTTGGCTTGTTATTATGTGATTTTAGCATTAAACCATGTATGCCAATCTAGCTTGGTAATATTGAGCCTATGTCATAGAACTGCATAGATAGTTTTTAAAAATTGCATACATAGAATCAATTTCATAAATTTATGTATAATTTTTGGTCCCCTATATATGTGCACTTACCCTACACGAGTACTTAAATTAACCCATGACAATAAAGTGAATCTAGTCATAATTAATTAGAGGACAAACCATGTTTGGGCATATTTTTTATATGTTAATATTGTATTTAGGTATATAGTGTGAGCAGATAAAAATAGACTCTCTAGTCACATAGTGAAAGATACATCTACATGATTTTGAGAAATTGCATTGATTTGACTGAAACTAAGTGTTGTTTCAATAAGATAGTGGTTAAGAGAGGTGGAAAAAGACACCTTAAAATTATTGAACCATGATAATCCATTTTTTAGTGTTGGAGGATAGCAACAGGCATACCCCTATTTTGGGAGTCTTTTTTTTTATGCAATCTAATTATATTTTTGGTGAATGAATGATCATTAGACCTACTTGGCATTGTGTTATTTTTCATCTACCATTGATTGGAATTACGTAACAAGTGTATGATTGAAATAAAGACTCAGGAAGCTCGTATGGTGCTATTAAATTGATTAACAACCCTATAAACTGTAACAATCAATGCATGGCATAATTTGAATATAATTCATGAAGGAAGGGTCATATCACTCATAAAATTATTTGAGGCCATTAGGTGAGTATTTTGATTGATCTTGTTAGATTTCTTAACATTTAAATGAGATTTGTACACAACATAACCATTTTGGTAACATACAGACATGTAGATGGTCATAATTGTTCACAGTCAAGTCTATTTTAACTTAGTTAAAGTGATCCAATATAAAATCTATTTTGTTCCTTGAGTAGGAAAATTCTATATCCCCAATATTGAAGGTAAGAGTTCAAGAAGAAAAGTTTCTTATTAGCGATTTGGAATATGTGCAATTGCTTATATAACATAGCAGTCTTTGAAGAACCGTTATAGATTGTCATAGATTATATTGATGAAGGTTGGTAAAAATAATTTCAAATAGTAGCCTCTAATATTATGTTTTTTTTTGATCAAACACCTTGCACGAGTGTCCACAGAGATAAATAAGTATGGAAACATAAATAAGGCTGTAAGTCTCAAAAATGAGTAAAGATATTACATTGACACATTACATTCAATGAATATGTTTAACATCTTGTATATAGTGTGAGAGGATAAAAATAGACTCTCTAGTTACACAATGAAAGAGACATCTATAGGATTTTGAGCAATTGCATTTATTTGAGTGAAAGTAAGTGTTGTTTCAATAGGATAGTGGTTAAGAGAGGTGGATAAAGACACCTTAGAATTATTGAACCATGGAAGGAGACTTTAAAGGTACAAGGTGAGTAAAAAAACTCTTATACCCTATTTTGTTGTTTACACATAGTGTTCTGTGTCAATTGTAAACTTTATCCATGCATTACTTATTTGGAATCACTCAATTTCATTACAAAAAACACTTCACTCACTAATTATGGTTTCAATAGGTTCACAGTATATCCCCAAGAAACAAGTAACCCTTTCTGTATTGATAGACCCAAAGTAGGGCATAAGGCAAAATACCACATTTTAGCTTCCAAAATAATTATTTGAATCCTTCAACCTATTCTAAGTCATATAAAGGACCTCTTTTGATTTCACAATAGTGTTATTATGTTAATACATTTGGACAGTGTTTTGATTTCACAACTTTCTTTATTCAATAGTTTATGTTCTCTTTATTCAATAGTTTAGTAGAATGATTAACTATAGTTT
Organism: Torreya grandis; assembly: GCA_037957365.1. NCBI lineage: Eukaryota > Viridiplantae > Streptophyta > Pinopsida > Cupressales > Taxaceae > Torreya > Torreya grandis. The sequence goes on along the minus strand of JARHVA010000171.1, from coordinate 6,633,681 downwards.
GTGATTTATTTTTGGAAATTATTGATAATTAAATTTTGTAATTATGTGGTAGGTGGCATTAATTATACATGGGGAGTGTGGTTGAAATATGAGAGGAATTCCATAAATTTATATGGAAGAAATCAAACATACTAGACTAGGTCAATACATAATGACAAACATTGCATGAAATCTCATGTGTGGTGGCTAATGCCATCAATTGGAGGCAGCTTAGAACCACAAAAAATTTAACACAACTTAATGGAATGAAATGGGTCAATCTTCTCCTCCAATACAACATGGTGTATCCTGCCTACCATGTTCCCTTAGCAAGCTATGAGTACACGACACTCATAGATAGGCCAGGCAATGATTTCTACATACAATGGTCATATGAATGGCCACATGATGATGTTGTTTTTCCTGATGCATGGGGTACTCCTGGATCTATTCTGGCATATCTTAGGCCCTTCTTTGAGAAGTTATTTCCAATGAAGGTGTCTAATGATCAGAATGTCTATGTGCATCTGGATCAGGTATGAAATATTTTTATTTATGCAAAACTCCCTTTCAGAGTACATTTCAAACTATGTAGTGTTTGAAATAACTTGTTTCAAGAATCCAATCTTTGTTATGCTACATTGTGGAAGAGATACACATTCTCCCACACCAAAATATTTCCTCTCATATAATCGGGCTAGATTATTTCAAGGATAAAACCGCTATTTTTTTCACACATCTTCTAGAGGATGAAAGCGATGATGAGTATGATCTAATGGATGAAAGTGATAGTGTTGAAATTGAATAGAATATTTTCATAAAAATATGATTCAATATTGATAAATAGTTTAATTTATTGGTAAATAAATTACATATTTGTGTATTACATATTAGTTAATCTTGATGTTGATGTTAATTATTATTCTTAATGTTAGTTTTTGTTCTTGATGTTGATGTTAGTTCTTGATGTTGATGTTTCAATATTGATGCAGATGTTAGTTCTTGATGTTGATGTTTCAATATTGATGCAAATGTTGATGTTATTTCTTGTTAGTTCTTAATGTTAGTTATTATTCTTGATGTTGAGGTTAGTTATTCAACATATCTGATGCAGAGGTTCCTTGTAAAAAGTTTCAACTTGCAACTCCTTCTCTAACACACTAGTCCTTTAGTCACTTCGTACTAGCCATTTTGACCATGTTTCCTATTTAGTATAAAATAACATAATTGGTAATGGCTCAAAAGCATCAAAATATCTTTTCCCTAGTCCCAAGACACTTGTGTGTCTAATTTGGTAGGACAACTCTTTGATTAGGTCCACATTCACCTTTTAGGCCTAACCTACTAACCCTTTCTAGGACTGTTTCAACTCAATCTTTGAGATATCCATACAACACGTTCCGTATGGTCCTAAAAAATTGAAAATATATTAGAGGACCATAGTGTCAAGTTTATTTTTTAAGTGTTTTTTCTTGATACTCCCTTACTGGCAGTTTTTAAAGTGTTTTTTTTTTTAGGAGGCCATGGACTCCTCTCAGATCCTAGCCCATCAGCAATCCAACCCAATATTTAAAATTATTATCTCAAATGAGAGTAATCATATTTGTCAAGATGGCCTATTAAAAATTTTATAACACCATTCCCAAAGAACAATCATCAGATTCTTCCAAAAAAGAAAAGGGTTGCTACCAAACAATGGAAAACCCTCATAAGGTAAAATTTATCCTTGATGAGATGGAACATAGGTTTCATGGGTGCTATCCCTAGACCCAAGACTCTTAGATTTTGGGTTTAAGAGAATTGGTAGCTGGCTGGATCAATTGACTTTTTGATATTGCAAAAGGGTTATTTCATGGCCACCTTCTCATTAAAACATGAAGAAGATCAAGCTTTTTATAGCAACCCCTAGTTCATGAAAAGATATGGTATTTTCATGAAACCAATGTTGGTTGCCTTCAACCCAATGGAGGATCTACCATATACTATCTGGGTTTAGGTTAGGCTTTCCCTCCCAAATCAATATTGATAGGAATCATTACTCAAGAAGATGGGTAGTGTCATTGGAGAACATAATACATCTTTTTAGTTCACTAAACACCTAGAGGTCATAAACCTAGGTGTTAATTAAAAAATTGGCGATAAATATTTTATATTTGCATTGACACCAACACTAAAACTGACAATAAAATGCAAGAATTTTTATATTTATAATTTTTTTATTCAATTTTATAATTTTTAGACTTAAAAAAAAACTTTTAAAATTAATTATTTCTCATTTTATTCACTGTACAATAAATTTTTCATGTTTTCATATTTTGTAATATAATTTAAAAAAAGTTTTAAAATATTTTTTTAACGTAAACATGTGTACATGCAATTATGATTTTTTTAAACTAAAATACAAGTGTACATGCTCTTCCTTGTAAATTATGTAAATTAATTAGGAAGTTTTGTTATTTCGGATAAATAACATATATTACTAAAATTTTAAAACACCATTAATTACTATATTTATTGAAATAAAAATTATCAAATAACAACTTGAAATATGTTAGAGAAATTGGTGGAGACATAATAATAATAATATTTTAATAACACATTCTATCGAGAAAGTTACTCTGAAACCCTCGCCCCTCTCCCGCTCAAGCATAGCCATTTTAAATTTACATGGTGTAGATGGTTTATTGAGGATTTGCTTTTGAATTGAAATATGTGGTCCATTTAAGGAGACTTTACATTGAGTTTACATCACATCAATCTTAACTTAGGTCTTGTGTCATTATATTTTATGATAAAAGGTTATAGTGAAGAATATAATTAGGTTTGATTATCTAGAAGAGGAGGTGGCATCATTTATTTTATTGGATTGGAATTCATTCACAAGCACTAAAATTACATAGAATTATGATTGTGAACATACATAATATGTAGTTGTAACTCTTTTTTAAAAAAATTGGACTAATTAATTTGTAGAATATCTTATGCATACATTGTTGAGGATTAGGTCAAGATCAAATTAATGAATCAAAACTAAAACCCATATCAACATTACTTTGCAAAATAGTCCAAAAAGTTTCAAAATGTGAAAACTTTTATGCTTTGTGTGCATTTCTACACATTGTGGAAACTTCCACAACATTATGTGCAGTTTTTCTCATTTTGGAAACTTATATGCATGTTTTGTGTATTATATGAAGTTCTTAAAACAACAAAGGTATATATTCTTTTCAATATGGGATTTTTTTTTAAAAAGTTCAAATTGTATGCCCTTATCTGAATGTTGAAAACCTTTAAACCCTGAATTTATGACTATAAAGTTATAGAAGGGTTTAAATGTTACAAAAGGGTTCAAATGTTATTGTTCAGTGCCACTTGCCTCTACATGTGCTAAAAAAAAATTGAATAAAAGTAGAACAAAATTAAATATTATTTTTCTAAATGCACTAAAATGTGTTTGCATACCTCTCTTTCAGTGTGGCATTATCTAATTTAAGTTACAAGAGTGTTTTTTGGTTTCCCTAGTTTCAGTCAACCACATATTTACTCTTGACGTATTTTGCTCATAGTTTACATTGATGCTAAATGAATGGCATCGATGTTTTATATTTGGTTTTAAAATGATAGAACATCGTACGTGGTTATGTTGTTTTAAAACCACACACACGGTTAAACTGTGTACATGATTTTAACATTGAACCATGTATATAGTTATAGCTTGGTAATACTGAGCCTATGTCATAGAACCGCGTATACATTTTTTAAAAACCATGTACACGAAATTGATTTCCTAACATTTTATCCATTTTTTGCCCCCCCCCCCCCAATCTAAGTGCACTTACCCTACACTAGTGCTTAAAATTAACCCATGGTAATAAAGTGAATACTATCAAATCCATTCCATATGAAACTCTAACAGAAGTTCAAAATAAAGAAGGTGATATTAGATAAATTTTCACCACATGCATGCCTCAAATCTAAAGGGGCACCTGAAGATAAATAAGGTGATATTGGTGCCTCGAAGAATCACACGGAGGAAATAGGGCACATGAAAAGAATGGACAAAGGCGAAAAGTCCACAGAAAAACCCCTACAAGAGCAACACGATGACGGGACTAGCACCAGAGGAAGAGAAGGAAAATATGAGAAAGAAGGAGAAGATGAGAAAAGAGGGGAAGATGAGAAAGGAGAAGAAGTAGAAGATGAGAAGGGAGAAAAAATCAAAATAAAAGCAGAAGAAAGTGATGAATAAAAAAGGGAAAAAGAAGGTGACACTGGCATAGGTACAAGCACCAATGGGGAGGAAGAATTGGCAGAAGGTGAAGAATATGAACCAGGTAATAGAGAAAGGGTGTAGTAGGATTATAAAGAAGACGAGGATTGTTACTTGATGGAATGCATACCACCCAAAACCACCATGACCCTGACGTGCCACCAAGTCTCTGGGGCATTGGACTGCTACATGGATGAGCCTAAATTTGAGGTTTTGACCAAAGCAATTTGGGATGCCAAGAAGCTGAAAGAGGATCATGATTACCAACTCCTGAACCCCCATGACTTTAACGCCATATACTTAGCTAATGTATTGATCAATATGGCCTCCTCTGTAGCACGAAAGAATATCATTAATGATGTTTGCACGTATTGCTAGAAGAAGGTAGCAAAGAAAGTTGAAAAAGAGCTTAAGGCCACCAAAATAAAACTCAAAAAGCTAGTAAAGCACATAAGAGGGGCAGAACCATGACTCTTGGATGAGGTGGACACTTCAGATAAGAGTGAGGTTGACCAAATTTACACACTTGTGGAGTGAATGCTCCCTCGAGTAAGGTCAATGCTCGAGGAATAGGAAGACCCTTGTGAGGCCTTGAGAAGAGAATTGAATAAAAAATTGGACATGGTAGAGGACCTATTCACCAGAATTGGAGAGGGTGTAGAATAAGCAGACAATATTTTTTGTAACTTCACCAACTAAGTTACAATAATTGATGCACACCTCAAGAAGGTAAAGGAGGAGAATGATGCTCTATTCCAACACTACTTTATGATGATAAGGACCAAGCACGTACAGATAATGGCTAAGGTCAACTCCCTCAGCACTCAGCTAAAAACATAGGAGTAGGACTTGGAGGTGGTCTTCTACACCTTCTAAACTAAGGCTAGTGAACAAAGACATATTTTGAATGGTGGGGTGAAATGCACACAAGAAAGGCTCAAAGCCTTTAGGAAAGAGATGGAAAGCATGGATGTGCTTGCTCTCAAGGCCACATGCATTAAAGCAAATGGCACTATTGATGAGATTAAGGGTGCTATATAAGGCTATGAAAATTTCAAGGTGGACCTAGAATAAGGCGTGCTCGAGTTCTACATGCCTAAGGTGCTAACAGAGTAGTCTAGGGTGGACTAGTAATTTTGTGTAATGTAAATGTTGGGCCCCTTTTTGAGACTAAGGTAAAGGACCATGCTTGCTTGACATATCTTGGCATGTGGTAGCCATTCTAACTAAGTGCTTTTGAAACCATTAGTGCTAGCTAGGGAATCTTCAGTGATCTCAAGCCAACTAGCAGATAGTTAAGTGACACCCAGATATTAAGGAAATGTAGTTAAGTGTTTGCATGTGGTAGCTGGAGAGTGTGGTTATCAGAGTCATGGAGCCAATGACATAACAACCTCCAATGACAATTTAGTCCTTAATGTACACTATCTAACTTGGCTAAAAGAGGCTAGCACATAGAAATCAGTAGAGGAAATCCTATAGTGAAGCCTTGGCAAAATTGAGAACCAGCATTAGTATGTTTACAAGTTTACATGAGATATCTTAGAAATTTGAATGTATAGCCCAAGGTTGGCTGTGAGCCCTTGAGCATGAGTAGCGATAGGGAAGAGCATGTGTTCTATGCATATCTTGAACTTTATATGATGCAATTTGAAGTTAATGAAGATGTTTAAATATTTAAGTGTTGATTCCTTTAGTATGAATGGCGTAATCTCATAATTCTAACTTAGCAGTAGTAGAAGTGGTTAGTTCTTTACCTGAATGTGTTTCAAGATAATGGTTGAACCTTGTTCACTACTGAAGCATTCAACCTTATAAGGACTTCAATCGATATACAAGGTAGACTAAGTAATGGTCCTAGAATGTGTTGTACTTCTAAAACCCGTGCCTCCGGTACTAACCAAGAGAAAGAACACTTGAACAAAGCTATCTCGTGACTTATCCATACACTAAATGGCCCCTACCCACTATTGACCCTAATCGTGCCATACAAGGAGCTGTCTGACTGAGTATGGATTTATAACATGGAACATATGCCCTTGAGAAGACTTGCACCTAATGATTTCTCGTAGATGAACCCAATGTCGATCGACTGCCTAAGCTGATCTTATCAATGACCAAACCCCATTGAAATCAAGTTGCGCTATGTATCAACTAGCCTAACACAGGCTCGGTCCCATTCGTTGTTGCGCTTCGGGTGAGCACAAGGCTTGCTTCTTGTGTGAAACTAATGCCATCACAATAGTGTGTTAAATGTTGTGCACCAGACCTTATCATCCTCACGCCTAGTTCCACCAAGTCTAAAACTGACTTCTGTTGATAACTATGTGAATGACCAAGCGTAGAAGCTAATCTAATGAACTTTTCTACAACATCTATGTCTTGCTTCCAGAACTACTACTCATCATCCAATTCGTGAATATGTAATTGTGCTCTGATACATTCTCCTTATAAATCATCCAATTCTCTTTTGCATCAATTAACAATATACCTCTGATATAATCTTCTTAAATATTTTAAATTGTCTTATTTAATTTAATGCATGCAATATTAATTTAAATTTAAAAGAATAAATATTAAATTAAAATATTAAAAGATGGAAAAATAAAATAACTTATACAATTTAAATATTAAATTTATTTGGAAACAACTTAAAATAAAACAATTCAAATATTAAACAATCGAAATATTAAACTTATTTAAATAAGTTAAACAATTTAAATATTAAATTTATTTATAAAAAAACACTCCATATAAATACGGTTTATAAAAATGCTAAAATACAATAACTGCATGATTTTTTATCATGAATAAACTAGAAAGAAGTGACGGTAGATTTATTTTGCAGGTTGCGTCCCCTCAGGGAATTTTTGGCCTTTTAAAAGCATGCAGACTGCTTTTTCCATTTATGGCTGTGTTTTCACAGACCTGCATTGCGGACCAGCATTGCCGACATGCAGGACGTTGCAAAACGGATGTGACAGCTAAACGGCCATAAAAAACGTCGCACCTTTCACGTTGTTGTTTCAAGGCATTTAAACGCGAAACTCACAGCAGTCGTTGTGTTTCTTACAACAGGGCTTGAAAGGTATTGCCCACCATATTTTTCTACGTTCGTCTTGCCAGTGGTTGACGAAGACCCCCATATGGTAAAGGAAGCACCTGGATCATATGAGAGAAAGTCTTGTAATAAATCCATGAAGGAGGAGATAAATTATTTGGATAAGAATGAGACTTAGGGCTTAGTAAAGTTTTCTTTTGGTAGTAAACTTGTAGCCAAAAAGTGGGTGTTCAATAACAAGTACAATTTATAATGGAAATTCGAGATGGATAAGGATCATTTAGTAGATAAGGGATTCTCGCTGGTAGAGGGAATTAAAATTGGTGATGCCATTTATCTTGTGACAAAGTTGACACCAACTATATGTATTTTAACGATTATTGTCATCTTTCATCTTGAGATAGATCAGATGGATGTTAATGTGTTTTCATGAAGAATTTTAAGGACAATTCTTTATGTCACGATTGGAAGGTTTCATGGTGAAAGGAAAAGATGAATTTGTCTGGAGACTAAAGAAGTCCTTGCATGGCTTGAAACGATAACCAAAGATGGGGGATTACAAGTTTGATAGCTATGTGGTTGGACTTGGGCTTGCACACAATAAATATGATCCTTATGTGTACTCCAAACAAGAATGTAATAACTTTGTCACCTTAGTTTTTTATGTGGATGACATGTTGTTGATTACGAATGACAATGAAATTAGCAAGCACGTAAAATATCAATTGTTTACAAAGTTTGACATGAAATACATTGGTGCCACAAGATTCATCTTGGGTTTGGGAGTCAAACATGATTGTTCTAACATGAAGTTCTAGATAGACCAGACAGAGTATGTTGAGTTGATATTTGAGAGGTTCAGGATGCAAGATAGAATGTCAGTGCATATGCCCTCTCTAGTTGGTTGAAAACTATCTACTATGTAATGCAACAAAATGAAAAATTATTGGGAAGACATGGCTTAGGTTCTATATGTGAATGCAATGTGAAGCACGATGTTTAAAATGGTCTACTCAAGACATGACATTGCACATGCAATGCGAGTAGTCAACAAATTCATGTCCAATCCAAGAAGGAAAAATGGATGGCGATGAAGAGGATCTTCAAGTATATACTCAAGACTTCTGAGAAGAAAAGTTTCTATCCAGTTAAACTTGGTGAAAGCAAAATATTGAATCTCTAGGGATTTGTGGATATTGATTGGGCTAAAGATCTTAATTGTTATAGATCTACTATTTCTTATTTGACACATTACAATTGGATTGAACATATATACTTTGATATATGTTTTGGATAGCTTTTAATTTTTTTGGGGGTCTAATATGAAATAATTTCTACAAAACCTTTGTCATTTTATTAATTTTCAATACGATAACTATATTACTATGAAATTAACTATATGATTTATAAAATAATTACCCTTTTTTTATCCATAATAAACTTCAACCTTTTTATCACAATTTCGTTGGTCAATGTTAGAAACTGGAGTTAATTTCTCCACTCCCTGTTTAACTTCCCTCATGCATGCAATTTACATGATCAACTGTTTAAGTCATAGCGCAGTTTGCATAGAGAACTGTCAGTTTAACACTAGTTGATTTCCATCTTTGTTTGTTTTTTCACTTCTATTTATGTAGTTCATAATCGCAGATTTTAATAGAGAATCAAGAAGATTAAAAAATCTTTTTTTAATGATTGTTGTAGCAATCTGAGCCTGCCTATTTTGATTTTCTGTTATTTTTCTTTCTTGCTCTTCCCACAAATTGGTATCAGAGCTAGTGTAATAGCTTGTTGGAGAGTGCAACTGGATAAAGGAGATAGGCGCTACACACCAGCCAGATCGAAGGAGATATTCGTCCTAGTCAGCAAGAAGGTAGATCGTAGGAGTCTCATTATAAATTGAGAAATAGACGCAACAATTTAGCGTACGATCCTGCAGTAGAAGTTGAAGCACAACACACAATCCACGTAGACCTCTGCTAGAAGTGACGCTCCACAGCAGTTGGTGTGTACCATAGAAGAATTTTTTTTTTGTTATGCTGCTTCAAGAGGGTCATTTTGATCTTCTTGGATAAATTTCTCATCTATATAAGTGATCTTGTAAGCCATCGAAACACATTGGAGGATGGAGAATATAGACAAATTGTAGCCACTGTTCATTCTGGTCGTATATGTTGAATAGTACAGCTAGCTAAATAGCAGACATAGAGCACTAGAAACAAGATCCAAGGAGGAGAAAGGCTACATCAGCAGCAGAATCCTGCAAGTCTTAAGACATGGCAACAAACAACAACATTTCTCAGCTCTAGATTCCCATTTTTAATGGTAAGAATTATGATTTTTGGGCAATTAAAATGAGAACATTGTTTTGCTCACAAGATGTTTGGGATTTGGTAGAAAATGGCTTTGTAGAACCACAGGATGAGGCTGCCCATCAAGCATTAACTCGAGCACAAAAATAAGAGCTTAAAGAAAATAAGAAAAAGGATGCAAAAGCTATATTCCTAATCCAACAGGGAATGGATGAATCTATTTTTTCTAGAGTTGCAGCAGCAACGAGATCCATGTCAGCATGAAAAATCTTAGAGACTACCTATAAAGGTAATACAAAGGTAAAAGTAGCTAAATTGCAATCTCTTAGGAGAAATTTTAAAAATTTGCAAATGAATGATTCAGAGTCTATAGATCAGTTTATGGGTCAAGTATAGAATATTGTGAATCAAATTAGATCTAATGGAGAAACAATAACAAATCAGAAGATCATAGAAAAAATTCTTAGGAGTTTACCCAGCAAATTTGATGCAATAGTTGTAGCTACTGAGGAAACCAAAGATATGGAACAGTTATTAGTAGATGAATTGATGGGATCTTTGTTAAAACATGAATCCAGAATGAATAGGAATAACAATACTTCTTTTGAGAATGCTTTCAAGTCTCAGGTATCATTTGGCAGAGGAAGAGGAAGAGGAAGGTCAAACTTCAGAGGAAGAGGTAGAGGCAGAAATGGAAGGAATAATCCAAATCAAGGTGAAAACAATAATCAAAACTACAACAATAGAGGACGTGGCAATAATCACTTCCAAAAAAATTCATAAAAGTTTGATAAATCTAACATTCAATGTTAGTACTACAAAAAATATGGACATTATGCAAGTGAATGCAGAAAGAAACAAGATGTGGACAAGCAGAATGCTAATTACACAAATGAATCTAATTCTAATTTTGAAAGCTTATTTCTCACTTGTCATGTTGGTCAAGAAAATGCTAGAGATATTTGGTTCTTAGATAGTGGATGCAGTAATCATATGATAGGGAATAAAGAACTGTTTGCTAGTCTCTATGATTCCCTAAAATCTGAAGTGAAATTAGGAAATGATAATAAAGTGGATGTAATGGGTAAAGGAGTAATAAATGTTATGGTAAAAAATGGTGAAAGAAGATTTATTCCTAATGTTTATTTTGTACCTAGACTAAAGCATAATCTTATGAGTGTTGGACAGTTAGTACAGAAAGGTTACAAAGTATCTTTTATGGATAATATTTGCACAATACTAGACAAATTTCCAAATGACAGGTTGATAGAAAAAGTGGAGATGACCAAGAATCGGATGTTCCCTCTTTGAATTCAGTGTATCTAAGGAGAAGAAGAAGCCCACTTCAAAACCATGCATTTAAACCAATCATGGCTATGGAATTTAAGGTATGGACATTTACATTTTAGAGGTTTGAATTTGTTACAAAATAAAAATATGGTGAAGGAATTACCACCAGTAGAACAGCCAGAACGTTCATGTGAGAGTTGCATTCTGGCAAAATAGCATAGAGAGAGCTTTCCAGTAGGAGTTTCATATAGAGCAAGGGTAATATTGGAACTAGTCCATAGTGATTTATGTGGACCAATGCAAACTTTATCATTTGGAGGTAGTTCTTATTTTCTAACCTTCATTGATGATTTTAGTAGAAAGACTTGGATATATTTTCTCAAAGAAAAGTCTAAAGCCTTTGGAAAATTTAAAGAATTTAAGGCTATGGTTGAAAAGTAGAGTGGTCTTTACATCAAGGTACTTAGATCAGATAGAGGAGGTGAATATATGTCTAATGAATTTCAAGATTTTTGCAGATATCATGGCATTAAAAGGCAACTGACTACAAGGTACACACCACAGCAGAATGGTGTAGCAAAAAGGAAGAATAGAACAATCATGGAGATGGATAGAAGCATGTTGAAAGCCAAACATTTGTCAAATGAATATTGGGCAGAAGCAATAGCATGTGTAGTATATATTATGAATAGAATCCCAACAACGAGTGTCAAGGATCGAATTCCACAAGAAGCTTGGAGTTGTAAGAAGCATAGTGTACATCATTTCAAAGTTTTTGGTTGTATTGCATATTCGCTTATACCATCTAAATTGAGAAGAAAACTTGATGATAGAGGTGAGAAATGCATTTTTATTGGCTATAGTGAAGAATAAAAGGCTTATAAGTTGTATAACCCCATTTCAAAGAAAGCGATTATTAGCAGAGATGTGGAATTTAAGGAAGAAGAAGTATGGGATGGAAGCATTGATAAAACCATCACAATTGGAGCACCAATTCCCCAAAATGAAGAAGAATCTAAAGATCAAAATTTACAAGGTGATCAATTCTCTCCACAAGCAAGAACAAGCACTCCAATAAGTACACCTAGGAGCTTAGCACAAGGTGAATCATCTGGTCATGCATGTCATCCTACTCCCAATTCACAAGTAAGTGATGAATCAGATCCAACTCTTGCCACTTTAAGATCAAAACTTAAAGGTAATAAAATGAGAAACTTGAATGAGATTTATAATTAAGAAGAAGAGAAGTTAGATTTATGTTCAAATTTTGCCCTTTTCTCTCATGATCCTATGTATTATGAAGAAGCCATTAATGAGGAACATCAGATAAAAGCAATGGATGAAGAGATGAATGCCATTGAGAGAAACCAAACATGGGATCTAATTAATCTACTTGAAGGTAAAGATTGCATAGGAGTCAAATGGGTTTATAAGACCAAATTTGATGTAGAAGGAAAGGTTGAAAATCACAAGGCAAGGTTAGTAGCAAAAGGTTTTGCACAAGAACATAGAATTGATTATAATGAAACATTTGCTCCAATTTCTAAACTTGATACTATTAGAATGGTTTTAGCAATAGCTGCACAAAATAATTGGAAAGTATATCAAATGGATGTCAAATCAGCTTTCTTGAATGGTTTCCTAGATGAAGAAGTGTATGTGAAACAACAACCAGGTTATGAAGTGCATGGACATGAAGAAAAAGTCTATAGATTGAAGAAGGCCCTCTATGGTCTCAAGCAAGCACCAAGAGCATGGTATAACATGATTGATTCATACATGACAAACAATGGATTCAACAGAAGCAATAGTGAGCCTACATTGTACACAAAAATCAACAAAGAAGGTCAGAGTTTGATTGTGTGTTTGTATGTTGATGACTTAACTTTCACTAGAAATTTGTCTGTAGACACATTTAAATCAGCAATGAATAAAGAATTTGAGATGACAGATTTGGGATTAATGAAGTATTTTTTGGGCATTGAAGTTGTACAATCAGAGAAGGGAATTTTTATTTGTCAAACTAAATATGCAAAGGATGTGTTAAGGAGGTTTAAGATGTTGAATTGTAAATCAACACCTACACCAGTTGCTATAGGGACCAAAATTACCAAAGAAGACAAAGGGTCTAATGTTGATTCTACAACATTCAAAAGACTAATTGGTAGTTTGATGTATCTTACAGCTACAAGACCAGATATCATGTATGGGGTCAGCTTAATCTCGAGATTCATGGAGTCACCAAAAGACTCACATTGGCCAATTGGAAAGAGGATATTGAGATATGTGGCAGGAACAACAAAATATGAAATTTTATATTCCATAACTAATGATTTTGATTTGATTGGTTATACTGATAGTGATTTTGTAGGTAGCATTGATGACAGGAAGAGTACTTATGGACATGTCTTTCTTTTTAGAACATGTGTGGTCACATGGGCATCCAAAAAGCAACCTATAGTGACACTTTCATCAGAATAAACAGAGTATGTAGCAGCCACATCAGTAGCATGTCAAGCAACATGGATGAGGAGAGTATTTATAGATTTATTACAAGTATAGAAGGAGTCAACACCAATATTTTGTGACAACAAATCAGCAATTGCATTATCAAAAAATCATGTTTTTCATAAGAGGAGCAAGCACATTGATACAAGATTTCATTTTATCAGAGAGTTAGTGAAAAATGGAGAAATCCATTTAGAGTTATGCAGATCTGAAGACCAATTGGCAGATATATTCACAAAGGCATTATCAAAAGAATGTTTTGATTATCTAAGACAAAATTTAGGCATTGTAAATGTTGAAGTAGTTAGTGGTAGAAATTAAGGGGGAGTGTTAGAAAATGGAGTTAATTTCTCCACTCCCTATTTAACTTCCCTCATGCATGCAATTTGCATGATCAACTGTTTAAGTCATAGCGCAGTTTGCATAGAGAACTGTCAGTTTAACACTATTTGATTTCCAGCTTTGTTTGGTTTTTCAATTCTATTTATGTAGTTCATGATCGCAGATTTTAATAGAGAATCAAGAAGATTACAAAATCTTTTTTTTATGATTGCTGTAGCAATCTGAGTCTGCCTATTTTTATTTTCTGTTATTATTCTTTCTTGCTCTTCCCACAGTCAATAAGAAAGATTAAAAAATACTCACCATTTTATCTATACTTTGAAAAGAAATAACACATAATCAAAATCATGATATCCAAAAAGTTTTAGAACTCCAACCCACTAATATGTTTGGCTATATTCTCATTATACTATTCTTAAATGAAAAAATATATGTTAATATATCAACTATATTTTCATTATATTTTTTTTAAATGAAAATAAAATAAAATTAATATTTCAAGTATTATAAAAATATAGTAAACTTTAATTTAAGCACCGAACTAGTCATTTGTCTCACACCTTACGATAATGTAAGCTATGAACGTCCATAATTTTAGTTTTTTTTTAAACTGATTATATATTTTTATCTCATAATTTAAATTCCATACTGTTAAGACAACTAAACCAAATTTATGCAATGACTGAATTTGACGGTTGACTTGCTTCTCATAATTTTTTTTGGTTACGATGGTTATTTATTTTGCACTCTCCTTCAAATGTTAGTATAGCTCATGATAGGAAACAGAAACATTAAATACAATTTATATATTTCTTCTAATCCTTCAAAATTTTTGAGTTTGTCAATAAAAGTTACGGTCTACAAAAAGTTAATTGTGTTTTTTATTTAAAAAAGCAAATACAATTATATGGGCATCTTATATTTTATGAAGTTAAAACATAAATATAGTTATATGGGCATCAAATTTAGTTTTTAATCTTCCGTTGCCTACTCAACATTTTATACTGTTTTTTTCAATCATTTCAATTATTAGGATTTTAGTTAGATTATTATTATTATTATTATTTTTCAGAGTGTGAATGGTTATAATATATTTAAGCATAGGGTGAAAGGATGGAGTCATGTGGTGGGACCTAAGTGATTTGTCAGTCTTCATTTATATTTAATATTTCTTAAGTTTTAAGGGATCGGTTACTTTTGAATTCATATAGTTCATTGGGTGGTTATAGGGAAGTTTGCCCTGTTCAAATTAGCGTTGAATAAATTCCAAGATGTTGGGTTTAAACTCTGATTCTTCCAATTATTAAAAAATATATATATTACATCCCCTACAATTAAATTGAATTTTTAGCCTCCCAATGTGTTACCTCTTCATTTTTTTAACAAATTTTATAAATTTGTTAGTTTTTAAGTTTTGATGTAACAGTTAAAACAAATGCATGATTAAAATCAAATCTCAACAACAAAAAAACTGCCAACTTATATTCCAAATAGAATATAAATTTACTAATCACACAATTAAATATATCAAAAAGTCCCAAACTTATTACTTTTCTCTCTTATAAGATTATAACATGGTAACTTCAATATATATTTCATAAATTTAATATAGTAAAAGATATAAATTGTTAAGGCCTTTCAAATAAAATATATTATCGAGCAAGTAACTTTAACTAATAACTACATTGAAAAGGGAAAGAGCTTATGCAACCAGTGTGTTCAGTGAACACCAACTCTTTATGGGAAAGCAGAACAAAGCTATTACACTGACTATTGAATAAAGCAAAACTAATTACCATGACTATTGTATCAGCAACTTGAAGTCCTCCCGTGCCAGCCATGGCGAACCTTAAAAAAATCTTCGGTTTCCCTTTCTTAATCATCACCCCTACAGTTAAAGGTGCTTTTCGCTTCCAAATGGTTCAGGCATAGTCGACATCTGAATTAGTGAGGCGGTTGCTTCCTCTGATGTACTCTCAACTACATGACCAGGAAAAGTGTAACTTCGGTACTCGTATCCGCTTTGCGAACCTTCCCTTGAAGTGCTGGTCTGCTCAGACATTTTGGCTTTGGAGCTTGCTCTTTGATGGGAACTTGGGTTTCTTGTGGCACCTTTTATCCAGATCAGTTCCTCCACCACCTCTTTCATCGAGGGTCTCCTCTTCCTTTGCAATTGAAGACATTCCCTAGCTAACATTGCCATATCTTCCATTTGTTGCCGATTTTCCTCCTTGAATACTTTGCTATCTAATATTTCAATCAACCGGTTGTTGTTGAGTCTAGACAGAAAAAGACTAGATAAAATACACTCCTCATTGGCCCTTTGTACAGACATGGGTTCTAGACCAGTTAAGAGCTCAACCAGGACTACACCAAAACTATATACATCGCTTTTGTCTGTGAGCTGATACGATTGGAAGTACTCAGGATCCAAGTAACCCCTTGTGCCTATGATATTAGTGGTGAGATGTGTTTTATCGGTGGTAGAGATTAGACGAGAAATCCCAAAGTCAGCAACTTTTGGAGAGAGACTCTGGTCCAAAAGAATGTTAGAAGATTTTACATCCCGGTGGAAAATAGGCTGAGATGCTCCAGAATGCAGATATGTCAAAGCCTCCCCTATCTCTATTGCAATCAGTAGACGTGATGTCCAAGGCAAATAGCTCTCACTGGAATGTAAATGTTCAGACAGTGTTCCATTGGGAACAAATTCCGATACCAACAACGGAAATTGAGTTTGAAGGCAACATCCAAACAATTTCACGATGTTTCTGTGATTAATTTGGGAGAGAATTGTAACTTCGTTAATAAACTCATGGTCATTCTGTAGATTCAAAACTTGCTTGGACTTTTTAACGGCCACAAGAGTACCATCTAAGAGCGTGCCTTTGTACACGGTGCCAAAGCCACCACTTCCCAACTCCATGTCATTTGAATAATTTTTACATGCTCTTTCTAATTCCTTGGCAGAAAACATTCTCAAGGTTTCTCTTCCGACTCTGGAAACGATGTATTGCTGCAACTGCTGAAAATACTTGGCCTCCACAAGTTTCAAGTGACGTTTCTTCAGCCACCAAATCAAAACAGACGCTGCCAAAGAGACTAGCACAAATGAAGAGACCGACCCTGCATGTTTCACCGAACATTAAATATACTTTTTCTTAGCTATACATGTTTTCAGATAACTTTTTGCGAGACGGTTAAACAATAAACTCAAAGGTAATACATTTTTTTACCTATGATTGCAGGGATGACAACATGTTTTGAGTTTGGGGACTGCAGGCATTGAAAGCCATCTCCTTTATAACCCTTTGCACAAGAACAGTAGTAAGAACCTGGAAAATTATGACATACGCCCCCCTTCGAAGGTTCAATGCATCGATTCAACTCTCCACGGCTGCATTCGTCCACATCTGTACATCCACATAATTATCAAAGGATTAGGAGTCTTGAGAACCTAAAGAGGGATGATTATAAAAGCAAACACAGGTTTTCTAGTTTACAAAAGTGTTTACCTGTGCAAGAAGTGCCATTTGAGTAACCAGACCTTCATATCCAGGAAGACATTTGCAAACATGCCCCTCCCCTGTTGGGGAATCTATGCATTCTGCATTGACGTCGCAAGATGAATTGGCCGTTGATTTAGCTACAGAGCAATTCCGAACGCCGATACCCCAGTTAACGCGGAGGCCATTATAAGCCTTCCTTCCTTTTCCCCAAAAAAGGTCTGTGTTGTTATCGACTATCTTGAAGGTAGACGGGTCAAATACGGTCGAGAAGCCACAACGTTCCTCATTGTTATGATAAAACAAGCCGCCGCCCGTGAAATTTATCGACTGCCAATTATCTGCAAGGACAGTTTCACAACAGCCATAATTGCAGTATTTTTTATCACCAAGGTTATAACAATCAGGTATACATTTCACCTGACCATACTGCCCATATGAGTAAGTACCCGGTGTACCGCAGCCAATGACCACGAACCTATTGGACGTGGAAATCGTATAAGGTCCCCCTTCAGGAAGCTGAAACAACTTTCTTTCATCAGTAGCTTTATTACACCACCAGGCCTTGAGAGAGGTGGAATTTATGATGAGGTGACCCGTATAATCGATCTCCATAATTTTGAAATCCTCTTTAGTGACATGAGTAGCATTAAATTCTTTATATGCGGGAAGAAACAGAGCGAGCTCCCCTGTAGAATTTTCCTTCTTGCAATGGATTTGAAAACCAGGGAATCCACAATCAGATTTTTTAATCCAAAAAGGAAAACTCACATTCATCGACCCGCACCTTTCAGGACGGCATTTTGCAGCCGTGGCAAAGCCCACGAAACAAAAACAGATTAACTTTCAAATGCATTTGCATTTGCAAAATCAACGGGCTACTCAATTACCAGAATGCAAAAAAAGATGCTGAGAAAAGGAAAGCTGCTGGAAAATAAATAGCCGCTTCCATTGTTGAGTGGGAAACAGCGGAAGTTGCATTGCGCTTTCTCGGAGCTTTCGGAATACCTCTCAGTCAATACAAGTCAAGTCGTCTTTCAATAAAGACCAGATTTCAATGAATACATCGAAAGAGTAGTTTAAAAATAATGGGAGAATATCTTTCAACTAAATTTAATGGAAAATTAATTCCCCTGAAAATTATGTGGGCCTAACTCGGTTGTAAATTATGTTAGTTTCACACAATTTGATTATTCCTTTTTTAAATCTATAAATAGAAGAGTGCATATTAATTTGTGAAAAGGGGTGGGTGCGTTTACAAATTTTAATATAGTTGATATTGTATTAAATATGATTTATTTTTAATAAAGTATTTAATATTTGAATTAATTAATAAAATAAATATATGTAATTAAGAAGTTATGTTTTAAGTATAATGGTGATTGGAAGTAGATTTTAAGATTGTTTTTAATATTTATGTTAAGTGTCGAAAATTAAAAGTATGAGTTTTAATATATATATATATATATATATATATATATATATATATATATATATATATATATATTTTATGTTTTATTGCTCCTATTTCATGTACTGTGATATGATATTTGAAAATGGATATGGAATGTGTTTTGGGGCATGTGTTAAGGTTAATAACTAATGAAGGACTAATTACCTATTTATTTTTTCAGAGCCCACAATGATAATAAAAATATTGATAATTGAAAACTGCATAATGAAAATTGTATAACATAGATAACTTTAACAAGGGCTCCATTAGTAATCTATAATAGAATGATAGCTCAAACACTGGGGATTTCTCTCGTGACATCTTGATCCCTAAATGGAGTATAACACTTGTCTAAGTGACATTTGAATTCAAACTTAACAATATTAGCACTTATGCCGACTTCTATAGGTTAGGACCTAAAAATAGGGAAAGAAGGCGACATAGGGGCACCCAACTTAAAAGGGACCTAAAGCACAAGATAAGATAAGGCACAAGTAGGGGGAGTCTAGTAAGCTGGAATAGAACAAGAGGGGCCATATTGACTAATTTAAACAAAATTACTCTTACATAAAAACATATATTAAACAAACATAAATTACTGCTAAATAACTGTCATGTGGCCATTTTTACATGTCTACATTTTCCCTCACTTTGAGGTGTAACCATAAAATAGAAAGTGTAAGCATGCACTTCAAAGTAGAATAGAAAAAGGATATAAAAAAAGTATATTGTTATCTGGATCTCTAGCGCTAGAAACAATGAGTCTCAAAATCCCCAAAGGATGCCCAAAATATAATATGGAACTCTTTTACATAGTTAGTGACACCAGGGTATAATGTTGTCATAAATATGGTAAAATTATGCACACAAGAAGGACATAGGATGACATAGTCTACAAGAATAATTAGAATCTTAATGTGCTAAAAGTAGTAAGTGGAAGTAAAGCTAGATGATTGAACGAGCAATTGAAATGATGAAAATATAAAGAGATAGAAACAAATACACTTGTGAAGTATTATGGAATTCTAAAACTAAAAGAAGGCTATGAAAAACAATTGGACTATACCTTGTAAATCTAGAACTAGTTGTTGACTAGGGTATATTTGGCTTATCATCGATGGTGTACCAAAAAAAAAAGCATGTCATTGATTGTGTGCCTATGTTGCTACTGACTATGTACCTAGGTGTCTATTTTTTTCTCTACTCTTTTCTGGTTATATAAATTTTTGGGCAGGTGAGTAGGATGATATCAAGTAGGACCGTGCATTCGTTTTGTGGAAATGATGGAAAAAATGTGTTGAATTTCATCTCTTTCTCTCCTTAACCTAACCTTTAAATGTAGCAACACATAAATGTGTGCATGAGAAAACATGACATGTTATCACAAAGGACTCACAAATAAATTGAACACTTTCAGATTGTTCTAAAAGAGGTCAAGATTACTTTTGGACTATTCTAAAAAAGGTCAAGATAGAAGACTCATGAAATAAACACCAAAATGAACTACAAGATAACTTGGTGGAATTTGAGTTTGAAAAATAATAAATCTAAAGGTGTTCATGAGAAAATGTAGATGATGTAAAACTATGAAGGGTCCATTGTGAAGGGAAAGCATACCAATAAGATCCTAGAGTAAGAAAATGAACCAAATTTACCAAAGCATGACAAAGACAATGAAAACATATGACTTATACTAAAATTAGGTGTCTATAATAATAATTATGTTAAATTTTCTATGCTCTTGTAAAGTAGTAGTTTTTAGTTATTTGAATGGCAAGATAAATGATTGGATATTTGGTAGGTGATATATATTTAATGGGTGTGAGAGGTAATGACTATATTACCTTGGTACATGAACAAGTAGGTACTTGAATTTTGGATGCAATTTTTCAAGGTTGTATGAACAACTTCTTTACTTGATCTTTATGTAACACCTGATAAAGTTAAGAAGGCTCTTCAACCAAGAACTCTCCATGAATCCATTATCACAGCCATGAAGTTAATGCATTACACATAAAGATTAAACTATATATTATCCACTCTATGTCAAATATTTTACAATAGAGATGTACAAATAAGTAAAAGATGAGAGAATCCTAATCATACCATGCATATGGGACTAACTTCCCCAATATAAGTGGAAGTAAGGCATAATCCCATCATCCTCATAAATGTGGGATAATCATCTCTAATGATATAACACCTAAGTAAGCTAAAGATTAGAAAAGTAATATCCTACACCAACACCCCCTTTAAGTGTAATTTAGGTGGGTATAATAAATTATGCAGTGTGAAACCACACTAATCCATCTTGCCAAAGTACATGGATGTTGAGTCATTACAACTACCAAGTAAAGTAGTAGGAATGGTGCTAAATACGAGGATCACTGAATATGAGTAATACACTTCATAATATTGGGTAGAATGATGAATCTGAGGAAGCATTGCTTGAACACCCTCAAATAAGATGGTGATAAGTGAGCACAAAGACTAGTGGGGTTGCCACACTGGTGTCACTAGTGGGGATACCACACGGGTTTCACTATAAGAATCACCAAGAAGGCTATGGAGAAAAGTAAAAAATCCTCATATGGGTTCTGGAAAATAAAGTTTCTGAATAAGATACCCATGTACAAAGGAGGAATATATACAAATACTCAAAAAATGCAAAATATACATATAACTCTCATAAAGTGGAGAAAAGAGAGAAAATCCATAGGAAAAACTCCTCCCCAAAAAAGAGAGGAAGAAAAGAGAGGTAGAAATCCCCCTAAAGATGATGTTGAAGTAGTCCACATTCTAAATACTCAAAAGTCACAAAAAAAATCAATCTATACAAGTGGTTTGAATCTACTACTCGATCATAAAAATAATTGACATTAGGCTTCACTAGAATAGCTTCAGTCAAGAAGACTATCAGTGGTGATGAAAGTGTAAAATAATACTACATGTGTAAGGAACACTTAATGCCTAAGAAGTAAAATTTACACCACACCCCCCCATACTGCTGACTGGGTGGAGTGATGACAAAAAAATTGTATATACACCCCTCCCATAATGGATGGAGTAGATGAAAAATATCTTCACAAGTGGTCTGAATCTATGACTCAAACATCAAACAAGCTGACATTGTATGCACCAGAATAGCTCCATATCATGTTAAAAAACACTGTTGAATTGTCGAAGAAGACAAGATGACATTGGAATTTCATAAAATAACTATACTTAAAGATGTGAGAGACTTTCAACTGTCAAAAAATTGGTGTGAAAAATATAAAAAAAGATGATGTATCTGGCAATTATGGAAGAGATACGAAACTAAAGAAGTGAAAAGGTGCTTAGAATAGAGCACACAAATTCATGAAGGTAGACAAGGGTGAATCAACAAACCCATCATGGCACTTTATAAATCAATGTGAGTATAATATATCCCATACACACAAAAACACCAAATGGAAACAAGGAAGACATTGGGCTTCATCAAAATAACTCTAAATAAGAAGACTGTTGACCTGTCAAAGAAGTTATCACCAATCATGAGACATGCTCCAAAAATAAGAGAGTGTAAAAGTGTCTCCATAGAAGAAGGTAAGATGCTAAGAAAGGGGCCTTGATGGAGACATGACACAAACTACAAATGTGTCAAAGTACTAATGTATAAACTAGAAAAGAGAATGTCATGGACTGATGAAAGAATGTGGTAAATGGTGAAAAAACTATCATATATGCAAAACCACATCTAAAATGATCAACTACCAAATAGGACAACCTACAAAACACATGTAAATGATGTTAAACTCAGCCAAAAATGCATCTGATATAGTGCAAAGTGCAAGAGTGGTAAAGCAATATAATATGGCCCAAAAAAGAGTATTGTGAGCCAAAGATCATGCAAATAGCACGTCGGTCATAGTAAAAAATGCATGTAAAATTGTAATGAGAGAGCAAATTCTCCATGGTTATTTTATAGCACCCCCCTCAAATTTGACACATTACATTTTAGTGTATTTTACAAAATAAATGACACTAATAGATTGGGCATTAAAAAATATACACTTTTGAAAAAATAAAACTTAATTTTGAGTTACTGATCAAAAGAAATAGTTTTTACAAGGTTATCCCATCATAAATGGGTCAAAAAGAAAACATTGCACCAAAAAATAATAAATGCTTGGAGAAAATTAACTTATTTCTACCAGATCTAGAAAAAGTGGATTTGAAGGAAATTTGCAGCAAAGGAAAAGAACAATCTTACATATAGATCAATATTTCACACTAATTTTTCACTTTAAATACAATATCTAATTTCTTTCCTTGATTGCATATAAAAAATCATAGAAAAATAGAATCACATGGTCAACTTCATAGCCTCATATTTCCTTGGATATTGATCAGAATCTTTATTATGACCACTTTCTAGAAAGCTCTTGAAGTCCACTTTCTAGCAGTGAAAGAATGTTTTGAATTAGACACCTATGTGAAGTGAAAATTGATAAATTATCTATGGAGTAGACAAACAATACAAAAAATGGCAGTTGAAGACCACTCTGACACCATGATAGAGTTAAGAAGACTCTTCAACCAAGATCTCTCCATGAACCCATTATCACAACCATTAAGCTAATGCATTGCACATAAAGAGTAAAGTATCAATTATCCACTCTATTTTATATCAAATAGTTTACAATAGAGATGTACAAATAGAAGGAAGATAGAAAAATCTTGATCATTTCATGCATGTGGGACTAACTTCTCTAATATAGGTGGAAGTAAGACATAAACCTATCATCTTCATGAATGTGGGATAAAACATCTCCAATGAAATAACACCTAAGTAAGCTAAAGAGTAGGAAAGTAATATCCTACACCAACAACACCTTGTTTTCAACTTTTGTTGAAGGCTTATATATGTAGTGACTTCGATAGTGATTAATTTTTTGTCATGGGTAAATTTTATGTTCTCATGTAGTGTTGACATAATTACTTTCATTTGATTAATCCCCCATTGTCTAACCTATGAAACATATGTCCCATTCTCTTGTAATACATGAAACCAAACTAAAATGGTCTCAGTACCCACTTTGATATGTAAGGTAATTCATCCACATGTTTTATTGGTTATGCCATCATATCTTTTAATAATATTAGTTGTACCAGCTAAATTCATCTGTGTGTATCCAAGACAAGTAAAAAAATCATTATACACACATTTTTACTTTAACCATTATCAATCAAAATCTATTTTTTAGCCTTGAATTTGTATATATGAAATATCAAATGAAGACTTGTCCATATTAGAATCATCCTTTACAATGTAATGATCATAGGTTTTGAGGAGGCTCTTTATGCATGCCATTGAACACACCTAAAAATCTATCAATTAGATGATCATTATAATATTATGATGGTTTCTCTTGAGCTATCATATGAAAATTGTCTTGGTCTTTAGATTGATTATCATTATTTGGAATGGAATTGGTACATATTTTCAAGTGTTGATTTTATTATGTGATTGAGTCATTCAAAGTAATATTTGACCTTCTAATTAGATTTGACTATTTTTAATTAGGTCTTGGATCTTATGTTTCAAAGTAATACATATGTTTGTATAATTTCTAGGGACTCTATAATAATCAGAATATGCATTAGCATCATATTTCTTAGGAAATGCCCTTGATGTGTCAATCTCTTTCTTAAGAGCTAACTTAGCAATCATATTACATTCAAGCAATCGTTTACACACATTTTGAGGAATTTTAGTTAATTATATAAATTGTCTACATTCACTTTGTTATGATAATATTAACTATTATATGGTTGGTCTATTGCATTTACTACATTCTTGGCATAATTATTAGGTTGGAAAGTATTATCACTATTTTTTTATGTGCACGATGCAAATATGTTCAAAAAACTACATCAACCACATAAAAGTATAGGGAGTAAGATAGGTCTAATATAAATACAATAAAATATTAAATAAATACAAAAAATTCTAATTTAATAGAAGGATAATTATTTTACCTTGTTTTTTATTAATCAATTTATATGTTGTACTAATAGATTTAAAAATTTAAAGAGATTAGAATGCTCAAGATGTAGAATAATTAACAATTTTAATTTTAGAAATTGATGAATATGGAAAATTGTTATTTTTAGAAAACACTAAGAATAAATGAACTTAGCTTAAATATGAATTTATTTTGACTATTTTTGATGTTTGACACTAAAAACTAGCAAAATATAGTACTATGACTATGTTTGATCCGTAGTAAAATATGAAACTATTCCTTGACAAGTCTGCATTCCCTGGATAATGACATAGGTTGGTCATGTATGTTGACTTTAGACTTGCCGTAATTTATTGTGAGTGACGAATGACAATGAAAACAAATAAAATTAGAACTGTTATAGTGTAAGGCTAGAAATAGAATTTGATAATAGTTTAAGACAATAATGTACTCTGAAGATAAAGTACTTGTTGCTCATATACTTTGGCTATGGACTTTTTGTGTTGACTATGAAAAAAATCAAATTATTCACATCCTACACCTACATTTGTTAATCATTATAATATGGATGAATTCATATTATGCCACACAGATATCATTGTTTTCTTCTTCTTTACTTTGAAACCCTAGAGTTCTTTGTGAGAGATAGAAACCTACAATAATAGAGCATGAGTGTAATGGGTTGAGTTGACCTAATTTAACCCCTTGATGATTGAATATTTCCTACATTTTAAGATAATCCTAATATGCAATTCAATCCCATGTATTTTTCCCACCTAGAGTGATTGTGTAATTGTGATCCTTGGCTATATGTATATTGCTATAAATATGTCTTTGATACATGAAAATGATAGCTCTTGACTTGTTTTGAGATGCTTAAAACTTGATTTGAGACTACTTCTAGTGCTTGATACTTAACTTAGGAAGAATAGGAAAAAAATCTTGGTGTGTAATAGTGTAAAAGATAGATGTTCAATAAATAATCAAGTAATTTGAAATGAGGTTTTAATTTACTTATATAGTGAAATATTTTCACAATTTACTTTAGTCAACCTTATAAAACATGTGAAAAGGCCCAAATAATATTTATTTTTTTTGAAACTAGCCATTATTTGCTATGGGACATGGCTTCTCTAGGTGAACAAGTCCATGGTAGTGGACCCATATACCTAGCATGGACCTGTCCTGAGAAATCAAGAATAGTTATCCCAAATTGGAGACATTTTGATTGATAGCATAAAGTCATTTAAGAATTTAACTTGGAAAGTTCTATGTAGTGATGACAACAAACAAAGGGTTGAGCCCACATATAGATAAATGGGTTAGAGAAATGGATAATAAGAGTCATGTATTTAGGCATAAATCATTTTATTTAAGATGTGTCAAGAATTATCATTGTCAAGTCAATGTGACTAGATATATGTGTCTACATTTGACCCCTTTTTATTATAGTAATGAAATTTCTAGAGTAAAGGATAAAGAGTACATACAACACATTTTTTATTTGAGAGGATACTCCAACTTTATAGGGCACTCAAATTTAGCAAACTCTACAACAACATATAAAGTAGTCATTTGTCCATATTTGAAATTTTGAAAATTAATAAATTGAGAGGAGAGAAAGGAAGGAGTATTCCTATATGGAGATGAAATCATATTGGATTGTAACCTATAAATATGATGGTTAATTGTGCTCCCTTATTGAAGCATGTGGATAATCTGAACCATTAAAAAATTGAAAGTGATCAAGTCTCAATTTTAAATAACTAATCAAGCCTTTGAGTTGGAAAGATGTATATTTTGACTCAAATGAATGGGGAAAGTACCAAATGTACTCATCTAAAGAAGGTGTAACCATAATGTGTTTGCTAAAAATGATGCCAATGTCATTGAGTGTTACTAAACTCAAACATATACCACTCATAATAGAAGATGGAACCACACAATGAGTTTGATAGAAGTGATGCCAAGGTCATTGAGTGTTGCTACACTCAAACATGCATTACCCATCATAAATCAAATCACACCATTGTAGATAGATTTAAATTGTATTTTCATGATCAAAAGAGAATGAAGGATATTCATGTCCCCATCATGAGCTCAGTGCCCAATGAAATGCATTTTAATATTTGAAACTGTAACTTTGAATTTTAAAAATGTGCATGAACAAGCATCATACCTTTGAAACTATAACTTTGAAATTTAAAAATATGCAATAATAAGCATCATGCCTTTGAAATTGTAATTTTGAAATTTAAAAATGTGCATGAACAAGTATCATGCCTATTAAACTTTGAAAGTGTATATCTAAACATAAAAAAGTGTCATGTCCTATAAATATATGCCAAATGATATTGAATGACATGCATCTATATG
Organism: Torreya grandis; assembly: GCA_037957365.1. Taxonomy (NCBI): domain Eukaryota; kingdom Viridiplantae; phylum Streptophyta; class Pinopsida; order Cupressales; family Taxaceae; genus Torreya; species Torreya grandis. Next base: position 6,606,573 of record JARHVA010000171.1, on the reverse strand, counting down.
CTTAATTATAATTATATTTTAAACATGTAACTTTGATCTTGTAACTATTTTGCATATGCATTAATGTGTATGATTTTATACTTGATTTTTTGAAAAGTGAGTGCATATGCATGTCATATGCCCCCATGATACCTATCAATGTGAAAATATATGTTGTGTGTTTGAATTATGAATTACTTTGAATCTTTGAAAACCTACACTATGTTATAGAAAATGATCTTTGAATTACTTTGAATATTTTAAATCCTTATTTTGAATATTTGAAACATATATTTTGAATATTTGAAACTTGTACTCTATCACAAATCTTTTTTTTATATCCATGGATGTTTGGATCTCTAAGACAAGCCCCCTATGATGTATCCATTTTGAAATGAGGGATGCAGCTCTTTATGATGCCTCTATTTTGAGATGAGGGATGTAGCCTACAAGTCACGTATCTTAAAAGAAGAGTTAATTATATCATGTGATAAAAATATAGAAATGTAAATAATGTCATAATGTGGAGAGTATGTTATCATAGTAATGTAATTGTCAATGAAGCATGTATAAACACAATTGAGTGCAAGGTACACATGTGTCATGTCTAAATATATATAGAAATGAGACATGCAATAAAATAACCATCTTAGAAGTAGATTACAAAGTAAAATTGCATCATATGTATCATGGCACCACTAATTAGGCTCAAAAAACACATGTAATGTCACACATAAGGCCAAGTATCATGTACAAGGGGCATTTCAAATTTCATACATGCAAAGAAACATCACACACATAGGGCCAATGGCCATGAGCAATGGACATGTTAAAATGTCACACAAGTAAATATTGCACACATAAAGCCAAGGGACACAAAAAATGAGATTTTTCAAATTTCACATATGAAAATAGGGCCAAGGGCCTCAAGTAATTGGACATGTTCAAATTTTGCATGTACCACACATGATAAGCAAGCAATGCCAAGCCTATTGTTGATGAGTCGTTCAATACACCAAATCAAGGTTTAGACGATAACCCATCAAGCATATATTAATAGGATGCTCGTAGGGTCTCCCCAAGGTCTATTATTATTGAGTCATGATGTACTAGATGAGCTAATTGATCTATTCAAAACTATTTCAATTCAAGGGTTCTGCTGGTTTAGAATATTACAAACTAGTTTCAATGTTGTTCTGATCTTTTGATGGATTTAGAGGGAATGCAAGTTTATTTGTTTTAGTCATGCAGGTTTTAATTAAATGAGATTTTGGATGATTTAAATATTTATTCATTCATTACATATGTATTCAAAAGTGCATTTATGATAATGGAAGATATCTTCCAATCAAGATAAAATAATAACAATAGATTGCATTCACCTACACTAACCCTAGATAATAGAGACATAAAAATGATAAAAGAGAAGAGTAAAAGGAAAAAAAATCATCAAATTTTAATTAAATTGAATCTATTTGAATGAATGAAACCCTTAAATTAATCTTCATTTGGCTAGCTTTCACACAACCGCAAATGGGAAATAGTGCCAGAGTTTGAGGAACATAAAGTAAGAAGAAGAATAACACCACCACTATATCATATGCATAGGCAATGAAATAACCACTTCATGGCTTATATTAATAGTAATATATGCTTGGATAACACAAAATTGAGTTTACATTCACCATTTGTTGAAATTTTGACAGCCTAACACTAAGGAATAAGAGAAGGAGAGAGAAATAAATAAATAAATAAATAAATAAGAGACTGATCCACAATGTCTCCAATGAAGTAAAAATGAGACAACCCTTAGAATGACTCTCATTTGGAAATATATAGGGAACTTGGTCCATGGAGGGAAAGGATTTTCCCTTTAGAAATTTTCTTTTGACTTTTGTTTCTTGCCACTTTTCACCAATCAACACTTTATGCTTGTAAAAAGACAAAAATGAGTTAAAATATTACAATTAAAAGGCTACAAAATAAACTAATACTCTAAAATGCAAATAGATTTTAGTACATGCAAAATTTCACATAATTGAAAACATCATTGCAACCAGCCAGAATAAGATTTTTGATGATGAAAACAATTTAGAAACTACAATTGAGGCTCAAAATATCATCAAAAACCCAACTCGGGCTCAAAAATGGCCTTCTAGACCTAATCAAGATTTTGGGAGGCACATGTAAGTTTGAAAATGCACTTTTCAAAAAAAAACTCAATTCTAATCAGGTTTCAAAATCCTAAATAGAACTAGAGGCATTTTGAATACATGTTGTAGACCTAATCAAGGTATCAAGTCTTGATTAGCATTTATTTTAGTTGGTTGGGGGGCCCAAGACCTAATTGAGTCTTGGACCACCAATTAGCACTATCATAATTTGGCCTAGTGAGCCCTATGTTAATTGGGATTCAAATCCTGTATGGCACTGTTAAAGGATGGGGATAGACCTACAAACCTAGTCAAAATATGTGACCTAATTAACACTAGGATTTAGGACCCCAAGTCCCAATGACCTAGTCAAGGCATGGGTCCTTATTAGCATTGTGTTGAGTTCATTGGTAGGCTACCAATTAACATTATCTTTCCAACAAAAGAAACCTACAAACCCAGTCAAGGAAATAAACTCAATTATAACTAGGACTACCCACCTCATGATGAAAAGACCAAATTGGGGTTCATAGAACCAATTAGAACTATTGAATGAAAATGACCCCCACCTAGACCTAATCATAATTTAAAGTCTGATTAGGTCTACGAGACTTATAAAAAAATCCAACAAGACTGAATCATAAAAACAAATCTAATTACAACTACGAAGTGAAAATTTTAACCTTAAAGACCTATTTAGGGGTTGAAATCCTGATTAGGTCTAGCAACTCAAAAGATTTCTCAATGAGCTAATACAACCCTAATTGGGGAATCATAACAATTCCTAGACTAGCACCTAATAGAGATTTAGAATAATAAAAAAATGCCCATGTATCCTTAGTAATGTTATATGCAGTGAAATAATCCCTAAAAGTATCATTGAGGGGTGCTATATCCTATAATGGGGTTACGACTAATTGATCTGTGATAACTTGGCCTTTTATGGATTTATGAGATATACTCTTGAAATCAAACTGAATGAGTAACATTACCCATTTTTTTGTACATCTTGATAGATGAGGTTTTGACATGAGAAAATTTAATGGATCATCCCTAGTAATAACTTGGGTCTCATTACTAATCATGTAGTGTTAAAGTTTATGTGTAGAGAAGACAAGAACCAAACATAGTTTTTACATTGTATTGTAATTTTGATCATAATAAAAAAGTGTATGAATAATATAATTTATTACTAATTCTCTATGATCATCATCATACTATGATAAAAAGGTGCCTAAATCATGGTCTATATCATTTATATATATAGTAAGAGTGATCAATTTGGTATTGGAGGAATGTTAATGGGCAAATTTAACAAATATTGTTTAAGTGCCTCAAAACTGTCCTAACATTTGATGTCTCATTCAAATTTTATATCTTTTTTGAGTAATCTTGTAAAATACTTTGTCTTATCTACTAGTTGAGCTATAAAGAAATGTATTGCTTTAACCTTACCTTATAAATATTGGAGTTGCTTCAATCCCTATGGTGGAGTCATATCAATAATAGCTTTGACATTTTTAGGATCAAGTTTAATACCTCATTATGATATAATAAAACATAACAGTTTTCCTAATGTTAATCCAAAAACACACTTTTTTGGATTTACATGTACACTATAATGTCGCAGTTGCTCAAATCTATCATAAATCTATGGCATGATCTTGTCTTTATTTTGATTTTTCAAGTAAATTATCCACATAATCCTCTATTGTGTTGTGAATAAGATCATGAAAATATGCATCATGGCTCATTGAAATGTATCTCCAACATGTTTTTAATTCAAAATTCATCACTATATAATATAAGGTACCCCATGGTGTGATAAATGAAGTTTTCTCTTGATCTTCATCAACAATTCTAATTTGAAAATAATCAACAAATCCATCCATAAATGATAACATATCATATCATGTGGTAGAGTACATGATCATATAAATTGTAGGTAGTGGAAAATCATCTTTAGGATAAGCCTTATTTAAATCTTTTAAGTCTAAACAACATTGAATATTCCTATTAGGCTTTACTATCGATATAATTTTAGACATCCACTCTAGATATACTATTGGTTGAATAAAACCCACATCAAGCAAGTGTAGAATTTATTCCTTGATGAATAATGCAAATTTAGGATGTATTTTACATATTTTTCTTCTTGACAAGTTTTTCATTAGGATAAAGTGTTATCCAATTAAATGTAACTAAAGGATCAATGCCTTGCATGTTGGAGTATGCCCAAACAAATATATCAAGGAAATCATGTGATGCTTACCTTATTAATTTATGTTCATCAAATTTAAGTGTGGAAGCTAAAATTATTGTTTTTGGATCCTTATTTATCTCATAATTAAATATAATTATCTCTTCATAGTTATATTGCCAATATAAGTTATAATAGGAAGTGCATCAGAACCATGAACTTAGACATCATTCTGTGAATGGTCGATCTTTCTAAAATATGTGTGAGCATTTATGGAATGAGGAAACCTATTATTATGATATAAAGGAAGGATATCCTCATATGCTCCTAAAAATTTTAAGTGACACTCGTCATTAGAAAATTCATCCAATGTCATAATTTTTGGTGATATGTTATCATCAATAAGATTTGGATATATAGTTGATAATGTGGATATGTGATTGACTAACTAATTTTATTATTGAATATATTTGAAAAATGTTATATGTCTATTTTTTGATGTAATTGAGTTGAATTTTATTAAGCCCTATTTATAACCAAGGCCTTGTATACCTTTGTGAGTAGATGCCTCAATAAGATGAATAATGCCTTGTGCATGGTTTCCTAATCCTTGTCCTTTATAACCCATCTTTTCTAATTACTTTAATCCAAAATTATATTTCTTCTCATTTGTATTATTAAAGGAAGATATTTCCTATGCAACTAAAGGAGTCACTATAGAATTTTCAATAATAGGTTGTACCATTATTTGAGTAGAAAAATGCATATGAGGGACATAATTTTGTATATACTCAATTAGCTGACAATACTTAAATGTTTAATGATCCATAGGGCATGCATATGTATACCCATGGCAACTAAACTTTAAACATGCATGTAAATTGGAAGGGATGGCTTACATATCATGAATCCACAATCTTCAAAGAAAAATGTTGTAATTAAGGTTAGTAGGCATAACTTGACATGTTGGAGCAATAGTTCTAGGCACTGATGTGAGATTCAAGGTTATCTACCCCAATACCTTATGAGAAATATTATGAAAACCTCTAATATCCATATCCAAATAATCCAAACTTTCAACATTTATATTCATTAGTGAAGAAAATAAATATTTAAAATAGTCAATCCCAAAACATTTTTGACTAAGGCTTGCTTAACACCCATGTCATCAATTATAAGTTGAATGCATAAAGGTAAATATTGATTAATAATATGTTGTGGTACAAAAATATTCATTTTGAAAATATATAGCCTCTTTTGTACTTCGTAATGTATTAATGATAGATGCGACATTATTTGGTTCAATATTTCATGGAATAATTATGTCACATAATGCTATATACAAGACATCCTTATACATATTTGAATGTTGTTGTAACTCCAAAATGGATATGTTAACTATTATATTATTAAGTTGATCGATAAGATTATATCCTTAGGTACTTTCATCCTACCACACATGATGGGGCTCTTTTCCTCTTCTAGTGATAACAACATGAACTGCATGATCTACTATAAAATGAGGGTGAATAGTAGAGGTGGGATGGTAACTGAGGGAGTTTAGAGGTTTAGGGGAAGGATGAATGAATGAAACCAATTATTATTTTTGACATCTACAATGATAGGTGGAAACTCAAAGTAAACCATGAAAAAATATGCATCATGGAACTAGTCATTATTATGCTCTTGGTCCATATTGTATTTTTAATTTTTCATAAAATTGTGAATACATAGATTTATATATAGATTAAAGATTCTACATATTATAGGCAAGAAACATGTAAGGAATACTTAGAAACTTTGAACTAGGAAACGGTAAATAAATTCAGTCATTAAGATCCTTTTACATATTTTAAGATAAAATTAAAATTTGAAACCCTAAGAAAAATTAAAAATAGGATAGAAAGAAACCCTAGTAACATGAATGTTTAGGGTTTTAAAATATTTGACAATAAATGGGATCACCAATATGTTTTACCAAAATTTTGAGATTAAGTGAATTAATCAAATTAAGACAAACAATTAAGTAAATTAGAATGCAATATATATATATATATATATATATATATATATATATATATATATCACATATGACTGATTTGTATCTTACTATTTTTAGAAATGTGCCGAAAGAGAAAAGTACTAAATACAAATAACTTTAGATGAAACTCAGATCTAAGGACTACAATAAATACTATGTAATCAGTTATGGGACAACGTGGGATCACTATTAATTAGGAATAGGGCTCTGCTTTATTCTAAGATAAGGTCATGATATTTGGACAAGGTTGGTATGCGCTAGTATTATTTAGGGTACACTAGAGTCCATTAGTGTTTTTTTCCCTATGTGAAAGTTATAATGGGTGTGCCTTCACTTGTAGTTCCTATGTGTGTATGCAGATGTATTTGATTCATCACGAGAGTTGTTGTATGCCTTATTATTCACCAAAACCCTAGCTCAATGATAAGAGGGAAAAAACAATGTAAATTTTAGACAATAGAAAGGGGAATGGGGTTGTACTTGACCCTAACACCCTATGTGTTGAGCATTTCCTACATACCAATACTCATAAGAGGAATCAAATTCCATGTATTCCTCTCATGATATTGTGGTGTATGTGAAATACTAGTGAAATACTAAATGTTGGTATAATCTTGATGTAATTATGTGCTTGAACAATGAATTATGACCTTTATAGTGTAATTACACCTATCTCTAAGCTTTTCGGACATTTAGAACTCAGAATTAGGAAGCATAGATTATTTCATCTCAATGTGTAGTTAGAATAATTCTGGTGCTTGTCATATAAAAACATCCTAACGAACAAATGAATATAAAATGTGTTTATATAGGTCGTCATTTTGGAGTTTATTATAATTGGGCTTTTGAAATGTGTGGATGACCTATTGGGCTGATTTCTAATTTGAGAAACTAGTCATTGTTTGGCAAGAGGATGAAATGTACAGATTTAGATATTGTTGGCCAACAGGATTGTTTAGAAAGCATGGTTTCATTTAAAGAGAAAAGATAGCCATATTGTAATCATGAATCAGTCAAGGTTTACACTTAGGTTATTTGGATTAAGGAATACAAATAATTAGTATCATATTTTCCTTAAGGCAGAGGGTTATTTTAATATAAGTAGAAGCAAAATTAGCTTATAATAACCATGGAATTGAGCATAGGTTAAGTGTGCATATGGGATGGTCATCAGTACATTGTTTTAAAATCAAATGTTAATTTTAGTGTCTAAAATAGTGCTACCAAAATTTAAAAAATAACATTGGGAACTTCATATCCTATGAACTCAATATCCATTCTAGCATCCACATCCCATGGATTCTTGGTCTAGATATACAAAACCACTTGTTATGTTCTTTGTTATCCTCATTATGTGCAATCCAATAAATTATGTAATAGATTTTTAATATTTTGGGAGATATTCTCATTTCAAAATGTACTTACCAACTTTAGCAAGTCTATCAGGGTTGTGATATATTGTTACAATTTCCAAATGACTTATCCATACATTACGACATTTACTATCATAGGATCTCCTTTAGTTGTATTCTGATTTTGGATTGAGTGTAATAGCTAGATTATTGCATTCATCATAACCTTCTCTCATAGGGTTTAGATATTTGTCTTTTTTCCCTTTTCTAATTTGGTTTTATTCAGGCATCCCTAAAGGTGGAAGACCTTGTTCCTTGTGTTGATTTCTAGCAGTATCCTGGAAAAAAAATCATGGTTCTTAATATGAGAATGTACCATGTTCACATTTATTACTATATTATCCTTCCTCTACTTATTAATAATAGGACAATCCTCAATATTATGTTATCATGTGATCCTACAATATACGTTAAAAAAATCCTATTTGGATTACAAAGAAAATTTTGTATGATATGATTTATTTCTCCACTCAAGTAACAAGTTACCTAGGCATTTTATTCCCCTGTCTTTAGTTTTGATTACCACCTTGATAACCTCCTTATATTTGAGGGGATACCCATCCTTGTTTTTGACTATAATATCCTTCGTATTTCTTCTAATGCCAAGGAGGTACCCCATTCAATTGATGTTGTGGTGAAATAAGATTCCATCCCTATTGGTACTATAGAGAAGGAGGTGTCCACCCTAGTTGATAACGAAGAAACAAAAGAGTCCACCCTTGAGGAGACTGAGGTATCTACCCCATTTGGTATTTATGAGACTGATGAGTCCACCCAAAACTAGGTTATGTTGTTGAGGGACCCAATCCACCTTGTTTTGTCACCTTAGCATCTTACATTGGCATGATTGGTATGGCATTAGATACTATTATATAGTGACTACAAAGACATTTTGAGTGATGTTTTATTTTAAATATTTTAGAGATTTATAATTATTTTAATCATGGTTATGGGATTTTAAAAAATGGAATACATTATGTAACTAATGCACGTACTATTATAATAAATGACACTTTGTAGTTGCATGTCCTACACTATGACTCACTCCATAGAACCTATTTTGACCTTTGGACATTCATTCTAGTGGTGCCCCTCCCATCCACATTCAATGCACTAGACTATCAATTTTGGTTTCTTCCCTTCTTGAAGTTCGGCCATCATGTGAAATATGACATCTATCTTAAAATCTATTTTTATAATGCTAGGACAATATTCTCCATAATCCTATATCTATTCGACATTGGTCACAATGAATCTTGCCTTAGCTTTTGTGGTAAACTAAGCTTGGTCTATGGAAAACTAGATCTTGCTTCGCATGCCTTCCATAAACTAAGTAGCTTTATCAAGATCTTGAAATTGAAAGTTCACCCTATTAATCACATCACAAAATCAATGATCATAATCCCATATGGATTCTCCACCTTTTTTATTTGATTTATTTCAAATCTTAAATTTTTTGACTAATACATTACTACATTTTTAATTGTCCTATCAACTTATCTTTAACCTATTGAATATTCATAGTTTCATGACTATTTTTAGATACGAACTCTATAGTTTCACTAGTCATAGTTCTTATAAGTTCACACTTCTTATTTATGTCATTTGTCACACCCTTAACCTGTCACTTCATTTCACATGTCATTAAGTAATGCTCTGGGTCAATTGACATTTCACATGATGTTAAGGTAACAAAAGATCCCTTAGGAAATGGCATGTTTCCTACAATTGTGCTAGATATGACTAGTTTGATTGGTGATGATTTCACTAGTATCTAAAAACTTACTACAATGGTGCTTGGAGTACTAAGAATATTGAAATCAATATTTTTGTTAACTTTACACTCACCCATATTTTGCATAACAACATTACACTTAGCTGTGATTACTCTATTGAGTTGTATGGGTTTCTATACAACTTCTTCAAACCTCTTCTTAGTTGTGACTACTTATCTGACTTATTCTAGACTACAATTCTCAAGTATAAAAATAGGCACAAGTGATGCATCCCCTTGAGTGAATGAACCAAGGTTAGAGTATCTTCATGCCCATTCCTGAACCTAACCTAAATCTACATTTCATCATTACTTCTTGGAAATACAACCCTTCTTCTTCCACATACAATCGCTACCTCTATAGTTTCCCTTTAAATCTATTATTAAGTTTTTCTAACTTCCATTTTACAACCTCTTCATGGTTTCTCCATTTTGTTCCTTCCTCTTTTTCTAGGCTATTTTCTAATTCCTGATCAATCTCTATGTTCTTTGTAGTTCCTATATTCCCTTCCATCTCTTCTAGTTCTCTCTGACCTTCAAATTTGGTTTCTTCTTCCAGAGGTCTAGTTCCTCCCATTTTTGTGCAGCTTCCCTTCTACTCCTACTTTCAGCTACATGTGGCTCTTCCTCTTCAATAATTTTTTTCTTATTCCATATTTTTTGTTGTTGTAGTTATATTTGAAGCCCCATAACTACTTTATCATCTTGTTAGTATACATTATCCATATTTTGGGTTTTTATTTTAGGTTCATTGGTTCAATTCATCTTAACTCAACTTAGTCTACATTCCCATAGTGCCTTGATTGACTACTCAACATCAGTTGTAATTAGAAAAATGGCCTTTCCCATAACTAACATCCTCAACATCACAAGGATTCACTTCAAATACTTGCCTCTAATCCCTCTAGCAAACAAATCATATGTAGATTCAAATACAATATACCCCTAAATATAAAATTTCATAACATACCCATCAATTGTAGTCTTCACCCAATGGTCAATCACATGGGTCTATTCATTGTCTAAGTTTCACAACCTTTCCAAATTTTCTTCATTCCACACAATATTTTGCCTCACATGGTAAAAAATAATAGTATTTGAATCTAGATAGTCAAGTTGCTAATAACTTAGGCAACTTACAAAAAAATATTTCATAAATATATACATGGATGTGCTCATAAATAATCACCTCTATATATAATCCTATTATTATATCTTCTTCATCTACAAATGTCTAGCCAATTTTCAAGGTCCCTTTGAGTAGGCAACCATTTCAACATATTCAGGTTCAACAAATGGAGCCATTGTTAGCAATGATCCTTGGAATCACTCATTAGGACATGTTATGTGTTGTAGTTTGTGAATGTTGTGACAAGACTCTAAATAGTTATAGGAAAATAAAAATAAAATTATGACTAAACATAGTGCAGTTTCATATGCAACACTTTCTTCTTACTTATCATTAATGTATATGCACTTGTGGTAATTCTTAGCATTTAATGGATTCAAAATTAAGCAGTATGCAAGATTACATTTATTCTCAATGAATATTTTACTCAATTCAAGAAGGTTCTGTAAAATTTTAAGAGAAATTTGATTGCAAATTATAGGTTTTATTTAGTTCCAAATTTTTTTCTCTGTATCCTTCTAATATTTACTTTACAAAAGTAGGGTATATATATGTTACGCAAAGACTATGTGTCTTCATCTTCTTTACATTTCATTTTTTTGTGTCAAAATATTCAATGTACACATTACAATTTCATGTATTCCATCAACCTACATGAAACCATATTTTATACAAAACATACTATGGTGTACACTTATCATGTGTTTATCATACAAAAATGTGTGTGAACTATACTTCGTACCTTCCTTCTAACAATGTGCATAAAAGTGTGTAAAAGTATACACATACTATCATTGTAGGTAATGATTGGAAGTTAAAGAGTCACTAGATGAAGGTGAAACATTGCATTGGGAACCAAAATGGTTTAAATTTAGTAATATTTTTTAGAATATGCCTATATAAGGAAACTAACTCATCCTTGGAAGAGATTTGATCCATATGAAATAAATAGTTAAAATAAGTAGTCCTTAGAGAGAGTTGTGAGTAGAGATTTGTGTACAAATATGAAGGAAGGGAACTATGGGATTAAATCATGTCCTTAAATGGACTATGGGTATTATAATGTTGAGAGTGTTTTGAGCCTAGTAATATTGTAGGTAGTTATGTGTGTATCTTTGATTAGTGGTATTTATTTAAGAGCAATAAATATTAGTGTTTTTTATTATATAAGGATTGTGTAATTGTCCATTTTTGTGTAGGTTACATGGTCTAAGGTTGTACTTTATTAGACCCCCTAACTGTGAGTGGATAAAATGGTATAAGAGCTTGTAACAACTCTGGGATGAGTGAGAGAGTGTCTATCCTCTATTATGAAGGAATGGGTAGAGGGTAGTGAGAGAGAGTTGAGTGTTCTCAATATTTTATAGGTGGTTAATGAACATAGGGTACATATTTCATTGAGTGAACAATCGATAGAGGGTGTTTAAAGGTATTATTTGTATTATGTAGGTGGGTAGAGGACTAAAAGTTTAATTAAAATGTGCATAACTCGCATATATTTATAATACATACGTTGCAATAATGGGTTAGATGTGTGAGTGAGGAAAGTATGAGAGAGAGAGATGAAAAGTGAGTAGCCTAGTTAGCTAAGTTAAAAACTTTGTTGAGGGAAATACAAGATAAAGTGGAAGCTAAGGAAAAATAAGGGAGGAGGAGAACTTGCATCACACCATGCACTTCAAAGATGAAGACGAGGAAAGTTCCTTGGAATAAAATGACCTTGAAGTATATTAAAGAAGATATAATTGGAGGAGGAGTAATAAATGCATGTCAGTAATAAATGCATGTCTTTTGCAAGACATGAATGTAGAGGTAAAGGATGTGAACGTGAGTGCATGTGATGTTGATTTAGAGGGAGTATTGAGTGGAGAGGAAGGAGATATTACACTATAGGAAGATGAGGAAATTGCATTAAGAGAAGATGTAGAAACTAAGAGGGATGGTTGTTGAAGTCTCATGTTTTACCAAGGAGGAGAAGAATATTATCTCTTACTTGGAGAAGAGATGAGGGTGATTGAAGGGATGTTTGAATCTATTAATGTTTATTTTATTACAGGTAGTGGGATAACACATGAACTGATGAAAAGAGGGAAGATGAATAATGTCACACATATGGCATTGACGTAAGGAGTGAGACAAAAGAGGTGGATGAACTATTTAATGACATCCTAAAGGAAAAAATAATAGAGAAGGATGTTGTTACAAAATATGTGGTGGAACTATTTGATGTTACAATGATGACAACATAAGAGGTTGGCATGAAATCCATCTTGAATATATAAAAGAAGGTGATGGGTAATAGTATTGATGCCCAAGAAAATGGGGAATCCTTCAACAAGAAAGCTAAGAAGGAAGAGGTAGTGGAAGATGAATAATCTTGGGAGGAATGAGTATATGGAGAATGTGTGGAGAAAAGTGGGTGGAGGTGGATGGATAGTGATGGCCAAAAACCCACAAGAAGAGGAAAAATGAGAAAGAGAATATCTTCGAGAAGGTGGATGGGCTATGCCCAAGCGATGGGAAAGGGGGAGAGAAATCTAAGAAAATATAGGTGTAGGAGGAAGGTCTGAAATCCAGTATGTGGTTGGAAATGGTGAAATACATCACCTAGTGGAAGGGCCCACCGTGGATTTACCCTTAAAGTAAACATGATGGTTCTACCATCTAGTCCAAATTTGTGAGTTCTATGCTCAAAAAAATCTTATCCATATTGTATGATGTAGGAGCATCTAGGTCCACAAGCAATCTTGTGTCCACCAAAATATGTAGGGGTGTGTTTGTGTAGACTATTTGTGTATTTACCATTTTGGCATGGTAGAAATGATCCTTAAAAAGCATCAAAAGTATGACTCTTAGAGGGTATAAATTATATCATAGAAGGGCTCTCTTTGGCAACAACATGGTTCTAGATGAGTTGGTTGAGTTTCTCAACAATCGGTAGAATACAAGAAGTGGTTTTGTTTGTTGAAGGCCTAAAAGTGATAGGTTTTAGAGTAGAAGAAAAAGGGATTCAAGAACACCTCCAAAACATATTAGTGTTTCATATTTGCAATCTCCTCCAAACATTATGCACTTTTTTTTAAAATGACACACTTCTTAAAAAAATGACATCTGATTTTGAGTTCATACACAAAAGTTATGGCCTTTCGAAGTTATCGGTTTTGCGTAGAAATTCACATAATGCATATAAGCTCTTAAAATGCATAGAAGTCCCCTAAATGAGATTCATTGTATATAATGTGTGTGTAAGTTACCACAATGTGTAGAAATGCACAAAGAGTGCATAAAAGTTCATGTATTTTGTATATTTATGGACTCTTGTGCATATTGATGTTGATCTATGTTTTAGCTTTGCTTTGCTGATTTGACAAGCATAATTATTTTATTTGCTTATTTTTTGATCTTGACCTAATCCTCAACAATATATGCATAAAATGTTGTGCAAATTAATTGGTCTAAAAAATCTCTTAAAGAATTCCAATTTTATGTTATGTATGTTTAAAAACGTAATTCTATAAATAAATTCCAACTTAATAATTAAAAAAATATAACATCTTTTTTTAAATAATCAAATACAACTATATTCTTTGCTATGACCTTTCCATATAACATGTAAAAAGACTTAAATTGATATTGATGGTGTGTCTCGGCTGGGTCATGGTTTGAATTGAAAAGTCAGTCTCCAATAAAACGTCTTACACCACGTAACTCTAGAGCGGCTAATAAATTTTCAAAAATTTAAGAAAATTTGGATACATTTGAACGTATAAAACAATCCAAAATGTTAATTATAAATGTGTGGTTTTGTTGAAATTTTCCACGTAGAATATTCCACCGAGAATTTGCACCGAGAATATTCCACCGAGTAGGAAAGAAATTTACACAATGAATATTCCACCGAGAATTTGCGTGTCAAGTTGGTTGGTTTCATATATAAAATGAATATCCATCCTTCTCCCATCGAATAAATAATATTCGTCTTCCCATTCCGTGTGGGGCGGGTCAAATATAAATGAGAATCACTTACAGTCCTGATCTAAGATTTTTCAGAGTAATAGGTATAGTGTTTAATGAATATTTGGCTTCATCTAAGATTTTCCAGAGAGTAGGTATAGCGTTTGATGAAAATTTGGCTTCATCTAAGGTTTTGAAAGTTATGAAAGAGAATTCGCAACCAATGATGTTTTGTTTTTGTTTTTTTTTCAAATTAGATCATGTTTATATATCTATTAATCAAATTTTAAATAAAGTGTTTTAAAAATAAGTGAAGATTTTTATCATTTGGTTTAAAATGAGCATAATTATATGAAATATTTTTCATTTAATTTTAAAAATGAAAACTTATAAATTATATATAATAATTTATTTCTAGATAAAATAGAGTTAAATTACATTTTATTTATAAAAATGTAGGTAGTATGAAAGTACATTATAATGTCTTTTAAGTATTTATAGTGAAGAGACTAATAACAGGGAAATTTTGGTCATTTACTTTACCTTAGATAACATCTAACATGTCATCTTTGTCAAGTAAGAGATTTCAATCATTGTTTGCATTGTTCACTACCTCTACATCATTAACAGTTATACCTTGTTCTTCATTTGCAACAGTTTAGGGGGAAGCTTTAAGATGATGTGTGCAACAATCCCAATGCCTAGGGTGCACCAGAGGAGGCAAGTGCCTATGTGAAAACAACCACATAAGTCAGCGGTGAGAGTGATAATAAGAACAAATCCTTTTGGGTCTTTGCTTCAATGTACCTTCCCTAGAAGGAAAGGAGGAGGCACATGGGAAACTATATAGGGCACGTTACCCCAATGGTGTAGAAGTTTCTGGAGATGGGCCACCTTCAGAGCCACCTTATTTCCCCACACTTAAATCCCTGCTAGGGTGTGGAGCTAAAAGCTTCAACTGTTTGCAGACACAAAGAAGAGGATGCTGAAGAACCAGAAGCACCGGCGTCGGCAGCATGACCGATGTCGGTTAGATGCAGTGTAGAAGGAAACCGGCGACGGTAGGGAGTCGGCCGACGTCGGTAGCACCAGGCAAGCAGGGACCGGCGTCGGTCGCCTGTCTGTTCCAGAACTGCTGTTGACAAACAGTCAGTTAAGTGAAGCGAGTGTTTGCATGTCAAATGACTAATTATAGTCACGAGCTACGTGTCTAATTATTGTAACTAGAGTTCTATTTTTTGTAAGCATGGGATCCTATTTAAAGACCCATAGGCATGTATTGTAATTATCAAGAAGGCAAGTAAAAGCATTGAAGCAAGCAAGGTCAAGGAGATCTACAGGTGTAAGGTCAAGGAGGGATAATAACTCAGGCTATAGAGTTGTTGTGTTGAGCAAGAGAGAGAGGGAAGAAGGTCTTGAGGTGTGGCAAGCCTTTGAGGTGGAGGAAGAAGTGGCATCTTCCTTATTGTATTTTCTTCTAGTAATATTTAATACAAGAGTGTGTATTGTCTCTCAAATTCTTTGTTGTCTCAAGTTTCTAGTTACTTTATCATTCTGGTATAATTTCGTGTTTAATTGCTTATAAGAAAGTAATCAATTGTGCTTCCGTTGGATAAGGGGTCACCTAATAGTTGGTATCAGTGCATGCTTATTGTTCTAGGTTCCTGACAAGTGGTATCAGAGCTACAGTTTACAGGAAGCAGGTTATTGTTTTTGATTACAGGTCATTCACAGGGTTTTCTGATTGAGTGGGAGTTCAGCAATGGCAGAAGAAAGTAAGCTACAAATGGAGAAGTTTAACGGCAAGAATTATCAACATTGGAGGATGCAGATTGAGGATTATCTGTATCAAAAGGATTTGTACTTACCATTGGGTGGGGTTGCATGCAAGCCCACAAATATGAAGGATGAAGAATGGAGTGTTCTTGATCAAAAGGCTCTCGGTTCCTTAAGGTTGAGCCTTGCATCATCTGTGATTTCCAGCTTATCACAGTGCAAGACAACGGAAGAGTTGATAAAGTCCTTGGCGAATTTATATGAAAAGCCCTCGGCTTCTAATAAGGTATATCTTATGAAGCAGCTATTTACTTTGCAAATGCAGGAAGGTGGATCGGTACATACTCATCTCAGTGATTTCCATGGTTTGGTAAACCAATTAGCTTAAGTCAATATTGTTTTTGATGATGATGTAAAGGCTCTCTTGATTTTATGCTCTTTGCCTGAAAGTTGGGACAGTTTGGTTATGGCAGTAAGTAATTTTGCATCTGCTTCTAAAATCTTAAAATTTGATGATGTTGTGAGTGTGATCTTGAATGAGGAAATACGCAGGAGAAGCACATGTGAATCATCAGGGAATGCTCTAAGTGCAGAAAGCAGGGGAAGTTAAAGGGAGAAGATTGAGCAAGGGAAATCAAGGTCGGGAAGGAGATCCGAGTCCAAAAGTGTTACCTGCTGGTTTTGTGGAAAGAAAGGACATACAAAGGAGTGTTGGTTGAGAGATAAAGAGAATCAACATGCAGGTATTGAAGAAGCAAAGGATGCAAATATTGTAATACAGGACGCTCTCATACTTTCTTTGGATAGTCAGGTAGGATCATGGATTTTAGATTCTGGTTCATCTTTTCATGCATCCCCAAACAGAGATTTGTTCTATGAGTATGAATAGGGAGACTTTAGATTGCTCTATTTAGGGGATGGTACGCCTTGTTAGATAGTTGGCAAAGGCAAAGTGCAACTGAGATTGTAGATTGACAACACATGGGTGTTGAAAGAGGTCATGCATGTTCCAATTCTGAAGTAGACTCTGATTTTTGTAGGAAGGTTGGGAGATGAGGGATGCACAATAACCCTCACAGCGGATTCTTGGAAGGTTACCAAGGGAGCACTTGTTTTAGCGAGAGGTAAGAAAGTAGGTACTCTTTATCTATCTACTTGTATTACTAATTCTAATTTTGGTGTAGATTCGAAGATGTGGCCTAATAGGCTCGGTCACATGAATAGGAAGGGAATGGAAGTTCTTGATTCAAAAGGTATGTGTTCAGATTTGGAAAGCATAGATAGAGTTCATTGCAGAAAAAGGAAATTTGATGCTTTTGACAGGAACAAAGAAGCCTTGGTGTTTACGAAGGAGATGAAGGACAGAGATCAGTCACAGGGGCTGAATAAATCTGAGCAAGGCAGCATGGATAGAGGTTTGATCCAAGAAGAGCTCGCAGATGAAAAATTCATCACTTGCATAAAAACACAGGTACCGATGCCAGTGCTCCCATAGCACCAACGTCGGCCAGACAGAAACTGACATCGGTCTTGTGCAGACCAGTAGGGTCGGTAGGTCTGGTAGGAGAAGTCTGACGTCGGTCATAAGGATTGACGTCGATAGAGGGGACACCAGCGTCGACCAGGGAAATGATGTCGGCAGTCAGGGTCAGTGCAGGGAACCGACATCGGTCGGGAGCAGACTGGGAGATGGCCGAGATCGATCACTGGAACAGATGTTGGGTGGATCAATAAGTCTCAAACACCCATATGGAGGTCAGAAAAGGTATGTGAACCTCATATTCATTGTTCACCTTCTATTTATTGCTTACTGATAGTCATGAACTAGGAAGATGGAAGAAGTAATGCAGGTAGAATCCAAAAACAGTGGGAGCTTGGCATGGATGAGGAGTGTGAGTCCTTGGAGTAGAACCAAACAGGTATTTGTTGGTAGAGTTGTCAGCTGAAAGAAAGCACTGGATAGAGGGATGGATTCCCATTTTAGAGAAGAGAGTGAATGGACACATGAGACAGAAGGCTAGGGCATATAGTCTTGATTAGGCTACATAACAATGGAGGTTTGACCATTGTATTTTATCTTTACTAGGTTGGATAATATTAGCTACATTATCCTATTACTATATTGTGTTACTTGTTGCAGGGTTTCATATACAGGGAGTATTCTGAGCTAAGGGTAGAGTTGGTTCAGAAGTATGTCATGGAGAATTTGGGAGCAGCAAAATTCTTGTGGCATAAGTGACAGGTTTTGCATCACAGGTTTTGTGGTGGTTGGTCTTCAAGAGTGACTTTGAAGAGGGATACAGATCCAAAGGAACAAAATAGATGGTGTACAGGTACAGGTACAGTAGCAACTATTTATCTCCAAGTGGGAGATTGTTAGGGTGTGTAGCTAAAAGCTTCAATTATTTGCAGACAAGAAGAAGAGGATGCTGAAGAACCAAAAGCACTGGCATCGGTAGCATGACCGACGTCGGTCAGATGTAGTGTACAAGGAAATCGGCGATGGCATGGAGTCGGTCGATGTCGGCATCACCAGGCAAGCAAGGACTGGCATCGATCGCCTGTGTGTTCCAGAACTGCTGTTGACAAATAGTCAGTTAAGTGAAGTGAGTGTTTGCATGTCAAATGACTAATTATAGTCACGAGCTGCGTGTCTAATTATCGTAACTAGAGTTCTATTTTTGTAAGCATGGGATCCTATTTAAAGACCCATAGGCATGTATTGTAATTATCAAGAAGGCAAGTAAAAGCATTGAAGCAAGCAAGGTCAAGGAGATCTACAGGTGTAAGGTCAAGGAGATCAACTGAAGCATTCAAGGAGGGATAATAACTCAGGCTATAGAGTTGTTGTGTTGAGCAAGAGAGAGAGGGAAGAAGGTCTTGAGGTGTGGCAAGCCTTTGAGGTGGAGGAAGAAGTGGCATCTTCCTTATTGTATTTTCTTCTAGTAATATTTAATACAAGAGTGTGTATTGTCTCTCAAATTCTTTGCTGTCTCAAGTTTCTAGTTACTTTATCATTCTGGTATAATTCCGTGTTTAATTGCTTATAAGAAAGTAATCAATTATGCTTCCGTTGGATAAGGGGTCACCTAATAGTTGGTATCAATGCATGCTTATTGTTTTAGGTTCCTGACAATCCCAATACACACTTTTGAAATAACCATTACTTTATTTTAAGTAGAAAAATGAGCATCAATTCACTAGAATATTTTCATAAATTTTTGAAACTTTTTGTGTCAAAAAATTATTTTCATGACTATTAATGCATTTTTTATCAACGGGTTTCCCTTACGTAAATTGTGTCAGGGAAAAATACACTAAATTAGGCAAGACAAAATTGCCCCAGTTTAGCAATTTTCCTTTAGTGATACATGTCGCATCAATATTTGCATTAAAAAATTACAATTATGGTTTCCTCTAATATAAATTTGTATCCTTTGATTTTCTTGATGAAAATTTTACATTAGAAAGTGAAAATATTATTTGATCGAGGCGTTGACCATATCAATGTGATGCAGGAGCATCCCAAGTGCAAAAGCAACATTGCATCACTTAGGATGGTTAGGTCCTATTATTTTATTTTGTCAAGGGGCACAACGTGCAAAAATGGAAGGACCTAATCAACACACGTAGGATAAGGGAGCAAAGAATGCGAAGGCTTCATAGTAAGTGTGGAGAAAATCACATACATTAGGGAAACACGCAAGACCAACTTAATGTACAACTTCTTGATCCACTAGGCTTGACTAATGCCACATAAACTTACAAGGAGACTACTTAGAGTTTAGTTTAGTAGCATAAGGTATGAGTCAACATGATGTGTAGGAGATAACAATTAATGCATGACCTATCTTAACAACTAGTTGGGATTTAGATGATGTCATCTTGGAGAAGCTTATAATTTTCTCAACTTGAGAACTATGCATCATTAATTGAAGTAGATCGTAGTTGCATGATGAAATATCTCGAGCCGTGAACCTCGAATGTTAGTTTGCATGGGTCTTTTGCCATGTAAACACTAATATGAGCATATAAAGGGAAACTCTTGGGTTCATTCAAGGAGAGGATAGAAAAGATAAAGAAGAGAGGTTAAGGATGACTGAAATGATAATGTGGCTTAAGACTTCTAACAAGGGGAAGGACTTTGTAAGTAGCATAGAGGAGAAAGGTAGTCCAAAGGAAGACTTGAACACTGAATTTATATGTAAGCCCAAAATACAGTCAAAGTTTTTAACTTCTACTTGGGATGAATTTGTATAATTGTGATATTTAATTAATACAAATATTTCTTGTTATTTCATAACCACTTGTGTAAACAAAGGGGGAGAAGGAGTGAGATCATTTCACTGCTATGTAGTGAAAGGCATCCTTTCATTAGGATCTAACAATGACTGTACCATATTTGTATCAAAGTGGATTGAGCCTATAGAGAGATTGGTAGGCGAAAGAAGTTAGCAAAATGCCAAACAAGAGGTAGATAACTAGTTCTACACTAAAAAAAGGTGGGTAGAGACAAGGAGGGTGAAGAAAGGAGATAACTAGGAAGTAAAGATGCTGCCCAGAAGAGATGGTGGTAGAGTAACAATAATAATCAACATAACTAGAAGACTCGACAAAGTCTTGGATGTGTTGTGTGTCCACCAACATTGGCAAAGAAAATGTCTACTTGTCCACCAAAATTGGCAAAGAAAATGTCTACTTGTCCACCAACTTAAGACTATTACATAACTTGTATGATATAGTAGTAGTCCAAAGGAAGACTCAAACACTGAATTTATATGTAAGTCCAAAATATAGTCAAAGTTTTTAACTTCTACTTGGGATGAATTTGTATAATTGTGATATTTAATTAATACAAAGAGTTCTTATTATTTCATAACCACTTGTGTAAACAAAGGGGGAGAAGGAGTGAGAGCATTTCACCACTGTGTAGTGAAAGGCATCCTTTCATTAGGATCTGACAACAATTGTACCATATTTGTATCAAAGTGGGTTGAGCCTATAAAGAGATTGGTAGGTGAAAGAAGTTAGCGAAATGCCAAACAAGAGGTAGATAACTAGTTCTACACTAAAAAAAGGTGGGTAGAGACAAGGAGGGCGAAGAAAGGAGATAACTAGGAAGTAAAGATGCCGCACAGAAGAGATGGTGGTAGAGCAACAATAATAATCGACATAACTAGAAGACTCGACAAATTCTTGGATGCGGTGTGTGTCCACCAACATTGGCAAATAAAATGTCTACTTGTCCACCAACATTGGCAAAAAAAAATGTCTACTTGTCCACCAACCTAAAACTATTACTTAAGTTGTATGATATAGTAGTATCTGAGTCAACAAATAATCTTGCATTAACCAAAATATATATGGTTGTGTGTGTGAGTGAATCCCAACTCAATGAGTGAAAGGACCTCACCTCCTCCCCTAAATAAGCAAATACAACTATATTCTTCACAATAACCTCTTTGTATAAGATGTAATGGCATAAGACTTAGATTGTTGTTAATACAATATAGACTTAAATGGATCAAAAGTATGTCTTCAATAAAGTGTCTCTATATAACTTTATGATGTCTAATAACTTAAAACAATGGTATTTCTATAATGCATAGATTAGAGTGGAGAGTTTTTAGATAAAATTGTGTTTAAGTTTTTGATCGAGTTCAGTTTGCTATTTTACATTTTTCATTCTAATACCCCAATGATAGTTCATGGAATGTGAACTGAAACGTCAATAAAAAACTCAAACACAATTTTATCCAAAAACTTTCTAATATAATAACTTTTTGAAATACATCATGTATCTATAACATCATATATCTATAAAATGTCATACTACAAGACTCAAATTGACTTTATTTCAAAAATAAATATTCAATAAACCGTGTACACCATCTAACTTTAGGGTGTCTAATGACTATTCACGGGGCTATAAAAACTTAGAAGAAAATATCGTATAAAAGTCTAATTAGCTCCCATAAATTAATTAAAATAAGTGGACTATTTATAGATTATTGCTGCAAATTGATATGTGACAAAACAATCCAAAATACTTAGAAGTTTCCTATGTTGGACAAAATAAAATTGTTTTGGAAAGGGAAATTTATAGTGTGTGGTTTACAGAGTTCATTATAAAAGTCGCTTTGTTGAGATTTAAAAGCTTTAATATATGGAAAAAATAGTGTAGTGTGGAAATTTTTTAATGAATGTTTTTTTTATATACTTTTATTAATTAAATTTTAAATGAAGTATTTTTAAAATAATCGAATAATTTATATTTTTTTGTTTTAAAAAAAATATAAGATAAATAAATTCTCTTTTAACTAAATTTAATGTTTTTTACATTATAATTATAATGAAAATTTGTAAATAATATTAATGTATATTTAATGAAATAGAGTTATATTACTTTTTAGAAAATTATAAACTATTTAAAAAATGTAAGTAATATGAAAACATATTTTAATACTAATAAATTTAGATTAAAATATAAAAAAAATTAGGAAACAAACATTAGTATATATGATTGAATGCTAAAATACCCAAACAATATAAAATAAGTATTTAAGTAGTTATAGCAAGAGACTACTAGCAAATGAATCTTGGTCATTTGCTTTGCTTAACTAACCTCTGACCAATCATCGTTTTTAAGTAAAGAATCTCAAAAAGTGTTTATATTATTCATTGCTTCTACATTTTCTTCAGTTATATATTGTGTTTCATTTATAGAGGTTTTAGGGGAAATTTCTCTAAGATGAGGTGTAGATTCTTATAGATGCAAAGAAGATCCCAATTACTACCTTGCATCAGAGAAGGCGAGCGTCTATGTGATGCTAACCACCTGATCAACAATGAAAGTGACACTGTGAATGAATCCTTTTGTCTCTTCCTCTCGATGTGCCATCCCTAAAAGAAAAGGAGGGGGCACATGGGCAATTATGTAGGGAATATTACCCCAATGGTATAACAATGCTTTGAGATGGGCCACTTTTAGATCCATCTTATTTTCCTATGGTTAAATCTCCATAAACACGTTCAAGACATAACTATTTATTTATTATAAGTATAAAAATGAGTACTTTTTATTAGTATTTTCTTAAATTTATGACTCTTTTTGTGTCAAAGTTATATTTTTACATGATCATTGATGTAAAATTTGTATCAATGGATTTTATTGATGCAAATTACATTAAGAACAACCACATTAAAGTTGGAAAAATAAATTTTCTCTAATTTGGCAATTTTTCCTTTGGTGATACACATTGCATAAATGTTTGTGTCAATAATGTGCAATTATATTTTTGTCTGACTTAAGTTTACATCATCCAAATTTAATGATGTAAATTTTGTATTAGAAATCGGAAAAGATAATTTAACCAAGGTGTTGATCATATTGATATAAAAAAAAGTCCTAAGATAAAATGTGATACAAACATTTCTCACATTTTTTTGCTAAAAATTCCATCCCAAAATTCAATTCAAATTTATAATGCAAAGCCTAATGTAAAACCTATCATAAATCATGACGTTATTATGTCAAACCACAACATATGTTAGAAAAATATTTTCCCACTATCATGAGTGTGGTTGTATATACATAAATTAATACAAAACTGTATAGATTGTTTATGGATATAAATTAATTGGTTTGAATGTATTTTATGTGGAAAATGAGTGATGTAAATACTGATTAGGAATTAGAGATTTTTTACTTTCACATTCCATAACATGAGAACAAAGCTTTTTACTACTTAAGAATTATGACATAGGCTAATAATATGTTAGTAAGAGTGAAATTCTTAGTTTGTTATTGTATACACATAATATTTTCAAACTTTATCAATTACTGATGCTTTCTCTCTTGCAGGAACCTGTCAAGTTTCAATCTCTCTGAGTGCATGCTTTAAGGGGTGCAATGGGAAAGGGGTGGGCAGATCATTGGTGGTTCGCAGGATTGTTGTCCCTTTACTACCACTTCCTATCTACATAACCATCTCCTAAAAACATTCCCCTAATATTTTCCTCCTCTTTTTCACCCTCCTCTAGTCATTTTCCACCTTCATTAGCCCTTCCCTAGCCTAAATTCATTTTTGATGGTTTACAATACAATGTTGGCCCCATCGACTCTGTACTCTAATTGACAAAACACATTTAGGGTCTAGGTTGGCCCCTAGTCAAACTAAAGCAAGACCTAATTTATTTTTGTTAATAATGATACAGAGTTGATTGGGCTGACCCTATTGGTAGCACCTTTAGAAAGGATTATGGTTAGATTCAACTATACATACACATTCATTTCATCATTTATTAAGAAAAGAAAAGAAGAAGAAGAGTATTATATTGTGCATACACTTATCCACCATTCTACTTGAAGAACAAAGCTTAGGGTTTCATATTTTCTTTGGAGATACAGATCTTGTCTTATAGAGAAATCTTTTGGATGCATATATAGGTTGTGTAGCCTAGAGCTAATTTATCCTTGTCATCCTTACATACCACAACAACCTCTGGCAAAGCACCTTGGCCAAGGGAGAGATTGAGGCTTGACATGTTCGTCTTCAAAGGTTCCTATTCATAACTTTGTTCCTCCTTTGTAAGAATAAATATATTAGCATTTGTACTTGTTTCCCATGCATTATGATTTCATATAAATTGATGTAAGTATATATCTTCTATGTATATTTACTTTTTATGTTTATTACCCTAACTTTGTGCCACAAGATTTGATGATCACTAGACTAGACTTTACTTTACTTGTCATTTACTTTTGTGGATATGAAAACATAGGACCTAGTTAAGGTTATTGCATAGTTTTATATGACTGGGGGATTTGTAACCCTCCCTAGTGATATTATTATGGTAAGAGATCCCTTGGCTAGGTCTAGTGGATCCATCATGACCCCAAATGTCTAATGTATCAAGAATCAAAAGTGTAAGTAAGATTTATCTTTTCTGAGCTAAGATTGATTTATAGATCAGTTACATTTCTATTTGCATGCATTCTAGTGAACCCGACGTGAAACTAACCCTTAAAGGTTATCTTTCATGCCATCATTTATATATTTTTTATATTTATAGTATTTTATCATACTAGTTGGTATAGTTATAACTTTTTGTGTGTAGGTTTAACACACAGTTGCTTTAAAATGATTATGTTCTGTTTGTGTAGGTATTTACCAATTATAGGTTATTAAGTCAAGCAATTTGACATAGTACTCTTTTTTAGCTCTAGATTATCACACATAGTTGAGCAGGTCGACTATATTTATTGTTTTCTTCTATCAACATACAGTTTAATAAACATAGTCGAATAGGTTGACTATGCTCGTTATCTTTTCTTCAACACACAAGGTTTTACAAACTTTGTCAAACTAGTCAACCTAATTGGTAGAATTTTTAAAGTAGCATTTGAACATCTTAACATAAAATTTCAAGATAAAAAATCTTCAATTCCACCAAGGGTAGAGATAGAGCATTCACATGACACACCACCAATTTTTATAGAACCTCTGAGAAGCTTACTTATGGATCATGCTATGATCGGTCCCTATCATTTTGCTAGATACTAGGATCCTTATAGCCTACTTCCCCAGAGATGTTTGATAATTCCTTTAATCCTTTTACACATCCTTCCTTAGCCAAGCCTAGTCCCTCATCCAAGCCTAGTCTAGATCCTACTCCCACTCTACCCTCAATTGAGCCTCATCCTACATTTGATGTTGTTTCTCCTTCAACCAAGCCTAGACCAGTCTATCCACTAGTCATGCCTCCCCTTAGTGATGGCCTTCTTCCTTTACTATAACTTGATCCCTCACCCTCCTAATGGGTTGATCACCCTTACTGTGACATTCATAGAATTTTTAGCCATTGGACTAGAAACTACCAATTATAGTAGCCTTCCCTGGCTCCTACTTCTAATCTTTCCATTAATAGCCCCAAAAATTCTACTAACAAGTGTATTTGTTGTTTCTAAAACATAGATAATCATTCCTATGCCCATTGCCAAAAGCTTTGATATTAAATTGACACCTTGTGCCCTACCCTTCTTTAGCCTAAAGACAAGGCTATACCTCCTCCCAAGTTGTTACATGAGTATATTCCCAAACATGGAGAGGTATATTAAATTTAGAACCAATGTAGTACCCATCACACTGATCATTATCACATAATATAACAATATATTCATGATTACCTCATGATCATTCCTGCACCCATTCCCCTTCCCATAAGTCATCCACATAAGAAGGCTCCTCCTTCACCTATGGCTCCCACTCCACCTATGGATCCTGCTTCACCTATGGCTCTTGCACCACCTGCATCTTATTCCCTAATCATTGTTTCTTATCCATTAACGGTGCCACCTCCTTGTCCCATAACTACCATTCTAGCATCTATTCCCCTTCTTGAGTATTCTACGCATGAGGGACCCCATGAGCATGATCCTTCCATTATACTTTCATTTTATTAATAATTTAACCATTTCAAAGGATTTATAGATAATTTTAGCCATAAAATACCATTCTATTTTAATAAAGATAGAGGTAATGAGAAAAGTATGCAATCCAAAAATTAGTCTTGCATTAAGGTGACCCTGTGGCAATGCAAATGCCAATGTAGGGAATTCCAAGCTTTAAGTCCATCAATGCTATGAACAACCACTTTGGAAAACAAAAAATGATCTATCTGTATATGCTAATGATATCCATATCTCATTTATGTTAGGATCCCACTCCTAAGAGCACACTTTGATTACCTTTGTATAAGCAACTAAACACAGAATTAAACTAGAAATAATAAGTAACTAGAATTTAGAAATAGCACAGAATATGAGAGATAATACAACCTTTTATTAATACTCTTCCAAAAGGAAATACAATGAAGAAATTACACTCTTCCCACACCTCTTGGGTGTACAATAATTCTCCCTCAAGATTTCACTCTCCAATTACAACCACAACTCAATAACCGAGTTGTTCCATCCACCAGTTAGTAACAATACTGCCAGTACCACCAAGTACTCAAAGTACTCCAAGTAGATTTCCCTTGATCTTGCACACCTATAGATCAACCTGGTCTTGCACACCTGTAGACCTAGATCTTACAATTGGAAGGATCTCTTCCTTGTCCTTGATTACAATACAGCCCCATGGGTCTATTATATAGATCCCATACAAAGAATAATTAGAATTCCTAATTACAATAATTAGAAACATAGACTCAAGACCTTAAATTAGCCTTTTACTTGCAAACAAACTGTCTATCTAAAATTAGACCAGTTCTGGAGACACATGCAAATGCATGCACACATAGGTTGCCGACGTTGATTCCTATCTGACCGATGTCAGCTGACCCCTAACTGATGCCAGTTAATACGAACACTGAAGATGACCGATGTTAGTTGATCAGATTGATGTCAGTTGCTCTACAACTCAACAACCTCCTCCATGTACATTAGTGAAGCTTTTAGCTCCATAACTTAACAATCTCCCACTTGGAGATAAACAACTGCACCTGTACCTGTACCTATACCTATACAGCATCTAATTTTGTTTCCTGGCTTGTATCCCTCTTCAAGTTCAATCTTGAAGACCAACCACCACAAATCTTATGGTGTTACTCCTATCATCCAAGTAAACTGCCATATCTGGATCTACATACCCATGTAGAGAAGTGCTTGACCCTGCATAGCATGAATCCCTGTTGCTGGTCCCTCTCAGATACCTGAGAATCCATTGAAATAATTTCCAGTGCTTCTACCCCGAATTGGCCAAAAACTTGTTGAAAACTCCCACTACTTGGGTAATATCAGGTCTAGTACACATGTACTCAACCTCATCATGTGATTTGGGACACTATTCTATGAACTGTCCATCCATAGGTGTGCTAACTTGTTCTGCATCCTGCATATTGAACCTCTCCACTACCTTATTCACATAATTATCCTGAGACAACATCAACATGTGATCTTCCCTATCTCTAGAAATACTCTTACCAAAGAATTTCTTTGTTGCTTCTAAATCCTTCATGGCATACCTCTGAACTAACTTTACCTTTAGCTCAACAATCTCCTGCATGTGTGACCTTGCAACAAGCATATACACTACATACAGTAACAAGATAATGTAGCTAATATTATCCAACCTGGTAAAGTAAACACAATGGTTACATTGACATTGACTAAAGCCATGCTTTGTCATACACCTGTCAAACCTTAAACACCATTGTCCTGCAGCCTGCTCAAAACCATATAACATGGCCTTTTGTCTCACGTGTCCATTCTCTCCTTTCTTTAACTTGGGAACCCATTCATCTTTCAGTTCTTTCTTTCTGACTGGCAACTCTACCAAATCTCCCATTTGGTTCTCTTCCAAGGAATCAAATTCCTCTCTCATGTCATGCTCCCATTGTTTCCTAGATTCTACCTGCATTGCCTCTTCAAAACTTCCTGGTTCTTGACCATCAGTGAGCAACAAGTTCAAGTAGTATAAATAAGGGAAATAGCAAATTTGAGGCTTACATACCCTTTCAATCCTCCTTATGGGCGTTTGAGACTCCTTGATAGCTTGCTATCCACCCAAAATATATTCTAACAGTGATCGATCTTGGTCACCCCTCAGTCTGCACCTGACAGATGTCAGTTCCATGTGACTGAGCTAACTACTGACATTGGTTCACTAACCAATGTTGGTGTCCACCTGATTGTCGATGCTGGTTCTATGACCAACGTCAGTGTCCACCTGCCTGACACCATCGACTCTGGTCTGCACATGACCGATGTCGGTACCTACCTATTCGATGTCAGTTCCACCTGACCGACGTCGGTAACTGTGTTTTCCTATGAGTGATGACTTTTTACCCATGAGCTCACTTTGGATCATAACCTTGTCTAAACTACCCTACTCAAAATTATTCAGCCCCTTGAGTTGATCTCTGTCCATCATCTTCTCCTTGAAAACCAAGGATTTCCAATTCTTGTCAGAAACATTAGATTTCCTCTTTATGCAATAAACCTGATCCTTTCTTGTAGCATCAGTATCAAGAAACCTCACTTTCTTCTATTGCTTACAGAAATCTTGATCTATGCTTTCTGAATCTAAACTCTTACCTTTTGACTCAAGAACATGCATCCCCTTCTTACTTATGTGACCAAGCCTACGAATCCACATCTTTGCATCTACATATGAAGTAGATAAACTAGAAAGAGAATTAGTAATACAAGTAGATAGATAAAGAGTACCTACTTTCTTACCTCTTGCTAAAACAAGTGCACCCTTGGAAACTTTCCAAGATTCCACTGTGAGAGTTACTGTGCATCCCTCATCACCTAATTTTTCTACAGAAATCAAATTCCGCTTCAGGCCTGGGACATGCATGACCTCCTTCAACACCCATGTGTTGCCCGTCTACAATTTCAGCTACACTTTCCCTTTGCCAACAATTTGACAAGGCTTACCATCCCCTAAATAAACTTTTCCAAAGTCTCCATGGACATAATCATGAAAAAATTCCCTATTTGGGGTTGCATGGAAAGAGGCACCAAAATCTAAAACCCAAGATTATACTTTATCCAAGGAACATACAAGAGCATCATGTGTAACAATACTTGCATCTTTTGCTTCTTCATTTCCTTCACGCTGATCTTCTACCAACCAACAATCTTTCTTTATGTGCCCTTTCTTTCCATAATTCCAGCAGATTACACTGCCATTTCTGGATCTGGATCTCCTGCCTATCTTTGACCTTGATCTCCCTTGCTCAATCTTCTCTCTTTGCTTTCCCCTGCTTTCAACACTTAAAGTATTACCTGATGATTCCCCTATGCTTTTCCTGTGAATTTCTTTATTCAAGATTACACTAACAACATCATCAACTTTTAAGATATTTGAAGCAGATGCAGTATTACTTACTGCCATTACCAAGCTATCCCAACTTTCAAGTAAAGATCATAAGATTAAGAGAGCCTTAATTTCATCATAAAAAACTATATTGACTGAATTTAAATAGTTTACCAAACCATGGAAATCACTAAGAGGACTATGTACCGATCCATCTTCCAACATTTGTAAATTAAATAATTGCTTCATAAGAAATACCTTATTCGAAGCTGAGAGTTTTTTCATATAAATTTTCCAAAGATTCCATTAACTCTACCATTGTCTTTGCCTGTGATAAGCTGGAAATCACAGACGATGCCAGGCTCAACCTTATAGATCCCAGAGCCTTCCGATCAAGAACCTTCCATTCTTCATCTTTCATATCTATGGGCTTTGCATGCAACCCCACCCAATGGTAAGTACAGATCTTTTTGATACAAATAATATTCTATCAACATCCTCCATAATTGATAATTCTTGCCATTGAATTTCTCCATTCTTAGCTTACTTTTCTTCTGTCATTGCTTTACTCCCACTCAATCAGAAACCCCTGAGAGTGACCTGTAATCAACAAACAGCTTAACACACTCTGAAACCAAGGTGTTAGTGAACCAAGCTCTGATAAACCTGCAACCTGGCTCTGATACCACTTGTTAAGATCCCACTCCTAAGAGCACACTTTGATTACCTTTGTATAAGCAACTAAACATGGAATTAAACCAGAAGTAATAAGTAACTAGAATTCAAAAATAGCACAAAATATGAGAGACAATACAACCTTATATTAATACTCTTCTAGAAGGAAATACAATGAAGAAATTACACTCTTCTCACACCTCTTGGGTGTACAGTAATTCTCCCTCAAGAGTTCACTCTCACCACCAATTACAACCACAACTCAATAACTGAGTTGTTCCCTCCACCAGTCAGTAACAATATTGCTAGTACCACCAAGTACTCAAAGTACTCCAAGTAGATTTCCCCTGATCTTACACACCTGCAGATCAACCTGGTCTTGCACACCTACAGACGTAGATCTTACAATTGGAAGGATCTCTTCCTTGTCCTTGATTACAATACAGCCCCATGGGTCTATTATATAGATCCCATACAAACACTAATTAGACTTCCTAATTACAATAATTAGAAATGCAAACTCAAGACTTAAATTAGCCTTTTACATGTAAACAAACTGTCCATCTAAAATTAGACCAGTTCTGGAGACACATGCAAATGCATGCACACACAATTTGTCGATGTCGGTTCTTGTCTGACCGATGTCGTCCGACCCCTAACCGATGCCGATTACTGTGAACACTGAAGATGACCGACGTCGGTTGATCAGACTGACACCAGTTGCTTTGTAACTCAGTAACCTCCTCCATTTGCATCAGTGAAGCTTTTAGCTCCACAACTTAACAAGTTATCCTATGGGAGGCAACAAAAATTTGGTATAACCCTATGTAAACCCCTTGTTTGCTTTGCATTAGCCTAAAGAAAACCTCTAAGCAATTTAATGAGATTATCATATGAATCCTTATATGGTTTCCCATAATGAAGAGTAGTAAACATGAGGGGTAAATAATTTTAATGTAGATTTGATACTTTCCTTCTAGAGATAAGGGTTTGGTAATCAAGTAGTAAAATCTATTTTTAATTCTCTCTAATAAATATATCCATAGCTCAGAGGGGAAACCATCAAAGAAAAAGGAAATATCTAAAAAAAATTAGCCTATCCCCTCTATTGTTCCATTTCAATTAGAATTATTTTAGCTAATCTGAAATAGGCATCATGCTCTACTAAAAGTATCAGATATCAATAGATTGTAGATTTCATCCAAAGGATTTACAAAACACACTTAAAGGAAATTCAACACTTCTTTAAAAGAAGCTTCATTTTTCACAAGTGTAAGGAAATATTCATTTGAAAGGTGGCTATTACAAATTTTATTCTTCCTATTAGGAAGCACAATTATTATGATAAGCCATTTATTGGATCTATGGGTGAGATGGTGACCAAAATATTTGGTTACTAAAATGTAGAGTGTGGGAGTAAGAGGGCATCCATAACTCTTAGAACAAAAAAGGCTAAAACTCTTAGACATGTGGCCAATAAGGTTAAACAAGCTGAGGCATCAAAGAAGATATTTTTGATAATTGAGAAAAAAAAATCTAAACACTAAATATTTTAACATGATAAGGATAAAGGATTATTCAATATGGTGATATGTGTTATCACATAGATTTTACACCTGTCTTTGTGTTGTAACATGTTATGCAAAAATCTAATGGTATAATGGGATCACCTCCAAGCTATAGGACCTTGGAAAATTGAGGTGAACCTCTTTAGAAGGCTAACTTCCTTTCACCAAGTTTAGTGTGACTGATAAATTACCAGTTCATGTGGAAATTCCGCTTCTTAGTGATCTTGCTTCTAAACTAGGGTTTGACTATGAGGAAAAGAGTTTTAGAAATGAATTTGCAAAACTAGAAATTGTGATTGCACCAAATATTTATAGTGGATTTTAATGCTTGATTTGTATGAACACAACATAATTATAAATATATTGAAATATATTATAGTAAAAACTCATGTAAATATGAAACCAAAGTTAATATTGGGCATTCACCATATAAGGAACAAGATACTTTATTTTTAATCAAACAATCTCTCAAAAGGGTAAAATAATACCACAGATGAAATTTTGTGACTAAAATAAGAATGAAAGCATTCACAAATTTGACAAATAGCCTTGCATACACAAAGATAACACAAAAAAGGAAGGCAAATATTCAATCTATTATCATTCTCTAGGTTACAGCATGTGGATCAATTGTTCATAATGCAAAATATTTTTTCTAACAACAAAAAGATAAATGGGCTATGCCATAATACCCATATTTATACAAAATAATTTCTTGGATGAGAAGTAGTTATTAAAAACTCTACGCCAAGTTAAAGAACAAGAAAAATATGAAAACCTCATGCAAAGGGCATGATCTTTAGCTATAATGACATCTTTGGTAAGGTAAATGACTGGGAAAAGGAACATGCAACTATTGGGCATTCCAAAAACCTATTGGAGGCATGGAGAAAACTTGTTGAATCTTCATGCAATGTCCTCATGATCTTCAGTTAAGATGTTGTTATCTTCTTCATGAAATGAGGTGCCAAAAATGAAATCATACTTAGAATAATAGAAAGATTTCAGATATCTTAGGTTATTTTTTGAAAAACCTAACTTGTGTTTTTTAATTGGGACTTTTACAACTTTTTAAGTCCTACAATTTTGAAAAAACTAGAAATGCAATTAACATCACGAGTTTTTGAAAGTAAGCAACTCAAACTTTGTCAAAAATAAAAGTGCAATTTACAAGTTTGATTTTCATAACTTTTCAATCTGTTAGAAAGGTACTTGGGAATTATAAGTGGCTCTTTCTCAGAAAGAGCTACCAAAATGATTATTGAAATTTGTAACCTACAACTTTATAATGGTTTTTACAATAAGGAAATATAATATACATAATTTATTTGATTTAAAGAATTAATCTACAACCATAACCTCTAAAGATTCTTTATATTTCTTTGCCTATATCTTCTCAATATAAGCATCAAAAGTCTTGAAGATCTCTAGGATACGATCTTCATCAGGACCTAGTGAATATAGGTTACTTATTTCACATTTTTCAATTGTATTAGAGAGTTCCCTTTGTGAAACCCTTTATATTTGAGTGTCTTTGCCCATTTGATCTAGTGCATTATGATACCTGATAAAATGGTGGATGGAGCTCAAGTTGAATGTTGTGTCCTGTGTTGACTCTCTCTTG
The DNA here is from genome assembly GCA_037957365.1 of Torreya grandis. Lineage (NCBI taxonomy): Eukaryota > Viridiplantae > Streptophyta > Pinopsida > Cupressales > Taxaceae > Torreya > Torreya grandis. Next base: position 6,572,456 of record JARHVA010000171.1, on the reverse strand, counting down.
ACCACTCCTTTGAACTTGTCTTGAACTTCCTATATTGAAAGAATTTGGTTTTGACAATCTTTTGCTTCACATGACAACTTATTAAGAAAATATTAAATGTCATAAATCATATTTGTGACCTTATCATGTGTAACCTTAGCTTTAATAATACTCTTTAAGTATTCTTATTCTAAAATTAGTTGTTTTGTCCAATTCCTTATGCTCTACATCATTTTTTAATATAGTTTCTGTAATGAGGGTATCAATTTCAATCATGTCCACAACTTGAAATTTTGGGTAGAATAAGTTCAACCATTCCATTTCTTCTTGATATTTGCTCATTGATGTCTTTAAAGACACTCAACCATCTTTCAGAGCTTTGTAGTAGTCCAATGCTAACTCAATTACTCTATTTCCCTTTGTGATGAGCTCCTCTACCTAGTCGTTTGTATCCCTTCCCATATTTCCAATATCTATTACTACTTCAAGTGTTTCCTTGTCAAATATTTGAGTAATATATTGTGTTGGTTGAGCTGCGAGTTCGATGAATTTATTCAATGCAGATGTCAATTGTTCAACCTTATTCTTCAATTTGTCCTTTATGACCTTGTCACTATCCATTTTCTTGAAAAGAGAGCTAATGTGTGATTGAACATCATGTTTCAATCCCTATCTTGTAGGATGACCAAGGTGAACTTTAGATATTTGGTAATCCCCCATCACTATATCTTCTTTCTATTTGTCTGGTGGGGGGGGCTGTAATTTATACATATTTCTCCCCTACTAAATCATATAGTATTCTAGATATGGTTATGGGAGTTACCTTTGATTTATTTGATGCCTCTATAAGGCCAAAATATAGTGTGTTAGGGGACACTATCTATTTCCATTTCTTCCCCACTGATTGCACTAGCTAGATTGGAGTGGCATCCTATTGTCATGACACTATCAACTATGAATCTGTAGCTAAAATTAATGCACTAGTGGTTACGGTGATGAGTGTTGTATCTATCATTGATATGGTCATTGAATCCTTGACTAATTTTTTGGAAATCTCTTCCCCCTTTGTGGGTTGAGTAGCCACAGTTGTATCAATGATTTCCTTTGTCTCTACCTCCTTAGTGGGGGTTTGAGTTATTGTGAAAATGGAAGAAATGGGTACAGTGGATATGGATGTGCCTACTGGGGGTGTGGGAATTGGAAGTGGCACAAGTGGAGGGGTAGGCATGAGGAGTTGAAAAATGGGAACCTATGGGAGTGTGGAATCTAGAGTCATGAATGAATCAATAAAAGTTATGGGGACACTCAGGGTTGATGTAATGGGGAAAGTGATGGGAGATGAAAATGGAGTAGTAGATATCCTAGTGGTTAGGATGACTAGTGAGATTGTAGTCAGGATGATTGAATCCACAACCGTATATTATTGTGTGGTGTTAGTGATTAACGGGGTGGAGGTGGATATTAGGGATGAGATGGAAGGAATTGTGGAAGAGATGGAAGGAATTATGGAAGATGGGAGTGAAAGTAAAGCGTGAGTGTCTAATTATGTTGATTGAACTATTGGCAATGGAGTCACTAGCACAGGTGAGTTGGTGAAAATAGAGGGGGTAATTATTTGAGGTAATTGTGGAGTGGATAAGAGGAGGTGGTATTGTAGTTGGTGGAATGATAAAGATAAGAGGAAAAACTATTTGTGCTTTAGTGGTAATTATGTCTTTAGCTAAAATTACTATTGGTCGATCTGTTGCTGCTCCTTAGTTACTAGATTGCCCTCTTTTAGCCTTTTGATTTTATTTTCTCTTGTGGTATATCACTAGCCTATTTGCCTGCTCTATTTAGGTTTCACTATTGGAACCTTTTGCTATTGGTGGCACACCCTTCTCCTTAATTTCTCTTAACTTATCATCGATGCTCACAATTTCCTTGGTCACCTTGATCCCTTTGCTCCTTAACCAGTTGATAGTCCTATTTATTACATTGGTGGTCTTATCCATGAATGAGAAGGACTTAAAAATGGACCATCAGACTGATGGAAGAGGTCAAACAAACATTTATATATCATATTAAACTTTGTCCACTAGAGATTCATCATCTACCAAGTCCTCTGGGATTGGTGCCATGTTATAAGCTTTGATCTACTCCAGGGTCATCCTGGAATAATCTTGTAGTCTCACTTATTCCTCATCTTATAGGTCTTCCCATTAGTCTTCATAGTAGGGAATGTGGGAATATGTTGTGATCCTCAATATATTGGTAATACTGCCATTCAAATCAAAAAATGACCTTACATTGAGAGATCTTAAGGTCATTTGAAGCATCTCAATATCTACACACTTGGATTTGGATAGGGAAGGGCATGTATACCTACCTATGTTAATGGGGAAATGGATTCATGCCTTGTGTTTACTTGATAATAATTTATGAGTCTCTACAAGTTACCTCACAAGTTCCATTAAAGCCTATTTGTCACTTACATACCTTCGGAGGGTGTAAGGACAACCACTAAATCCTCCTACTCTGATGTATGAGTATGTTGGGAATTAAATGAAATATGATCCCCAGTTTTTGATCTCAAAAATAATATCATAGAATCTCTTATTTTTTAGCTCTTTGTCAAACATCACTATGATGTAGTAAATGAACGCATCATTTACCCTTCTAAAATGTTGTATGCTTGCCTCAAGGGTGAGGTTAGGGTAATAATTGAAAACTTTGTTAACTTGGTCAAGCACTATGTTTAATCCTAGAAAATCCCTTCCCTTTGCTAGTATGTAGACTATATATGAAGTCATAAAGAACTTCCCTATATTTTGGACTTCCATCAATTGTTTGTGGATGGAGTCACTTATCAACTGTGCCTAGTGGATGTACTACTTATTTTGGTGGATTACCCATATGTATTGGTACATCCAATCCTAAAATTTCTTGGCATCGAGGCTCTTAGTCACTCTATGCAAGAATATGATGATGTCACCCACTTCTTCCTTAAGTCTATTCTTGTCAAGGTTTTGGGAAATCTTATAGATGTAGGCCTAGGGACTTTTAACCATTGTTTATTGAGGACCCTTAGACATCTAATTTTATTATCCTGATAAAACTTCTTGGATGAGTCAGGAGTTATATCGAGATAACTCTTATATTTTGGAATTAAGAATACTGAGTCTATGAAGTTGAAGTCTAGGTTCAAAATCCTCTCTCCCTTGTTGTTTAACACTTTTCTCTTTTTTGAATCATAGTGTTTTTTCAGTGTGATAAAAATCTTAGGGATCTACACTGATAAGGTGAAGGTTATTGTCTGGGGTAGTCCACAATCCTAAATTCTTTGAATCCAATCATTTTTGAATTCAACACTTACCCTTGTTCAAAAATCACCTAGTTCTATGTTACCGAGGTCTGTGTCCATGATTTCATTGGTGTTGGATTCTAAGCTGAGTGGGACACTAGGTCCCTTGGATTTAAACTTCATTTATTTTTTAGATATAGGTTTTATAGAATCCGAGGTGGGAAAACCAACTGCAGAGTTGGTGGGATTTGGGATTGCAAAACATAGGTAAAAGTTCCAGCAGACTTTGGAGTTAATTTTACATGGAAAATGTCTAATGAGGATTTTGGTTTAAAAATGTACATAGAAGGTCCAATGAATACTCTAAAGAGTTTCAAGCTTGCAATTTCATGTAAGATCCCTAACGGACTTTGGAGTTGTAAAATGCACTAGGATTGTCTGCAAAGTTGTAGGGTTTCAAATGTAGATGGAAACTCTATGGGTTTTGAAGTTGATTTTGTAGGGAAAATGTCTAGGGGACTATATAGGGAATCTCTATGTAATATTTTTCTAGTTTTCATGAATTTCATAACCCTATATTCTCACAATCTAGAAAAATATAAGGAAATGATTCTGATAATAGTTTGAGAACATAGACAATTTTGAGACTATATAAGTGAGAAAAAGAAAAAAGCATGCAGGGGATAGTAAAAGAAAAAAATCTAATTTATACCAGATAGGAAAAAATATGGCATGAAAATCTAGATTTGATAGTGAAAGTGATATACCAAAAGAACATAGGGAGCAATAGAGGAATACCGAGCAGAGGGTAGTAATGGTATTCATGATTTGAGGCATGGTGTTACTTGACATCATGGTAAGGTCATGGTTTGGATTCATAGAGATTTAATTATTTAATTAATAAAATAAAAAATGATTTTTCATTAACTTATTTCAATTAATATAACCTTAAACCTGCATTTAATGTACCCTAGGTTGGTTGTTGGCGAGAATTTCAAAACTTTAGTGTCTTGGAGTAATTTTGTAATTTTGAAAAATTGCATTTTACACTCTGACTTCTACTTTTTGCTACATGGATTTGTGTATTAGAAATGAGAAATTGAAACTTGAGGTGAAATTTACAACTTTACAAGTTGCAAATTGAAATTAGAAATCTGATTTTCATAGGAAGGATAGTTGGTGGGAAGCAGGACTCAAGTTGCAATTTGCAACTTTGAAAGTTGTAAATTGCAACTAGAGTTTTAGTTTTCAATGGGAGTTGGCTACAAGAAATAGAGGTTCGATTGTAGTTTGTAATTTACAAAGATATAAATTACATCTAAATATTTGGTTCCCACGGAGAAGGTGTTTCGTGGAAGGCAGAGCTCCAGTGATAATTTGTAACTTTTCAAGTTACAAATTACGAGTGGGGTTCAAGTTTCCAATGATCATGGGTTGTGTGAGAAGTGGAGGTTTGGATGTAATTTTCAAGTTATAAATTGCATTCTAATCTCCATTTTCCACTGGGTATGGTGTAAAGTGGGAAGTAAAGGTCTGGATGCAATTTTCAATCTTTTAAGTTACAAATTGCACCCAGATCTTTGGTTTTCACTGGGTTTTGAAAAAATGGGGATCTAAGTCATTTTAAGGCCTTTTTCCAAAAAAATAATGGGTCTCTCTTAGGCTACTAGATATTTTGACATTTTTAGGGAAAA